>CM019715.1:13831538-14021538 GCA_009760885.1 Achatina immaculata
TGGAGAGAATTAACCTTATTATCAGTTGTGTCAAAGTATTTTGCAAAGTCATTTTGAATAGACTTAAAGATATAGTGGATACTGCAATGGGAGAACAAGCAGGATTTCAAAAAGGAAGAAGCTGTCTAGACCAGATCTTTACTCTCAGAATAATACTTGAAGAACATTTTGAAAAGCAGAAACCACTAATACTGAACTTCATAAACTTTAAAAAGGCATTTGATAGCATACACAGAAATTCAATGTGGAGAATTTTAAGAATATATGGAATACCATCTAAAATTGTCAACGTCATTAAGGACCTCTACAATGGATATGTTTGTGCAGTCAAAACAGAAGAAGGGATGAGCGAATGGTTCCAGATTGAAAGAGGCGTGAAACAAGGATATATACTATCTCCTTTGCTTTTTGGAATTGCAATAGACTTCATAATGAAAAAATGCTGCACAGGTAACACAGGTGTTGATTGGGTACATGAGACCCAAATAGAAGATTTTCCTGATGACATAACTCTTATCAGTAACAGTGTGAATTCCATGCAAGAAAAAAACATATCCTGTCATCACAAGCTAGGACTTGAAGTTAACAAGGACAAAACAAAAAATAATGAAACTTCCCATTAATCAAAATGGAAAAATACACGTAGAAGGGACAGCTGTTGAAGAAGTCAGTCAGTTTGCATACCTTGGCAGCTACATAGACCAGAATGGTGACACCAGAAAGGAAGTTAGAATTGCAAAAGCAGCATTGATCTTCAAGAATCTTGAGAACATATGGCATTCAAAAATTATAAGCAATTCAAATGTAATATTCACCCTCATTTATGCATGCAAAAGCTGGAAAACAACCAAAGAAATAGACAATAAATTAAACTCTTTTGAAAACAAATGCCTACAAAAAATACTTGGCATCAAGTGGAACGAATTCAAGAACAATGCAGAGATAAGACAGATGAGCGAACAGCAACCAGTCTCATGGGTGATAGGAAAAGGAGATGGACATATGTTGGTCCTGTGATGAAGAAACGTTCAGATAATCCCAAAACTAACTATCAGTTGGAACACAACAGGCCGAAGAAAAAGAGCAGACCACGTGAAACTCTGAAGAGGACATTGTTAAGAGAGGCCAAATTAATAGGCATAAAATCCCTTGATGAGATTGAAAAGATCGCCAAAAAACAGGAAAAGTTGGCAAACTACTTTGTGAGCCATATGTGATGTTTAATGGCACATGACTGACGTTACATGACAACTTTCGACCTGCTGTACATCACGGTCAGTAACTCATGTAGAGAACAGTAACTCTCAAACCTGGAAATGCTGCCTGCAGTTCTCCCAGTGTATTATTTGCCTGTGGTTGTATAAATGACAGGAGTAAATCCACCCTAAGCTTTTAACCTCCCACAGGCGATGATAACTTCTCGAAAGCTCCTGTAGATGGAGCTTTGTGTACTGCTTTCTGTTCTCACCCGTCTTATTCGAAGAGATAAGTGTAAACAATGTTTGTTTGGTCACTTCAGATGTAGGTACTTCAAGTTTCAGGAAATAGGTTGCTGTCCTGCCATGTTTTTCTTATAGTAATTCACAGCATCTTTCGTCGATGCTTGTGGAGTCTTGCATTAAGGGCTGTTTGTAAAGCATTTGTCTGCAGGTACATTTGTTCAGTAGTTTTGCAACATTTGATGTTAAAGTTTATCATTCTCCAATGTGGACCAGCCGGTCACGTCTTTGCATCTTGTTCCATAGAGGCAAATCAGTACATATAGAAACATAGGGAGAAATACTAGACTCCAGAATATTTTTACACACTTTGGGCACATATTTTCTATTCAGATGAAGAATCTAGGGAATGAGGAGTGACAGTGATCGACAAATTTTCAAATGCTATTAAAGGTAAAATAACCTAGTACTAGAAAAGGTAATCAGAAAAGTGAAAGAAGAAGGCAGTACAGAAAAACAAGCTAAAATACTAGGATACACTGATGACATTGACCTGGTGGGGGAAGCTATACAAGAAGTCATCAATACCTGCATACACCTGAGAGATGTGGCACTTAAAGTGGGCTTGACCATTAACCAAGATAAGACAGAGTATATGAAGATATCAAAAGACCAGAGGCATAATGATCCAGATTATATAAATGTTGCAGAAACATACAAATATCTAGGCACAACCTTCAACAGAAGCAACATAGTAAGCGAGGAAATTAAAAGCAGAGTACAGATAGGTAATAAAATATATTTCGCCTTGCAACACCTGTTAAAATCCAAACTATTGTCCCAAAACACCAAAATAATAATAATATAATAATAATAATAATCTATAATAAGACCAGCCATCATGAATGGATCAGAAATGTGGAGTACAACAAGGAATGATGAACAATAATTGCAGATCTTTGAGAACAAGATCCTAAGAAGAATCTTTGGTCCCACAAAGGATACCAACAGTGGAGAATGGAGAACTAGAAAGAACACTGAACTGAACAGCTTATTTAAATCCCAGTGAATTATAAATGTCTTGAAACTGAACAGACTACGCTGGCTGGGCCATGAAGAAAGAATGGAAGAGAACAGACAAATGAAAATTATGTATGCACAAGAGATGAGGGAAACAAGACCAAGGAGTAGACCAAGACAGAGATGGAAAGACAACATAGAAGAGGATAAAGAAATTGGTGTCACCAACTGGAGAGAGAAGATTAGGAATAGAGAGGAATGGAGGCGAACTTTATCTGCAGCAACGAGCCTTAATGGCTTGGAAAGCTGAAGAAGATGAAGAATTAAAGGTAAATGTAAAGATAAAATTCCCGTTTCCATGCCATTAAGACATATTGGGGATAGTGTTAGGCCTGCATTTTCCACGACCCTTCTTCACATGAAAGTGTAATTTGGTCAGTATCACGACTGGCCGCTTTACCTTCCCAGATTTCTCTGGTACCCATTTTTAGAGGCTGGGTGAATCCCAGGGCCTTTTTTTGTGTGTGTACTGAGCCCAGTACCACTGGATTAGTAAACAGAGCACCTAACCACTTAGCTAACCAAGACACAGGTAAATATCAGACAGGGTCAATCAGTCAATCATTTGCACATCCCTTGTGGAACTTTGGCTTCCTAACAGCTCTCCGTAGGCCTATCGGTTGTAAGCAAGATGCCCTGGTGCTGATTAATCCATTCGCAGATAATCAATGATGCCTTGCAACTATCTTTGCCAGGCATCGCAGATAATCAATGATGCCTTGCAACTATCTTTGCCTTGGTCTTCCTCTCTTTCCTTTTCCCCATTATGTACCTTTCCAAGACTGTCTTCTCTAAATTCTCATAATGTTTAATATGTCCAAAATATTTAAAATTTTCTCTGTTTTCTTTGCTAGAAGACAGGGTACCACTAGTCAAATTGTGTGGTAAGCCAACATCATTCAGACCTATGCCCCAGCAACAGATAGCTTAGAAGAGGAAGTGAAGAACTTTGACATTGCAGTGAAACACTCCATACATTCTGAATTAATTGTAACAATGGTAGGAAACCAACCAGAAGATCAGGTGGTATGAGGCTATGGTCTTGGAAAGTGCAATGACAGAGGAGAAAAAATGGTCACATTTGACAGGAAGCCACAATATGCAATCATTGGCAGTACCTGATACCAGCAACACCCAGAAGGCTATACACCCTGAAAATTCCAGACAATAAGACCAAAAACCAGATAGATAATATTCTTATCAATAGACAATTTAGAAATGCTCTCCAAGTATCTAAAGCAATCCCAGAGGAAGATTTCCACAGTTAAGGTTGAAATTGAATGCAGTTAAAATAATGAAAAATGACCAGAAACTCTAGACTAAACACAGATAAATTAGAAGGTAAAAGCTAAAATGCCCATTTCCATGCCATTAAGTCATATTGGGGAATACTGTGTTAGGCTCATATTTTCCATGACCTTCGGCACTTGAAAGTATGATGTGGTCAGTATCACGCTTGGCCGATAAGTTTTCATCTTCTTCATACACCATTGGCAATGATGCGTGGTACCCTTGATTTTTGCGATGTGCCTTTTGGCTGGGTACCTCTGACTTCAGCACCTTTCCTTACTAGGGCAGACTGTGGTCTTGCTTGGACTTCCATGAAGACAGTGATGTAGATTGGCCTAGCCAAAACTTTGTTTTCCAGCCTCTGGTGGCTGTACTTAAGCAAGCCCTTCTCCGTGTCAGATCCAGCATGCAACGCTGGTTGGCCACGGCATTGAGGCATTTCCACAGAGACACTCCGACTTTGGGATGAGGAATGCAATAAGTGCCTCAACGATATCCATTCCTCGCCACCTATAGTCTGCTGCTAGCTCTGTTTTGTTTACATCACTCTGATAGCCATTGTTGTAAAGACCCATAGGCTTGTCACGTCCTGGATTCATGGTTTCACACCAGATTTTCCTTATCTCCGCCAGCAATCTCCATGTCCCCATCTGTCCACCAACCTGGCATTACATTTTACAAAATAACAATTACAATTAGCGTTGATTGCTACAGGTTTCTGGGCTACAGAAATAGGTCAGAGTTTTTAAGCAAACAGATCTATGTTCCCTGTCTCACAAAGACTATGTTAAAATGAGTGTGTTCTTAACACAGTTGTTCCCAGGGGGTTAGAAATGGATAAAAGATAAGTTAGAAACAGATTTTTAAAAAAATAAGAGAAATTTAATATAGAAGTCAAAAATAGATTTACATTATCAGTGGTGTTAAATGTCACATAGGGTTTGCATGGTAGTTGGCCATATTTTCCTGTTTTTGACAAGGTTTTCAACCTCATCAGGGGATTTTATGCCTACTAAATTGGCCTCTCTTAACAATTTCCTCTTTAGAGTTTCACATGGTCAACCTCTTTTTCATTGGCCTGTTGCATTCAACTTGATAGTTTGTTTTTGGATTCTCTGATTGTTTCTTCTCATCACGTGGCTGATATATGTCCATCTCCTTTTTCTGATCACCACGAGACAGGTTGTTGTTTGCTCATCTGCATTGTTTATGAGTTTGTTCCACTTTATACCAAGTATTTTCTTTAAGTATTTGCTTTCTAAAGATAAACTGTAAAAGAATCATTTCCCCAAGCATTAGATACATCAGTTCTAAAGGCACAAAGACAAGCCAGGAGAAAGTGGATGGAGGATGGTATTCTAGAATTGATGGAGAAGGGGAAAGAAAAAAAAACAAAAATAGCCAAACACATGAAGAGTTTAACAAAGAAATAAGAAGGCAGTGCAAGGAAGAGAGATGGCTACTGTAGCACTGTGATGAGGTTGAAAACCGGTTTTTATAATGGCGAAGAATTCCATAAAAAGATATAAGAACTTTATGGGAAGAGAACGAGCAAAGCATCGAGCTGTTTGGAAACAAAGGAGGGTAAAGTTTTCATGGGAAAAAAAAGAGGAAACCACGGTGAGATGGTCGGAGCATATGAGACCTGTATGAGTATTAGAGAAACTTGCAGTTCAATGTAAGCATGAATAATGAAGGACCACCAGTGATGGAAATGCACTCAACAAATACAGGCAAGGAATATACCAGGAACTGATAAAATCACTAGAGGAATTATGGCACTAGATGTTATTGGGCACAGAAAAAGTAACAATCCTCCTAAATGTGATTTGTAACACCAGTCATATACCATCAGATCTGTCCAAGTTGTTTTCATTGCAATCCCAAAGAAAGCTGCAACAACAATGCAATCAACATCACACTGTCTAATGAGCCCATATTATGAAACTGCTACAGGGGATCATATGAAATAAGATAAAAACTGAAACCACAGAAGAACAGTGTGGTTTTGTTGAAGAAAAAAGGCACAAGTAGCACAATTTTTGTATTAAGAACTATACTAGAGGGATCTCTAAACAAAGATTTATAGTGTGCTGACAGATCAAGGAAAATATGGGCACTAACACCATATCCCTGTTTGCCTCTGAGGCATGACAGGATTACCTTTACCTTTATTTTTTAATTGATTACACAAAAGCTTTACACAGACACAAGATATGATACAGCTGCTAGAAAAACTTCATCTAGATGGTAACAGTCATAGAATTAAGAATACATACTGGAAGCAAAGAGCAGCAGTAAGATTGGACAGTGATATGGGTGAGTATCAGTATATAAAACAGCGTGTGAGATACAGGTGTTTACTCCCACCTGATGTGTTCTCATTATACAGTGATGACATCATGGGAGCATTAAAATCTCGAGAGGATAAAAATGTGAGGCCATAATAGCAGCAACAATAGATACATGGATGGCACCATTCTAACAGCAGAAAGTGAAAACAGTTTGCAGAAACTACTGAACAAGATTATTAAAGAGAACAATAAACCAGGTTTAGAGCTAAACAGCAACAAGACAGAAACAGTGCTAATACCAAAAAAAGAGTGAGTGTACCAAAGTGCAAGATCTTTCCAAGTAAATACATTCACTTACCTTGGAACAACAACAGCTGATGCAGATGCAGAAATAAAATAAAATCATGAATAGGTAGGCTAAAGCAGCTTTTTTATGATATGAAAGAAGATACTAACAAATAAGATGATGTCCTTAAAGGTGAGGAAAAGAGTATTGGTATATTGTTGTGAAATGACAGTTTAACTCTTTCGAGGCCTTTGGTCGCTGTATCAACAATTCCGGTTTCCCGATGCTTACCAATGGTCGACATAGCGACATTGGTTTGTTTCAATAAAATAACCGGTGTAACATTTAGATTGTACATATTTCGTCCGCGATTCCGGTGACTCTTTTCAAAATGGCGAAAGAGTGCCTAGTTACAAGCGATGCTGAGCGAGAAAAAGGAAGAGAAAGACTGAAATTTTTCAATTTTTGATGATGTAGATAGGGGTATGGACATGGCCTGTGACCACCCCACTGCTCTTGAATGTATCCCAAGTAGATCTAGATATATTAGACAACGGGAGAAGTAGTTAGAAGGTTATTTCAGACATTAATTTAGCGAGAATGCAACATAGAATCAAAATATGAGATCGACAAGTAGATCTAGACATCTCAGATGGTAAGTAGTGCATATCTAGACCTAGCCGATGGTGAGCTGGGCACAATCATTGTCTAAAAACATCACATTACTTCTTTTTTTCCTAAAAAAACTCTGCATTTATGAAATCATACATTTAGTTATATTTTGAAACATAATAAGAACACAGAAGTACATGGAAATACTGTTTTCCATTCCATTTTACAACTATACCCCCTATACAGATCAGGACCCGCGCTTTTATCCCGGCACCCAGCTGAACGTCCGTTTCTTCCTGCGGCACGGGAAGAGTTAAAATGAAAATAGAAATAAAGGAAAATATATAAACTAGGCAACCAAAATATTTTGGCCATACCAAAAAAATTAGAAAAGGTGATGGTCATATGACAGAGGCACATAGGAAATATGGTGTTAGTATCCATATTGTCCTTGAGATGTCGGCACACTAAAGACAAATATAAACAGCATTACACTTGGCCGTCTTTTCTTCCTAGTTCCAGGCTTTGCAGGTAGGTGACTGGGAAAGCTGTAGCTGGATTTAATTAACTTAATTTTGCCATGAGAAGCAAGTGCACTAACCTCTTCACTACTCAGGTGCCCATGCCAAGAGACATTAAATTGTACTGAAGACCATGCTGGAGAAAAAAACTAAAGGAAATAGTGAAAGATAGACAGATGAGTGAAAAGGATCAAGAGATGGACCAAATCAGTGTTTTTTTTTTGTTTTTTTTTTCAATAGTTAGTTAGGAAGGTGCATCATCCAGGCACATCTGTGGTTGCTCTGATTTCATTTTCAGTATCTCCTTCAGGTTACAGTAATTGATTACACCCATTCTTTGTTGGTTGACCATTCGTCTGAAGCTCTTGAGGAATCATTCATTTTTCACCATCCCAGATTTCACCCACGCCCCCCCTCCATAACCCCTTCATTCTAGACAATGATCTTGATTCACAGTGATCAGTAAAGTCCTTTGTTTGACCAGCTTCTCTCATAGCACTGATAATGTCAGCTCAGTGCACTACCTGCCATTCATCCACAACAGCTGTGTCAGCCAACTGATTAGCCCTCTCATTTCCCCTAACACCTGCATGGTATGACACAAAGATAAAGGTCAGTCAGCGGATCTGTGACAGCTGCAGGATCCACTGTTGAATTCTTACTTCTTACATCATTCCCATACTATTAATTTCTTACAAATTGAACTTGGTACTGCTGGATTAATAAACTGAGAGCCCAACCATTCAACTGTCCAAGCCGCTGCACATTATTGTACATGATTTATTACTGAAACCATATTAGTTTATTACTAAACACTACACATGTATTTTGCCCGCACACTGTGCTAGTGTGTGTGTGTGTGTAGCTAACTGTCTTGAAGTAGTGAATTGAATATTCTTCATTCACTGCTACAACCATCTCTATTTACAGAGCAGATTTCCTTTACTGCTACACAAGTGACACAACAGACGTCACATTGTTATTACACCATGTAACACATGAGAACCAAAGACAACAGCCACTGCATATCCGAACACGAACATGACCAATTACATGTAATCAACTCACTCTACACCACAGTTGACATTCAACGTGAATCCATTTATCACAGGATTCACCAATTCCGAAAATCAACAAAAGCTTAATGATGAATTCTCATTTGTTAAATGCGTGTTGCAAATGGATGTGGTGTGTAAACTGATGGAAACAATTACAATGAGAATAGAAAAATGGTCTGGGCAATTAACATTGAAATGGGACCCTCACAGTAACATACATAAAAAAACATACTAACCTCATATATACTGAAAAACTCCAAACCCAACCTTCCAACCAAGCATCAAATTTTGTTCTAAATAGGACAGTCAGCTTACAACATTACATAATAAACTTTACAGCCTTTTGTCCTAACAAGGACAATCTACAAAACTTACATGATGAACAAAGGCCTAACAAACGTCCTTTCCAGAGAAAAACTCACACAACCTGTCTCTACAACATTCAGATGAAAAACTGCCTCATTCATACATCCTGCCACTCAGATCAATGTGACTGAGTTCTCAGTCAGAACACGGAGATACTTTTTTCCGTGCTAGCATAAACAGGCGAGTTGTGGTCTATAACTTTTTTTGACCACAACAACAGGGTTTCTCTAAAAATCTAACAGAATTTGTTACATTATGCATTACTGAACAAAACTACTTTATTTGAGATTGTTACTATGTTTTATGACATTATTGCACAAGATTGTTTTATTATACATTGCTGCATGTTTTATTACATATTGAAGTACATCACTATTGTTCATTACTGTGTAAAAAAAATGTAACTGTAAAATTCCCATTTCCATACCACTAAGGCATACTGGAGATACGGTGTTAGGCCCACATTTCCACAACTTTCGGTGCATGAAACTGATGTGGCCAGTATCACATCTGGCTGCATTTACCTTCCCAGATTTATCTGGTACTCATTTTCGTAGGCTGGGTCAACACCAGGGTCTTAACTGTGTTAGATTGGTTCATTGTACATTACTTCACCCAACAGCTCCTGATTTCTGGACGCCTCGAAGTGAGAAGATCCACTATGTCCACAAGAGCTACAACTCCTCATCATATTGTGCTGGCAGATGAGATGTTGGATTACAGCATATGAAGGACTGGTACAGAGACTGGGAATGTTATGAGTGTTGTCAAGGCGATCGGTGCACTTTTATGTGACCGTAAGTTTGCTTTGTTAAATTTACACATGGGCTGATGGATAGAAACAGCAGCAGTTTAAGGTGAAAACTATTTGGTGCAGCATGATGTGGATACATTAGCTCAAACAAAAACCCAGAAGAAATAAAACTGAGTCCATTGAAATACAAACAGAATGTATTGTAAAAGCGCAGAAGAAGAGATAAAAAAAATATTACTGGAATGACTGAAAAAAGAGAAGGGAAAAAAAGACTAACTGTAAAAAAGTGGCCTAGCTCTGCTTCTGGTCCTAGGGAGCAGCCTTATTACACCCAGGCATGCTCATACGTGTTCAGCCTCTGACATCAGGATCTCCTCCAGTGTTTTTAGGGAGACGACTCCAATGTTGCGTTGATTGTGTGTTGCCTGTGATCTAGCATTTAGCTTGGATTTGCAACCACTGCTCTTGGCTACATGTAACACACAGTAATTAGTGTATAAGTATACAACTATACATAAAGCACTACAGTAAATCTGATATTTTCTCTGATCACCCCTATTAGCATTCAAGCATGAGCCAAATCTTAAGGAAATCCTCGTCTCTGGCCATTTAAAGCGGAACCTTGCATATGTTGGCACCAGAAAATGTAATCACCCTCGCTGTGTTACCTGCCCTGTAGTTTGGGAAATGAAAATAATCACCTTTCCTAAAACTATCCTCACTCTTCATGAAGGATTCACATGCGAGTCCCGTAATGTAATATATGTCATTGTATGCAAAAGATGCAGGATAACTTATATTAGTGAAACTGGCCTCAGACTAGAGGACCGCATACAGAAATGTCTGTACGATATCACCCAGCATGCTTCGAAACCAGACCCAAATCATTTCAGTGGCTCCAACCACAGAGACAAACCTGATTTTCTGATAACAGCCATCAAACAGTGTCACACAGATAACACAAGCCATCTAGCGCTTGAGAACCGCTACATTCAGGAATATGGAACGCTGGAACCATGCGATTTGAACTCGTTATTCAGCTACACATAATACTCTCCTCTTTCACAATCATAATCCCTCTCCACTAAGCTCAATTCTCTTCTCACTTGTTACATAGTTCAGAACCTAATCACATCATCTCATTACAACCCCTATAACCATAATCATTTATTTCACCTTCTCCTGGCTAGGTGACCATTGTATCACTCTCTCCCCTCAACAGTTTCCCCACCCACCACCCTCAGTTACGATCCACCTGTCACACATCACGTCTCCATTTAAACATTCTCTATGCTCCACCAATAAATGCCTTTGAATGTAAATGGACACAAAAATGAACAAATATATCCATACTACAAGAACTTAATATTGAAGAAGGCTGGCTTGTAAAGAGACTTAAACAAAGAAAACTTAAATATTTTGGACACATTAAACATCATGATAATTTAGAGAAGACCATATTGGAAGGGTACATAATGAGAAAAAGAAAGAGAAAGACCAAGGTGAAGATGGCTGTAAGACATCGTTGATGATTTGCAAATGGATGCATCAGCAGCAGGCCATCTTGCTCACAACCGAGAGGCCTACAGGAGTGGTGTTAGGGAGGCAAAGTTCCACAAGGGACATGCAAATGAGTGAATGAATGAATGAATGACGCTCCACCATGCACATTTCTGTGCTTTTCTGAACGAGCACATTTTGAATGGGCACATTTCTGAACAAGTGTCAGAAAGCTACATATTCTTTCAAGTTATTGCTAAGTGCTCTATTCATTTATTTTTTTTTTTAACATAGGATTCACGTGAACTGTACTTTATCTCCTCTCTTTAATTCTTTGTCCTGTGTGCGTTTTTATGATTAAAGCTCATGCCAAAACTTCACAACTTTGTAGTTGTTAAGTAATAAAGCTGTTCCTACTTTTTTTCTAGTTTATAGATTTTGGCTACATGTAATGCATTAAGTCGTATGTGACAGGTACTTTGGAGGAAGCTGCTTTACATTTGCTTGCATTGGAATAAGCAGCTAAAAGAGCAGTAGACAACTGTAATAGATGGCAGATTATCAGGGCTAGAGAGCTAGTACTGGTCAAGAGCCTGTTGCGCCTCTCTGTTAGTGCTTTTAGTAACAAGCTGAGCCAGACTAAGAGCCAAGTTGGCAAGAATGTGTCGGCTCAGGCGATAGTCATGGGGCTTCTCCGCTTGGACAACTTTTGGTGGTTTGTCTTGATAATCTTTTGCTGTCTACAGTTTTAGTTAGAAAGTCAAGTCAGCCAGGTTCGTGATAACGATGTAGTACGGTTTTGTCGACCGATGGTCTCGAAATTGGCCCATCTCTTGCAAAGAGTATCGGGTCTGCAGTATGTAACGTGTGTTGTTTGTGGGTGGCCAGGCTTTCTTTTCCGCTCGTTAGAGCAGAGAGAGCCGCCCCCGCCGGTTAAAGGAAATGAAACGCCACCGGGGTCGAAAGGGATCCGCTCTGAGCAGAGCGCTGTCTCCCTTGCCCCACGTCGGTCTGTGGGCAGATATCCGACAAAGGTTCGGTGAAGAAAGCTATCTGGTTGATCCTGCCAGTAGTCATATGCTTGTCTCAAAGATTAAGCCATGCATGTCTAAGTTCACACTGTCTCACGGTGAAACCGTGAATGGCTCATTAAATCAGTCGAGACGCTGTTGGCGAGATTTTTCAGCTGCCGTGCGTGGAGCGGTGCTCTTCCCGGCCAATGAAGAAAGGTACAAATGAGGTTGCCACGCAGCATCGCTGCGGAAAAGGTGGTAGAAAGGATAAAGCGAAGCAAACAGTCAAATCATGGCACCTCTGGTCTGGAGGTCGGCCACGTCCTGAGTGCAGTCATGTCGGGTGAAATGCATGAACCGGCTTGTCTCACTGCTGGCGAGACTCTTCAAATGCCGTGCGTGGAGTGAAGCTGCTCCTGGTTAAGGAAGTAAATGCGGAAAAGAAATAAAGGTTGCTGTGCGGAGCCGATGGGAAAAGGTGGTGGAAAGTGAAGTTTAACCGGTATGTCCAGTAGTATCGCTATGAGAGCTATACCACGGCACCTCTGCTCTAGAGGCCACCCACGTCCGAAATACACCTACACTGGTGAAATATGCCTAAACCGGCACACACCAGGGGTGGAACTTGATGGCTAGACATGTCATGCCACCTCCGCTCTAGAGGTCGGTAACGCCTGATAAACACCCATACTGGTGAATTTTTGCCTAAACCGGCTCATACCAGGGGTGAATATTGAAAGCTATGCATGTCACAGTACCTCTGCTCTAGAGGTTGGTCCCGTCCAAAACATGCCCATACTGGGATAATGCCTAAACCGGCTCAGACAGGGGTAGAAGTCTCTAGTGGCGAGGATTCATCCTCCTGGACAAAAGCTCCATCCTGGTCACAACTAGGAAGGGTAGCGGCCACGACCGCAAAATGCTGAAGTCGGAGACACTGGACCAGGGAAGTCTAGATAGGCAACCACCTCTCACCCGGCGGGGATGTTTGCGTATCCTAATCGCGCTGAGGTTTTCCGGTGAGAAAGTCCAACCCTGGACTGGATGGGCAACCACCTCTCACCCGGCGGTGATACACGGGTATCTCAAAACACGTCGAGGTTTTCCGGTGAGAAAGTCCAACCCTAGACTAAACTGGTGCAATGAAAACCACGGTGTCACGCAATCCCGCTTCCGAGACCCACCAAGAATACAGGCTAAAGCACTGTGATACTCTGAATCCCTTGTGGTCCTTTCGTGGATCTCGTGTGGTCTATTTTGGACCACACAGGGGACCACGGTACCTAACGAGGACCACAGGCGTGAATTCAGTAGGTTCACAATGCGGTTTTTGGTGGTAGAAGTGAACGAAGAAGAAGAAGAAGATCAACACGAGTTGTGTTTTTTTTTTCCCTTTTTTCAGGTGAAAATGGCCATGAAGTTTTACCTGGTAGTGTCACTATTATGTGCATCCAAAGGTCTCAACTTGTCCCAGGTATGAGCTCCATTTTGTTATGTTGGTTTTTTTTTTAAACAGGCAGTAAAGGCGAGGTGTAACTGTAATAATAGCTAGAATGTTTAGTTTTTCTTCATTGTTAAGTTATTATAGATTGAAGACATATATCTGTATTAATTTCTTGGTGAGTAAGACTGTATAGCCCACTTCCCATCTCTACTTCTACTTTTTGACATAGACACCAGAAAAATATACTACATATAACATATACAAACACACTTGAACTACTGCTCCACAGTCTGGGATGGTTGTTCCATGTCAGACATGAAAAGACTTTACTCACTTCAAACATAAGCAGTAAAGCTTATAGATGACAAACATGCAGTACGTATTACAAGTAAGGTCAAACATCTTGATATTCTACCCCTCAAGAAGAGATTTCTTTTCAACAAGGCCAAATTAATTCATAAAATTCTATCGCAAAACGGTCCACCCTATCTGTGGTTGTTGTTCAAATCCAACCCAAAACACAGTCAACACTTAAGCAGTTGTATTCTCCCAAAACCAAGGCTTGACATGTTTAAAAAAAGCTTCTCTTACTCATGTGCCCACCATTGGAATGCCCTACCAATTCACGTAAAACTTATAAGTAATATTCGTTCTTATAACTTTGAACTTTGTCAACATCTGATATGGACTATATGCATCCCTAAGCATAGTTTAAAATGCTTGAGTGTTGTAATTTTTTTTGTTGATACAGCTTTTCTATAAATGTTAGTTTTGAATGAATGTAAGAATGCAAGGTTATTTCATGTTGTTGCATAAATCAGAGTGTATAGTGATTGGACATGAGATAAGTTTATTATTTATTTGTGTAATCATTTAATGTGTCTTCATGTTGTTATGCTCCTTAATGATTGCTGAATGACTATGAATGAGTAAAAACTGTAAGATGAAGGGCAGGATGCCAGACAGGCCTGCGTGCTCAATTCTTAACCCTTTGAAAATAAAGTATGTTCGTTCGTTTGTTTGTACTTAGTGAGAGCATGGCAAACAATGTAGATTCTATGCTATTCCAGTTTTTTTTTATTACAGAGGTTTATAGAGAGACCATAGTTTCTTGTGGTATCATCCATATTTTTGCCTTTGTCCAAGGTAGATATGGGAATGCATAACAAATAGATTAAACATGCAAGAACTGCAACTCCATTTTGAAAAACAAGACTAGGAACCATATTTGGGGAAAGAGACGTACAAAGTTTGAGAGAGAAGATAATAGACAGTGTCTGCAGTGATTGCACGACAGAAAATCACTAACTGATCTGAATATAAGCATCATAGGTTAAGATTCTTTAACTGGTATAATCTTTGCACATGCTGGAGATCCCCTTTGTATATGTTTACTGTCTACATCTGCAGTACTGTCCTTTGGATCTTCTTGTTCTTCTTTAGTCTCCCAGGAAATGTGAACCAGTGTTCTTTTGCAGCTGATACATCAAAGATGTTGAGGCATAGCATGGTGCTGGTTTGGGAGCGAGCCATGACAAGTATTTTTTTTAGTCGCTGGGTGCAGTTTAAAAAAAAAAAAAAAAGCAGGGGGTGTATGAAATACTGCCCCATAACTAGTCTAGGCCTGTTACTGGGAGTATCAATGGAAAGATGGAACAGGGTCTTGGTCAGCTATGGTTCACCAGCCCTGATGCCAGCACGTCAGATATGTGTCGCTGACTGTCAAAACAGTGTGTCTTAACCCCCTGTCTCTTGGATAAATTTGATTTTGTTTGTTTGTATTTTTTTTTATAGAACCACAGTCTTTGGTGGTCTCAGTGGGTGCAATCTCAGTGTTTTGTAGTTGGTGGAGTTTTGGCTGATATGTTCCTGATTTGCCTGTACACTTCCACAAAAAGAGAAATTGCCAGCTTTAGAATTTAACTACATGTGGTTCTGTTTTTTTTTTGTTGCTTGTTTCCGGTTCATTCCTGTTCTGAAATAGAAAATAGTAACTTGTTCATTTGTGTTTAGCAGGTGATAGTCATCACATGGTGGTGTTTGTGTTGAAGGTGATAATAGTAATAAATTAATCTTTTGTCATTTTAAATTTGGTTGCATTTGTGGATGGAAGATTATTAAAATAAATTTTATTTCATTACACATAATCAACAAGTCTGGGAAATAGAACAGGTAATGAAAAAAGTTTTATTTTTAAAAAAAATCTGTCAACATCTACAAGATCTAAGAGAGCAATCCTGGCCCCGGGAAAAGAATATGAATGGAAACTGTGGGACAGACATGAAGTCCTCCTTCTGATGATGAGATTCGCAGGGGCAGCCCATTGAGATGACTGAAGATATGATTCCAGCAGAATAACATATAAATCATCAGATGAGAAAACAGTTTGTTAGAGGTCAATGCTTTTGTACTTGATCACCTTCTTTGGACTTGAATGATATCCTGGTTTTCTTGATGCACTATCAGGCATATTCTTGGTATGCTTCACTGAGAAGGCTACATTTTTCACAATTTGCTCAGCACATTTATGTCAGGAACCTTTTTTTTTTAAACCTGTTGGGTTGACTAGAAGACACCATCAGAGAGCATCTGAATGATATAATGGTTACTGTGGTAATCTGTCATGGCAAAGATTAACAGTTCAGGTCCTCAGAGTTTAATAGTATCCATTTATTAGAGTGATTGTGTTAAAAAAACATAAGACAGTGCAAGTTTAACAGCATCCATCCTACAGCCTTCTTCTGGAAAGACAGCTCTTTATGAACTATACCACTCATGCCATGTGAATTGGTCCTAATATTGTGCTCTTAAATTTTCAGAGTGTGAATGTGACATGTGAAAGTGGAAAATATCCACCAGATCCAAGGTAAAGAAAGTATTTTATTTTATTTTGTGACTGTTTATTATGAATTTTTTTTTATAAAGTAATAATATTGTGCAGTCAAGACAGAAGAAGGGATGAGTGAATGGTTCCAGATTGAAACAGGTGTGAAACAAGGATGTATACTGTCTTCTTTACTTTTTGGGATTACAGTAGACTTTATAATGAAAAAATGCTGCGCAGGCAATACAGGTATTGACTGGGTACATGGGACCCAACTAGAAGATCTTGATTTTGCTGATGACATAACTCTTATCAGTAATAATGTGAATCCCATGCAAGAAAATACAGATAACCTGTCTTCACTGGCTAGCAAAATAGGACTTGAAATTAAAAAGGACAAAACAAAAATAATGAAAATTCCCCTTAATCAAAATGGAAAAATACACATAGAAAGGACAGATATTGAAGAAGTAAATCAATTTGCATACCTTGGCAGCTACACAGACCAGGATGGTGACACTAGAAAGGAAGTTAGATTCAGAATTGCAAAAGCAGCATCGATCTTCTAGAACCTTGAGAACATATGGCATTCAAAAGTTATAAGCACAAAAACCAAGTTAAAGACTATTCAATTCAAGTGTAATATCCACCCTCATTTATGCATGCGAAAGCTGGAAAACAACTAAAGAAATAGACAAGAAATTAGACTCTTTTGAAAACAAATGCCTAAGGAAAATACTCGGCATCAAGTGGAACGAATTTAAGAATAATGCAGAGATAATACAGATGACTGAACAACAACCAGTCTCATGGGTGATCAGGAAAAGGAGATGGACATATGTTGGTCACTTGATGAGAAGAAATGATCAGAGAATCCCAAAACAAGCTATCAATTGGAACACAACAGGCCAAAGAAAAAGAGGCAGACCGCGTGAAACTCTAAAGAGGTCATTGTTAAGAGAGGCCAAATTAACCGGCATAAAATCCCTTGATGAGGTTGAAAGACTCGCTGAAGACAGGAAAAATTGGCGAACTACGTTGCAAGCCCTACGTGACGTTTAACGGCACGGGAAGGATATAAGATATAAGAATAATATTGTCTGGCTGGAACTGTGAGCAAGTGTTCTTTGTCTGGCTGGAACTGTGAGCAAGTGTTCTTTGTCTGGCTGGAACTGTGAGCAAGTGTTCTTTGTCTGGCTGGAACTGTGAGCAAGTGTTCTTTGTCTGGCTGGAACTGTGAGCAAGTGTTCTTTGTCTGGCTGGAACTGTGAGCAAGTGTTCTTTGTCTGGCTGGAACTGTGAGCAAGTGTTCTTTGTCTGGCTGGAACTGTGAGCAAGTGTTCTTTGTCTGGCTGGAACTGTGAGCAAGTGTTCTTTGTCTGGCTGGAACTGTGAGCAAGTGTTCTTTGTCTGGCTGGAACTGTGAGCAAGTGTTCTTTGTCTGGCTGGAACTGTGAGCAAGTGTTCTTTGTCTGGCTGGAACTGTGAGCAAGTGTTCTTTGTCTGGCTGGAACTGTGAGCAAGTGTTCTTTGTCTGGCTGGAACTGTGAGCAAGTGTTCTTTGTCTGGCTGGAACTGTGAGCAAGTGTTCTTTGTCTGGCTGGAACTGTGAGCAAGTGTTCTTTGTCTGGCTGGAACTGTGAGCAAGTGTTCTTTGTCTGGCTGGAACTGTGAGCAAGTGTTCTTTGTCTGGCTGGAACTGTGAGCAAGTGTTCTTTGTCTGGCTGGAACTGTGAGCAAGTGTTCTTTGTCTGGCTGGAACTGTGAGCAAGTGTTCTTTGTCTGGCTGGAACTGTGAGCAAGTGTTCTTTGCAATCACTTTGTTGAAGATGTTGAGGCACAGCTTGAGAGTAGATTACAGAGGCTATATTTTCTAGGCACAACTTGACAGCAGATTACAGAGGCTATATTTTCTAGGCACAACTTGACAGCAGATTACAGAGGCTATATTTTCTAGGCACAACTTGACAGCAGATTACAGAGGCTATATTTTCTAGGCACAACTTGACAGCAGATTACAGAGGTTATATTTTCTAGGCACAACTTGACAGCAGATTACAGAGGCTATATTTTCTAGGCACAACTTGACAGCAGATTACAGAGGCTATATTTTCTAGGCACAACTTGACAGCAGATTACAGAGGCTATATTTTCTAGGCACAACTTGACAGCAGATTACAGAGGCTATATTTTCTAGGCACAACTTGACAGCAGATTACAGTGGCTATATTTTCTAGGCACAACTTGACAGTAGATTACAGTGGCTATATTTTCTAGGCACAACTTGACAGCAGATTACATTGGCTTTTTTTTCTAGCCACAGCTTGAGAACAGATTACAGTTGGTATTTTTTCTGTGCACAGATTTAGAGGAGATTACATTGGCTATTTTTTCTAGGCACAGCATGAGAGCAGATCATAGTGGCTATTTTTACTAGGCACAGCTTGAGAGGAGATTACATTGGCTGTTTTTTCTAGGCACAACTTGAGAAAAGATTACAGTGGCTATTTTTTCTAGGCACAGCTTGAGAGCAGATTACAGTTACTATTTTCTCTAGGTACAGGTGAAGCATATTACAGTGGCTATTTTTTCTATTTACAGCTTAATAAAATACTGTATAGGGATAGGCTGAAGGCAGAGTGACTGGTCGATATAAAACATTGGATGACAAGACACGACTCTTAACGGGTCAAAATTAGTATTTCTACGTTTATATCCTGGTATGTTTTTACTGAAAAGTCACAATTCGTGATTTTTCAAACGTAGAACACAAACGCTATTTTTTTTTAAACTATGCACCGGAAAAAGTCTGTAAGTGGCAAATACACTAGTCATGTAGGTGGATAAATGTTTGTTCACAAGACAATGACATTCTTATCTCACCCTATATCTTGTGAAGTCACTGGCACGGAATGGAATGGTCGATGCCAAGCCCTTACAATCATATTCTTGCGATTATCGGGGATGAAATAAAAAAAAAAAAAGTGACAGTTGCTTGCAACAAATGTAAGGTCTAATAGTGCAGTATAGTTTGGGTTAAAAACTAGAGAGAGTGGGGGAGAGAGAGAAGAAAACAAGGTTGATTTTTTAAAAAAACTTATTTCCTGAGCTGAAATAGATAGGAGTATGGACATGACCTGTGACCACCCAACTGCTCTTGAATGTATCCCAAGTAGATCTAGACATATTAGACGACTGGAGAAGTAGTTAGGAGGTTTTTTCAGACATTAATTTAGTGAGAATGCAACATAGAATCACAATATGAGATCGGCAAGTAGATCTAGACATCTCAGATGGTAAGTAATGTAGATCTAGACCCAGCTAATGGTGAGCTGGGCACATTCATTGTCTAAAAACATCACATTACTTCTTTTTTTCCTAAAAAACTCTGCATTTATGAAATCTTCATACATTTAGTTATATTTTGAAACATAATAAGTATGCGGAAGTACATTGAAATACTGTTTTCCATTCCATTTTAAAACTATACCCCCTATACAGATCAAGACCTGCACTTTTATTCCGGTACCAACAGAACGTCCATGTTTTTTCCTGTGGCGTGGGAAGAGTTAAGCTGGACTCAATAATGCAAAGTAAATGTAGTCACATTGTCTGCCGAACGAAGATAGATTCATAGTGATTGCTGATATGTTTTTCAAAATGAGACAGGAACATGCAGCATCTACCAGACTTTTGCTGCTACCGAAGTGCTTCAGTCATCTTGTAATTAACACAGATGGCGAGTCCCACAGTATTTGGGTTAATCTCAGTCAGTTTAACGACTGCGTTACCGCTCCAGTTTCTAGATTCTCATCTAGGCCGCATGGATTAACTAAAGCAGATGAATTTGATGATTTTGACCACTACATAATGAACAGAACTTGTAGCAATTCATTGTGTGTGCACAAAGACATTCATGTTGATGGTCGCTTGGGGCAGACAACCAAGTCTAGCTCAAGGAAAGAGCCCATACAGCAGGCTGTCCCAGTTTTCGAGAGTAGCACACATGATGTTTCTGATCAGAGGAGCCCGTTTTTGAAACTGCAGTCGTCATTATTAAAACTTCAGAGAGAAATGGTGAGCTTTAGGTCTGATGAAGGTGGTAATTACATTAGGTTTATTTCATTAACAGTAAGCAGACAGGGTGTTCTAGTCAAAGTTTTTTTTTTCTCTGTGTTTAGTTAACTACTTACTTTACTTTTCTTTATTGTTCCTCTTGTACTGTGAGGCGTCAAGGGGAGATGTAGTTGACATTTTAGGGGCCATGCGAGTGGCTTCAGTAATATTTGTGCTGTAATTTGTGAATATATTAGTTAACAAATATAAAGTACAAACAAAATAGTCAAATTTCAAGTCTGTATTGTCACATATTACAAACCTTTCAAGCATGTATACACACTGGAAGTGGTGGTTTGACTGTTTCCATGAAATGTAAGCTTGACACTTATTTTAAAATATACTTCGTGGTCTGCCAGTAAATGACAAAAGAACAGCATGGCGTCCACAGCTGATGCTGAAGGATGTGTGCAAACACACGCACTTGACAAAGACAAGTTCAGGAGGTAATGTGTTACGTCGTTGACTTCTCCATCAGGAGTGGAGAATGATGAAAAAAAAAATGATAGGGAAAAGAATTGTGAATGAAAATAATGTTCCTACTTGAGTTCTATTCATTTCAAAGTGAAAAAGATTTTGACACTTTTATATGTAATCCGTCATACGCTGCCTGTATACAAAACATCTGGCATTCTGAAAAAAATAAAATTTGAGGGAATTAACATTAGATTTATAATCTAGGAGATATTTTCATGACATCTGCATATGTAATGAATCACACATATTAATTCTCAATATTTCATTTGTGAATTGATTTATATTCAACACTTGTAAACACATGCAACCCCACCCCCCCCCCCCAAAACAGATATTAACATTTTATTGAAATTGATAATTGTTTATTATGTTTGACATTCAAGGTTTTTAAATCACATTCATCTAGCTCTCATTACTGAAATTTTAATTTCAAAAACTACCATCAGAAGTAAAGTTATTTTAAACTAGTAAATAGTAAAGTGTTTTTACTGTATATTTTTTGTTTCTTTTTTTTTTTGTCAGAAAGATCTACGATACCTTGATATCACACAGTTTTGTCAGCTCTTGTCACTGCATAAGGCTATCCAGGAGTTTAAGCTGACCTTTTCAGACAGAGTATTCCCTGGGGACAGACAGCTATATGAGCTCATTGACAAGCCTAAACGATGACAGTGATTGGGGCAAAGATGGTGCACTTTTCTTCCCATGACCAGCAGGATAATTCAGAACTTGGTGACAGCATAGAGGACAGTCAGAGTGCTTCTAGTCTTTTAAAACAAATTACAGACCTGGCGATGAGAGCTGATCATGATTTTTGACATTCTGAAGCCAGAATCACTTTGGAAGTCTTTTAGATAATCAGAGCAAATGATATATTTACTCAATCACAGAAGCTAACATGGTAATAAATTCCCTCAACTGTATAAATTCACTTTGTGATAGATTCATTCAACTAAATACACAGTGATAGATTCATTCAGCTAAATACACAGTGATAAATTTACTCATCCACATATGCTAACAATGCAGTAGCCTTATTCTGCCTTACAACTGTTAGCCTTATTCTGCAACAACTTCACATTGTGATACATTCATTCCATCATACAATTTTACATGGTGGCAGGTTTGCACTACCATAAAAGTGTGCATTGTTTGTTAATAGAAGTCTGTATATATTTTTAAAAAAAACATTGTCATTTGAATATGCTGGACCACATATCAACTATTTTGATTTACGTTTAGTTCACTTTCATTCATCTGAGTTTATTTTTCCTTTGTTTTCTCTAAGGTAACTCAGAAAAGTTCACTTTTTATTCATTTTCTCTGATGCAGCCAAGAAAAGTATTTTGCTCCCCTATAGATGCTTCTTATTGTTTTGTTAGAGATTGTGTAGAAAAACAATGGAACAAAAGAAAAGAAATTAAGAAACAATTGAAAAATCTTAAATAAATATATTCATTGTCTTTGTTACAGAGGACAAGCAGAACTTGAGACTAATGTAAGATAGCATCTTTTATGGCTTGCTTCTCATTTCTCTTTGTCACTTCTGGATCTCTTCCTCTTTAATTCAGTCACCATTTGTTTGTTGTTGTTGTTTTTTTTTTTAACTGTACCTAAAGTCAGCAGGTACACTAGAACTGATAAAACAACGTAGAGAAATGAAGACGCAATGGAAAGTGACAAACAACAAAGAGAAATATAAAACTTTAACAAAAGAAGTACGAAGAAACATAAGAAAAGACTAAAAACAATACATACAAGATTGTTGTGAAAGAATAGAAGAACATCAGAAATGTGGAAGAGGTAGTGAAATGTTTAAAGAAATGAAGACATTGACGACAAATGTCACACCTAAGCTAAATGTAATTTGTGATGGGATGGGGAATACCTTGACAGAGACAGAGGAAATTCTAGAAAGATGGAAGGAATATTGCAAAGGAATTTATGAAACAACCAACTGTGGAAACAGAAATCAACAGTGTGAATTATTATTGGAGGAGAAAGAACCCGAACCGACGATAGAAGAAGTTTTATGGGCAATAAAGAATCTGAAAAATGGTAAATCACCAGGATGTGATGAGCTAACAGCTGAATTTATTAAAGCAGGAGGAAAGGAATGTGCAACAATCTATCATGCACTGTGCAAAAAGATATGGCATTCAGGTATTTGGCCAAAAGAATGGAAAAGAACTGTATTTATACCATTGCCAAAAAAGGGTAACCTGAAATTATGCACAAACTACAGAACTGTTGCCCTGATTAGTCATGCCAGTAAAATTCTGCTAAAAATCATAATGGGTAGACTTCGACAGAAAATAGAAGAAGTAGTCAATATTGTCCATGCTGGTTTCAGGCAAGGAAGAGGATCAAGAGATCATATATTCAGTTTAAGATTAATAATAGAGAAATGCAGAGAGTTTAATGTGAATCTATATTTATCCTTTATAGACTACTCAAAGGCATTTGATTGTGTACTACACCAGAAACTTTGGGAAATAATGGAAAAAATGGGATTTCCAACACATTTGATACAATTAACATCACTACTGTATCTAGACCAACAAGCAGCAGTAAGAATAAATGGTGAAACAACAACTTGGTTTGACATAAAACATGGGGTCCGTCAGTGGTGCATATTGTCACCCTACTTATTTAACTTGTATACTGAAAATATAATGAGGAAGGTTAGAGAAGATGTAGACAAAGAATATTACAATGCCATTACAATTGGAGGTTATGAAATACCAGAGATTAGATATGCTCATGACACAGTGTTACTGTCTACAACACAAAAAAGAATGAAAAAACTAATTATATCAGTTCGTAAGAACAGCGAAGAGCAGAACCTTTATCTTAATGCAAAGAAAACTAAATTGATGACAACTGACAAAACAAACAAGGCAGTTGAAATATATATAAATGAGGAAAAATTGGAAGAAGTGGAGAGTTTTGAATATATTGGATCACTACTAACTAATAATGGAGATACAATGGGGGAAATTAAAAGGACATCTGTCACTCTTGAGAAAGTAAAACAACTAAAGAATCTGTGGAGAGGAGCAGACAGAACTACAAAAATAAGATTTTTAAGGGCATGCATCTTTCCCATCGCAACATATGCCTGTGAGACCTGGACACTTAACAAAACAGTTGAGAAACACATAAATGCCTTTGAATGTAAATGCTACAGAAGAGTTCTCCCAGTATCGTGGACACAAAAAAGAACAAATATATCTATACTACAAGAGCTTAGTATTGAAGAAGGCTGGCCAGTAAAGAGGATTAAAGAGAGAAAACTTAAATATTTTGGACACATTAAACATCATGATAATTTAGAGAAGACCATATTGGAAGGATACATAATGGGAAAAAGAAAAAGAGGAAGACCAAAACGAAGATGGCTGCAAGACATCGTTGACAATCTGCAAATGGATGCATCAGCAGCAGGCCATCTTGCTCACAACCGAGAGGCCTACAGGAGTGCTGTTTGGGAGGCAAAGTTCCGCAAGGGACATGCAAACAAATGAATGAATGAACCTAGTTTGTTTCTTTTTGTTCTAAACACTTCTCTGCATTTATTTTTGTGTCATTTGTACCATGAGAAGTGTTAATAGTGTCCATCTATAACTTGGCAAATACAAATTAGTCTTTCATAGTGTTTTACTTTACATAAAGTAAGGTTATATTTTGCTTCTTCAGTTTTGTTTAAAACATGCGATCGTTCTAAAGTCTGCATTAAAAAAAAAACTCTGCTTTTGTCACTAAAGTCTGCATAAACAAGTTGTGCTGTTGTCACTAAAGTCTGCATAAACAAATTATGCTGTTGTCACAGTGGTCTACATTAATGAGTTATACTTTTGTCACTAAAGTCTGCATAGAAAATTTCAGAAATTTAAAAATTCATTTGGGTATGACATAGACTGCACCAGAGCTCAGTGCTGATCAATCAAATATAGACTGAACTGTTTATGTACCATTTAACCATGCATGTTTTCTGTATATATGTGTATTGTAAACATTGAGTTCTTTTATAACCTTATAATCACAGCGAATTATGAGTGAATGGTTTCAGATTGAAACAGGCGTGAAACAAGGATGTATATTATCTCCCTTGCTTTTTGTAGTTCCCATAGTCTTTATAATGAAAAGATGCTGTACAGGTAAAACCGGGATTGATTGGATACATGGGACCCAAATAGAAGATCTTGGTTTTGCAGATGACATAACTCTTAGCAGTGACAGTGTGAAGTCAGTGGAGGAAAAACCAGATACCTTGTCTTCCTTGACTAGCAAAATAGATCTTGAAATTAACAAACACAAAACAAAAATGATGAAACTTCTCATTAATCAAGAAGGAAAAATATACGTAGAAGGAACAGTTGTTGATGAAGTAAACCAGTCTGCATACCTTGGCAGCTACATAGACCAGGATGATGACACGAGGAAGGAAGTTAGAATTCAAATTGCAAAAGCAGCATTGTCCTTCAAAAATTTTGAGAACATATGGAATTCAAAAATTCACAAAAACCAAGTTAAGATTATTGAATTCAAATGCGTTATCCACCCTCATTTACTGCTACAGAAACGGAAGCAAGGGAAAAAACAAATGCAGGTGGAAGGAGAAATGCTTATCAGGAAACTGAGCCCATGAAGGTTGTGGATGAAAGCCAGCCACTGGAAGTCCCCAGCCCGACTGCAGACCTCCTGGAACCTAAACACAAGATGCAAATAGACAGCTGGAATGTAAGAACACTTAACCAGACTGGAAAACTAGCACAAACCATCAAGGAAATGCACAGATACAAACTAGACATACTAGGAATACAAGAAGCAAGATGGACAGGACAAGGCAGAAGGAAATTAACAACACAGCACACAGAAGATACAATAATATGGTCAGGTAAAGAAGATCTTCATGAAGGAGCAGTAGCATTAATTATAACAAAAGAATCTTCAAGAGCATTGCTGAAATGGACCCCAATAAATGAGAGATTATTATATGCACGCTTCAACTCAAGATTCACGAAGCTGTCTATTATAGTTTGTTATGCACCAACAGAAGCAGCTGAAGAGGAATTAAAAGAAGATTTTTACAACAGCCTCCAAGCCACAGTAGAAACAATACCCAAGCATGATATGCTACTCATCTTGGGCGACTTCAATGCAAAAGTAGGTGAAGGAAATG
Organism: Achatina immaculata; assembly: GCA_009760885.1. Classification (NCBI taxonomy): domain Eukaryota; kingdom Metazoa; phylum Mollusca; class Gastropoda; order Stylommatophora; family Achatinidae; genus Lissachatina; species Lissachatina immaculata. The sequence goes on from CM019715.1 coordinate 13,857,798, forward strand.
AAAATAGAAGAATAATCATGGGAAGAGAAGGAATTGGAGAAATAAATGAAAATGGAGAAAGACTGCAGTTTCTGTGAAGAAAACATGATGACCATCGGAGGGACAATTTTCCAACACAAAAACATCCATAAGGTGACTTGGAGGTCACCAGATAAAACCACAGAAAACCAAATCGGTCACATACTGATAAACAACAAGTGGAAACGGTCACTACAAGATGTGCGAGCAAGGAAAGGAGCAGATGTAGGAAGTGATCACAACCTTCTGGTAGCAAAAATAAAACTAAAATTAAGGAAAGTCAAAATCGGAGAACACAGAAAGATACATTTTGATACAAGAAAACTGAAAGACCAGCAAACAAGAAATGAATTCTCAATAGTACTTAAGAACCGCTTCAGTGTCCTACAAGATGAAGCAGAAATGTCCATACTAGAGTTCAATAAAACCCTACAGGAAACAGCAAAAGAGGTGCTGGGATATCAGAAACGGAGAAAAGAGGAATGGATAAGCAAGACCACATGGGAAAAGATAGAGCAAAGAAAAGAAATCAAGAAAAAATTACTGAACACCAAATCACAACGGCTTAAAGAACAAGTTCTAAGTAATTATGTGCAAAAAGACAAAGAAGTGAAGGAATCATGCCGTCAAGATAAACGTCAATACTATGACAACTTAGCAGAAGCAGCAGAGAAAGCAGCATATACAAATGACATGAAAACCATATATAAAATCACAAAGCAGATGACAGGTAACTTCAACACAAGATGTGAAAGTGCAGTAAGGACACAAAATGGACAGCTGGTCAGTGGAGAAAAAGAAAAAATTGAAAGATGGAGGGAACACTTTAACACCCTACTAAACAGAACACAAGCAGCACAAACAATAGACATACCTGAAGCAAAAACGGAACTAAACATCAATACAGGACAATAACAATAAGTGAAGTAAAGGAGGCAATAAAGAAGCTAAAATCAGACAGGGCACCAGGTGAAGATGAAGTGACTGCTGAGATGTTGAAAGCAGAAGAAACAGAAACACCAAAACAACTTTGCCGGATATTACAGCAAATTTGGGATCTAGAAAAAGCCCCAGATGAGTGGAAAACTGGGCTTATAGTAAAACTACCAAAGAAGGGTGACCTCAGAGATTGCGGGAACTGGAGAGGCATTACCCTACTGCCACTCACCAGTGAAGTATTTTGCAGAATAATCATCAACAGAACTGTACCAACACTTGAGGAAAAACTTCGGAAAGAGCAGGCAGGATTTAGGAAAGGAAGATCATGCATAGACCACATATTTGTACTTAGACAAATATTAGAACAGGCAAATGAGTGGCATAGCACAACATATGCATTATTCATAGATTTTGAGAAAGCCTTTGACAGTGTCAACAGAGATGCACTGTGGAAAATCCTAAGATGGCATGGCCTCCCCCATAAGATAGTAAATGTAATCAAAGCCCTATACGAGGGTTTTCAGTGCAAAGTTATCTGTGGAGAACATACCTCCAGCAGCTTTAGGGTACAAACAGGAGTGAAGCAGGGATGTGTACTATCACCAACGTTATTTATCTTGGCAGTAGACTGGTTAATGAAGGAGGCAACATCAGACAAATGCAGAGGATTACAATGGACCCTTGACACAGTGCTGGAGGACCTTGAATTTGCGGACGACATTTGTCTATTATCAAGCAGTCACAAAGATATGCAAGATAAAATAAACAAGCTAACTCAGAATGCAAACAACATAGGACTAAAGATCAACGTAGGAAAGACAAAGTTAATGAAGCAAAATGTGAACAACAGAAATGTACTCAGAGTAGATAACAAGTTAGTGGAGGAGGTCAACGAATTTGTATACCTTGGCAGCAGAGTAGTAGAAAATGGAGACGGCACAGAGGACATCAACAGCAGACTTACTAGAGCAAACCAGGCTTTTGCAATGCTGCAGAATATATGGAAATAAAAAAAACTAAGCATAAATATGAAAATCAGGATATTTAAGAGTAATGTTCTAAGTGTACTACTCTATGGAAGTGAATGCTGGAAAATCACCAAAACCATAGAAAACAAGTTGAATTCTTTCCAGACTAAATGTTTACGAAGAATTAGACAAATATTTTGGCCAAACACCATAAGAAATAACATCTTATTGGCAGAAATGCAGATGAAGCCACTGACAACAATTATGGAGGAAAGACGCTGGCGATGGTTGGGACATGTGTTCCGAATGACTGATAACTCACTACCAAAAATAGCACTAAGATGGACACCACAGGGGAACAGAAGTAAGGGTAGACCAAAAGGGACATGGAGAAGAACAACAGAAAGGATGTTGAGCAATAGAGGGCTGACCTGGGCAAGAGCAGAAAAAAAGGCGAAGGACAGGCATTTGTGGAAAACCCTTGCGAAAGTCCCATGTGCCCTGGGCACTTAAGGTTCAGAGAGAGAGAGAGAGAGAGATCCACCCTCATTTATGCATACTAAAGCTGGAAATCAAATAAAGAAACAGACAAGACGTTAGACTCCTTTGAAAACAAATGCCTAAGGAAAATACTTGGTATAAAGTAGAATGAATTCAAGAACAACACAGGGATAAGACAGATGAGGAAACAACAACCTGTCGCATGAGTAATCAGAAAAAAAAAAAGATGGACATATGTAGGCCATGTGAGAAGAAACAATCAGAGAATACCAAAATAAACTATCAAATGGAGCACAACAGGGCGAAGAAAAAGAGGTCACCCACGTGAAACTCTAAAGAGGACAGTGTTAAGATAAGCCAGTTTAGTGGGCATAGCATCCCTTGATGAAGTTGAAAGACTTGCCAAGAACAGGAAAACTTGGCAAACAGCTATCCCGATCCCTATGTGATATTTATTGGCACGGGAGGGATGTAAGATGATCACAGACTAAGTGCCCCAATATCAATATTGTGTTCATAATTGTTTACTTTTTTGCTTTGTTTACTCCAGAAAGATGCATATAGGGAAATGGCACTTTTAATTTTGATGCAGTGTTTTCTTTTACTGGCATCATTTAAATTTTAAAAAAAAATACTCTGCCTTGAATCTCACTAAAGAGTATGATAATTTTGTAAGCAAAGTGAAGGTGTTTGTATTAATTACAGCAAAATATTGTTATAAATTATTACATGTTTTTATTATCCCCTGAAGTTCTTCAATTATTTCATGCAGATAGGCTAGGCTGGTTCATTTTTCTGTGGGGAGATGTTCTAAAATTAAGTTAGGTATTTCTAGCTTACCTGAGCACTGGACTTGTGTGATGTTGTGTTTATTTATTTCTTCAAACATCTTGCACAGTAGGCTTTCCTGTTGTTACCAGATTTTTTTTATTGATTTGTCAATGTGATATCACAGAAAAATGAATGCTTTTGTTGTTTTTATTCCCTGTGCATTTTTTTTTTCACTTTTCTGTTTCTTCTGTGTACCTTCTAGGACAGGGCCGACTCCAAGATGATTTTTGAGTGCTTTCTTTATTGTGTGGCCATCTCTGTGTGTTTGTCCTTGTTGCTCTCATTCCACCATTTACGACAGGCATTGATTAGTCATTTCTTCACCAAATAGTGATTATATGATCATGTGCTTTTTAAGGCATTTTGTATTGGCATAAAGAAAATTATGATATTACTTATATATTTTATATTTCAGACTGTTTAAACAGACCATGTATTGTAAATCAGATATGTAAATGTGCTTATTACATGAATTTTTGTGTATGCTATTGGCAGTGGTAGTACATGCAACTGCTGTCTCACACATTATTCTATGCATGTTGTTGCTTGTTGCTGTAACACTCTGGAGTTATTCCACATCAAAAAACCTCTAAAAATACAGAGAAATAATTTGATAACAACGTATGTCTAAAAGTCTTGTCTAAAGCGATATGGGGAAAAATATAATTTCTTCCATTTTCCCATTTTGGTGCAGTTTACCTGTGCTCTTACTTATTCTTCTTGGCACCAGTAGTTAGCAGATGTTTTATATTCATCATGCAGGAAAATTTGAGAATCAGTTTTATTTTTTTTTTGTTTAAACTTTGGTGGGTTAATAATTTTGTTGTCCGGATTTGTAATGTAGATGAGTTGAAATGTGAATGAAGAAAAACGATTGAAGGTTTACATGACAACACAGTCAAGTGTGCATAGATTTAAGATTTTTCTTACAAGTACTCAGTATATGCATTTTCAATCAGTGCAAGTTTCACTTGGTATGGTGACAAACACGTACATTCCTCTCTGTATGTGCCTAAGATTTCGAATGGAGCAGCCAATAATGAAATAAAATATTTTTAACTGTGGAAAAAAAAAAAGTCCTAAAACTGTCTTCCATAAACAGCGTTGTCAGTGTTCATAGTTTTTGCTGCACCATTAGCTTAGTTTCTCTTAGGTGAACATGCATATTTCATTCATATTATTGTATTTCACACTAAGGCGTGATATTATATGAAATTTCACTATGCCTAAAATGCTGAAATGAAAAGTGATATGCGAGAGGAGTCCAGTAAGATGTAGGGTAAAGTTATTTCTTTTGGTATGAAATTTGACATTTTGAAATGGCTTAATGATTATCAACGCAAGTATTGGCCATGAAGCTAGGCCTTAGTGAGTCCATAGTATAGCTAAGTTTGTCCACATAAAGGAAATACATAGAACATTTTTCACTGACTTACAAAGCTCATTTTGTCATTACTTCTTTTTAAAACTTGCCTGCATTCCATTATTCTTTATATGTATGCACAGAGTTATAGTGTTTTATAAAGCCTAACATCATGGATAGCTTGCAGTTTTTTTCTCTTGGCTTTTAACTTTGATACAGGTAGTTTTGAAATATGCTGTACACTGAATGCACAAGTTAACCGCAGATGACAAGGTTTACTTGTATTTTGTTCAGAACCAGCAAGGACACTGTTAAAGATAAAAACCAGCACCTTTTATATTTTATTTTTTGTTTAAACCATTTATTCATTTTCATTTTGTAGATTTATTTGCATGTTTTATTTTTTCAAGGCAGCTTTTCTGCAAATTTAGTATAGATTCATGTTCTTTCTTGTATATTTTGTTGCTGTTTCAACTCTCTTCATTGCATATTTCATTACTGATTCAACTCTGTTCATTGCATATTTCATGACTGATTCGGCTTCCCTCTTTACAGTTATTTTGATACTGTTTCAGTTTTCTTCCATACATATTTTTATTTTTACCAGTTTGACCTTCTTCCTTACATATTTTGTTACTGATTCTAATTTCTTACTGCCACATTTATTCTAACACTTTTTAAACAAAAATATTTTGTTAAAATTTGAGTTGAGTTATGTCCTTGTCCACTTTGTTAATGACTGAAGTCAGCTTTGCGCAGTGTGATTATGCACGAAAACCAGCTGTTAGATTGACTTGTAGATTTGTTTTGCAGACAATGAAAACTATGAAAGGACCAATGAACGCAATATCTGAGACACTCTTGGAAGTTATAATCCATGTAGGAAAGAGATACCTACTGGAGAATATTCTGAAATTATCCACAAATAAAAGAACAAAAATGTCAAGTGCCATTGAAGTGCCTTTATACAAAATGTCAAGGAATTTTTTAAAATCTCTTCTCAATCAGTATTTCAATTTTGTTGTTGTTGTTGGTGTATCTTCAACCAAATTATCAAGACAAAGTCTACAGTTTTCTACAGGATGCTTTTTTTTTTTTGTTACAGAAGCTCTGTAGGTTCAATGACCAGCTCTTTTGATCTTGTTCTGGTAAAGTGAATTTGCAGAAGCACACTCACTGTATAGGGGACCGTCTAGCAACTGAATGGTCGAGGGTCAGTCAGCTTTAATGAGAAATATACATCAGTCAGCTTTTACTGGGAGACAGACACTGGTCAGTTTTTACTGGGAAACAGACACTGGTCAGCTTTTACTGGGAAACGGACACTGGTCAGCTTTCACTGGGAAACGGACACTGGTCAGCTTTTACTGGGAGACGGACATCAGTCAGCTTTTACTGGGAGACAGACACTGATCAGCTTTTACTGGGAGACATCAATCAGCTTTTACTGGGAAACAGACACTGGTCAGCTTTTACTGGGAGACATCAGTCAGCATTTACTGGGAGACAGACACTGATCAGCTTTTACTGGGAAACAGACACTGGTCAGCTCTTACTGGGAGACAGACACTGGTCAGCTTTTAGTGGGAGACAGACATTGGTCAGCTTTTACTGGGAAACAGACATCAGTCAGCTTTTACTGGGAAACAGACACTGGTCAGCTTTTACTGGGAGACAGACACTGGTCAGCTTTTACTGGGAAACAGACATCAGTCAGCTTTTACTGGGAAACAGACACTGGTCAGCTTTTACTGGGAGACATCAATCAGCTTTTACTGGGAAACAGACACTGGTCAGCTTTTACTGGGAGACATCAGTCAGCATTTACTGGGAGACAGACACTGATCAGCTTTTACTGGGAAACAGACACTGGTCAGCTCTTACTGGGAGACAGACACTGGTCAGCTTTTAGTGGGAGACAGACATTGGTCAGCTTTTACTGGGAAACAGACATCAGTCAGCTTTTACTGGGAAACAGACACTGGTCAGCTTTTACTGGGAGACAGACACTGGTCAGCTTTTACTGGGAAACAGACATCAGTCAGCTTTTACTGGGAAACAGACACTGGTCAGCTTTTACTGGGAGACAGACACTGGTCAGCTTTTACTGGGAAACAGACACTGGTCAGCTTTTACTGGGAAACAGACATCAGTCAGCTTTTACTGGGAGACAGACACTGGTCAGCTTTTACTGGGAAACAGATACTGGTCAGTTTTTAACTGAGAAACTGATATTGGTGGCCAGTATTTCTCAGGAAACAGTTTTGAAGTTAATGAATGAAAAAAATGGAAGTCAGGTCTGCTTATGTTCAGTCTCAGCTGCCTGGGAAACTGACATATTTACTTCAAGTCTGGAGTTGCTTCCCTGTTACTACAGAATTTGATGGAAATTCTACTATTTTATGTTTCCAAAACTAAGTATTAAAATCCAACAGGACTTGTGAACTGAAACAATTGTTGTCAAATTTCAATAGTTTTACAAATCTGTTTCATGAGTCGATCACATACCATTGCTGTTTTAGGGTTGTAATCATCTATTGATGCAGACAAAGCTCCATCTACAAATGTGCATATATATATATACAAGAGACAGAAGGGGTAAGATAAAGGCAAAGATGAAGAGACGGTGTAGAATAAAACAAAGAGCTTCAAGTTAGCAACTAGAAAGAGAAAGCTAGGAATAGAAATGAGTGGAGACAGATTGTATCTGCAGCAGTGAGCCTTAGGAATGCTGAAGAGAAATATAGGTCTACATTAAAAAAATACTGCATACAACTAAATGAGACAATGCTGTTTAACCTGAAGAGCTTTAGTTAACTGATAGGTTGTCAGTGCAACAGTATTCACAAAGCATGTAATCTTATTTTTCATTCGCTTCTACCACCAAGTGCCCTGTGATCCTACTGAATTTACGCCTGTGGTTCTCGATAAGTTCCATGGTCCTTGAAAGGACCACACTAGATCCCCAAGAGGACCACAAGAAGTTGAGAGGATCGCAGGACTTGAGCCTGTATTCTTGGTGGGTCTCCTACTTATCCATTCAAGGTAACATAGCTAAAGCTGTATTGGAAAGATTGCAGGGAAAACTAAGACTAGAAATGGAAGAACAGTGTAGCTGTGAAGAGATTGCTGGAGCTAGGAAATCTGAAAATGCATCGTAAAGAACCAACAACTGATGACTGTTAGCAAACATACACTTGGATGGATGCTGTGGCATGTGACAAGAGATTATACGGGGGGCAATTGATGGATTCTATATATTGAAAACCATTGAAATTTTTTGTAACTTGGATGGATGCTGTGGCATGTGACAGAGATTATACGGGGGGCAATATTGATGGATTCTATATTGAAAACCATTGAAATTTTTTGTACATGTTCATTCACTCCGTGACTTAATAAAAATAAAACTTCTCTCATAAGATGTGAAACAAAATACTGTCTGAGCTCTCTCAGACCAAAAAATCACCCCCACAAGGAGTCCTCATGCTTTGACAAAGACTCACGACAACACATGATCTTGTAAATCAAACTCTGCTTGGATAACAAGGGGCCCAGAATTTAAAATATATTAAAAACACATAATAATGCAAAGGAACAAACTCTGCAATTCAATATTCCATTTTACGCAAGCTGATGATGTTGAAATAATTATTTTGTCTTGTATGTTCCGCTTACAAAAACACATCAGTATTTATATACCTACAAACTTACAAACCAAAGTTTAGCCATAACTGTCACACTATCAAGTCACTTAAAGATATGGTGTTAGTTACCCATATTTCGCGGTCTGGTTGGCTGAGTGGATAGGCGGTCGGTTTACTAATCAGGTGGTACTGGGTTCAGTCCCAGCAGTGGGATTTTTGTCTGGTACATACCATAAAAAGGCCCCAGGTTTTCACCCAGACTCTAAAAGTGGATACCAGAGAAATCTGGGGCCAGTACTGTCCACATCACACTTTCATGTGCCGAAGGTCATGGAAAATTCAGGCCTAACACAGTATCCCCAGTATGCCTTAATGGCAAGGAAATGGGAGTTTTACCTTACCTTTGGTCGAGGGTTTGAATCCGGCCGGAGGCACCCCAGTCACCCAGCTGTAGAAATGGGTACCCGACTTCTTCAGGAGTTGGGGAAGGAAAGGCAACCAGGCATGAGACCATATCACCCTCTAGTGTGCTGACAGGTCAAGGAAAATATGGGCACTAACACCATATCCCTATGTGCCTCAAAGGTATGACAGGGTTACCTTTACTTTTTTTTTTTTTTTAAACTTTTTTACCTTTATCCATATTTTCATTGACTGCACACTAGAGGATAATCTGGTTAGTATCATACCTGGTCACTTTTAATTCCACAGTTCCAGAATGGGGGCCAGATACCCATTTCTATAGCTGAGTGACTGGAGCACATCCGACTGAAAATGAATCATCAACCTCCGCATGAAAGAGGAGTAGACTAACTACTCTGTCACTCAGTGTCTCAGAGATCAAGTATTTATTTTAAAACATCGTCTCTTCTTATTTCCAGACATTCTGTCTTCTTATTTACTCAGGCATGTCTCATTTTATTTCATCTTGGGCGTTTTGTCTCGCTTTTTAATAGAAGACATTTCATCTCTTTACATAGACATCCTGTTTTTTTTTTTTTTTGTCCCAGATGTTTTGTCTTGCTGTATATCCAAGGTATTTGATCTCTTTATGTATCTCAGACACCTTGTTTCACTGGCACTCCAAGATATCATGTATTTTGTCATCTCAGATCTTTTGTCTCCTTGTAATTATTACCTTCTACAACACCAAACTTTCTAAATTCAGATCACAAAACATTAACTTTGTACAGGAGACCTAGCTGGCTGAGTGGTTAGGTGCTTGTTCTACCAATCTGGTAGTATCAGGTTCAAGTCTCAGCAGTTTGGACAGTTTTCTAGTACCACAACACCAAAAAGGACCCAGGGTATATTACCCAGCCTCCAAAAAATGGGTACCAGATAAATCTGGAAAGGTTAATGCTGCCTGGTGTGATACTGATGACATCATACTTTCATGTGCCTTGGAAATACAGGCCTAACACTGCATCCCCAGCGTGCCTTAATGGCATGGGAACAGGGATTGTACCTTACCTTGCAGCACTCTAGCCTGATCCACCATTAAAAAACATGAACTTTTAATAATAGCTCCAAATATCTGTGACACACATGCAGACCCTTCACAGCACACCACTACACTGTGGCATACAATCTGGAATGGTCTCATTCATGCAACAGAGGAACAGTTCATGAACAAATTCTCATAATCTCCTATTCACAAATGAATAAACAAACATTTTGTCCACTTCCCAAGTTTTAAATTATATACATTTCTTATGCATTCTCTCATTTACATATTCCATCAAATTATAATGCACAAGAAATTTTAAAACCTCATATACTGTCCTCCTGTAAAAATGAGTTTTCTTAGTTCTGTCATCAGAGAAAGTCAAATCCTGGAGCTAGAGAGTACATATTTTAGCCTAGATGTAAAGTATATCATACCCTCCCTCCTCCCACAACAAAGTATAAAAAATCTAAATCAAAATTATATTTTCTATAAACAATATATTATAATTATTAATTTTAACAATCATCATCAACTCACTACCAAAAATAGCACTAAGATGGACACCACAGGGGAACAGAAGTAAGGGTAGACCAAAAGAGACATGGAGAAAAACAACAGAAAGGATGTTGAGCAATAGAGGGCTGACCTGGGCAAGAGCAGAAAAAAAGGCGAAGGACAGGCATTTGTGGTAAACCCTTGCGGAAGCCCCATGTGCCCTGGGCACTTAAGGTTCAGAGAGAGAGAGAGAGAATCATCATCAGTCCTCTGTACTCCCAATGGAGCATAAGACATCAACAAAGGTTCCCCAGCCAAACACATCTTGAGCAATTCAGAATACCTCAAACCATGCCTTTCTGCTTCCTTTGAAAATCAATTAATAATATAACCAAAAAAAAAGGGAGTACATTCAAAAGATCTTAATTATCTTTGTAATAAAGCATTCAACCAAAAGCCCCATAAGAACTAAGCTTGTACTGATGGCTGGCCAGTTTTTTCAGACTTCTTGTGCCGTTTCACATGCTCGTCCAGATTTCTACCTCGTGTGACCAGCAGGAAGATTAGCTCTAGCATTTCAGCCACAGTGACCAAACTAAAGCCCATGAACAGTCCAATCTGGCCTCCAATGTATCCTGTTTTCAAAATGGAAAATAAAAAATTAAAATGTGTATCATATCAATTGAAAATATAGTTTATTTTATTCTAACTATAAGAATGTTATATAGGATTATATATAGTGATATTTTCTGCATTTGATATTTTCTGCAAAGAAAAGTTTTGAAATACAAACCTAGTCTTGCTGAGAGAAAAGAGGATGTGGTAGACAAGGCTGAGAGAGAAGAAGATGTGGTAGACAAGACAGAGAGAGAAGAAGATATGGTAGACAAGACAGAGAGAGAAGAAGATGTGGTAGACAAGGCTGAGAGAGAAGAAGATGTGGTAGACAAGACAGAGAGAGAAGAAGATATGGTAGACAAGACAGAGAGAGAAGAAGATGTGGTAGACAAGACAGAGAACAAGATGTGGTAGAAAAGACAGAGAGAGAACAAGATGTGGTAGAAAAGACAGAGAGAGAACAAGATGTAGACAAGACAGAGAGAGAACAAGATGTGGTAGACAAGACACAGAGAGAACAAGATGTAGTAGACAAGACACAGAGAGAACAAGATGTAGTAGACAAGACACAGAGAGAACAAGATGTGGTAGACAAGACACAGAGAGAACAAGATGTGGTAGACAAGACAGAGAGAGAACAAGATGTGGTAGACAAGACACAGCGAGAACAAGATGTGGTAGACAAGACACAGAGAGAACAAGATGTGGTAGACAAGACACAGAGAGAACAAGATGTGGTAGACAAGACACAGAGAGAAGAAGATGTGGTAAACAAGACAGACAGAGAGAGATGTGGTAGACAAGACACAGAGAGAACAAGATGTAGACAAGATAGAGAGAGAAGAAGATGTGGTAGACAAGACTGATTGCTTTCTGATGTGAAGGAGGTAAAGGAACATCACTGAGAATACTTACAAAACATTACTTTTGCGGAAAAGGAAGATATAAATATTACATATAGACTCTCTAGAATAGTCAAAATATATAAAATATTTAATCTTACTTTCATTTTACTTTTTGGTAACATTAAGATTTTATTACAGAATCCACCAGCATGCAGTATAAAACTAAACGGAACTATTCTAAAGCAAGAATCCACCAGCATGCAGTATAAAACTAAACGGAACTATTCTAAAGCAGGTGCAGAAATTCAATACCTTGGAGCAGTAGTAACTTCAGATGGAGAACAAAAATTAGGAACAGAATAGGCCAAGCAAAGACTGCATTTCAGAGAATGAGAAACATATTATGCAACATATAATATTATAATTATTAATTTTAACAATCATCATCAACTCACTACCAAAAATAGCACTAAGATGGACACCACAGGGGAACAGAAGTAAGGGTAGACCAAAAGAGACATGGAGAAAAACAACAGAAAGGATGTTGAGCAATAGAGGGCTGACCTGGGCAAGAGCAGAAAAAAAGGCGAAGGACAGGCATTTGTGGTAAACCCTTGCGGAAGCCCCATGTGCCCTGGGCACTTAAGGTTCAGAGAGAGAGAGAGAGAATCATCATCAGTCCTCTGTACTCCCAATGGAGCATAAGACATCAACAAAGGTTCCCCAGCCAAACACATCTCACATAATGAGAAACATTAGCCAACACATCCTTATCAATGAATGTTAGAAACTCATTCATTCATTCATTTGCATTTCCCTTGCGGAACTTTGCCTCCCTAACAGCTCTCCTGTAGGCCTCTCGGTTGTGAGCAAGATGGCCTGCTGCTGCTGCGTCCATTTGCAGATCATCAACGATTTCTTGCAGCCATCTTCGTTTTGGTCTTCCTCTTTTTCTTTTTCCCATTATGTATCCTTCCAATACGGTCTTCTCTAAATTATCATGACGTTTAATGTGTCCAAAATATTTAAGTTTTCTCTCTTTATGTTAGAAAATGAAAATTTTAGAATGTTAGAAAACGAGTCCTAAAATGCTATATTGAACCTATCTTGTTATATGGAAGTGAATCATGGACAATGGGCAAGTCTGCACAAAAATCACTGGAAGCAGCAGAAATGTGGTTTATTAGAAGAATGTTGCGAATCCCCTGGACAGCAAAAATAACTAATAAAGAATGTAGGAGAAGAGCTGGAGAGACAAAAAACTTTGTGAAAAAGATAAGAGAGAGACAATGTACTTTCATAGAACATGCAATGAGAAGAGGGGGCATTGAAAATATTATAACAACAGGAAAAATAGAAGGAAGAAGATCAAGAGAAGCATAATAGCCAACGCCAGACAGCACAGCACCTGATCCTGATGATGATGATGATGAAGATTTTATGTGCTACTTTTGGAAAAAACTGGAGACATTATTTTACTTTTGAGAAAACAGAAGATATAAATATTACTTTCTACATTTAGGGTAAACAGAAGCTATAAATATTAATCCTACATTTAGAGTTTATAGTAGGTAAGGTATAAATGTTTTATTTTACATTTGGGGTGAAAAGATATAAATATTACATACTACATTTGGGGCAGGATGAAATATATAATGAATGTTAGTTACATTTTGGAAATCATGGGGTATAAATATTACATTTGACTGAAGTAGGAACAGAATATACAAATAATACATCTTGTATCTGGAGAAATTTGAGATATAAATTCTATGCCTTATTTATGTGAAAAAGGGTATAAATGTTGCATTCTTCTTTTTGTAAATCAGAAGGTAGATATTTTACATTTTTATAATAATAAATATTTTTGTAATATTTTCACTTACTTTTTAAATTGGAAGAGAGAGAGAGATTGAGTGGAAGAGGAGTATTTTTATACATAATAATCAGATATATATATATATATAATGTACATCTATAATATTATACTATATATTTATAATAATAGTAATATTAAGTATTGTGACAATGATAGTTTAACATTGATCAAAATGATGATACTTTGACACTGATAATAATAAAATGCTTTAGCAATAATAATAATACTAATAATAATAGTAGTTTAAAATTAACAGTGATAGTTTAAGAACAACAGCCACAATGGTTATTATGATAGTTTGATGACAGCAACATTAATAAAAAAAATATTTAAATAACAATAATAATAATACATTTCCTTGTATTCAGTCGTGGCGAAGGTCGGGAGTTCAAATCCGGCTGGAGATGCCCCATTCTCCCAGTCTGTAGAAACAGGTACCTAACTTCTGGAGTTGGGGAAGGAAAGGTGGCCAGGTGTGATGCTGACCCAATCACCCTCTAGTGTGCTGACAGGTCAAGGAAAATATGGGGCACTAACACCATATCCCTATGTGCCTCTAAGGCATGACAGGTTTACCTTTACGTTACCCTGTATTTTAGAGTAATAAACTCAAATATCAAGCTCACCTAGAAGTCCTTCTGTTGAATATACTGCCACCTGCTTCATCTCTGAGACCACAGGGTCAGAGTAGAAGAAATGCATGTAGGCTATAGTGTGATTGATGCTCCTGGAAAGATATGGAACAAATGTAAGAGAACACTGACTTGGCTTCAGTCAATATCGGTATCACAGGTTGGGGTACGAAGGCTAACAATGACAACATTATGGCTGTTAAACAGTGACTGCAGTATGGCTGTTAACAGTGACTGTGGTATGAACTGTTTACAGCGACTACAGTATGAACTGTTAACAGTGACTACAGTATGAGCTACTAACGGTGACTACAGTATGAACTATTAACAGTGACTACGACATAAACTATTAACAGTGACTACGGTGTGAGCTATTAACAGTGACTACGGTATGAAATGTTAATAATAACTGCGGTATAAGCTATTAACAGTGACTACAGTATGGTTGCCAACGGTGACTGCGGTATGGCCGTCAACGGTGACTACGGTATGGCTGTCAACGGTGACTATGGTATGGCTGTCAACTGTGACTACGGTATGGCTGTCATCGGTGACTACGGTATGGCTGTCAACTGTGACTACGGTATGGTGTCATCGGTGACTACGATATGGCTGTCAACGGTTACTACAGTATGGCTGTCAACTGTGACTACAGTATGGTGTCATCGGTGACTACGATATGGCTGTCAACTGTGACTACGGTATGGCTGTCATCGGTCACTATGGTATGGCTGTCAACTGTGACTACGGTATGGTGTCATCGGTGACTACGATATGGCTGTCAACAGTTACTACAGTATGGCTGTCAACTGTGACTACAGTATGGTGTCATCGGTGACTACGATATGGCTGTCAACGGTTACTACGGTATGGCTGTCTACTGTGACTACAGTATGGCTGTCATCGGTGACTACAGTATGGCTGTCATTGGTGACTATGGTATGGCTGTCAACTGTGACTACGGTATGGTGTCATCGGTGACTACGATATGGCTGTCAATGGTTACTACGGTATGGCTGTCTACTGTGACTATGGTATGGTGTCACCAGTGACTACAGTATGGCTGTCAACGGTTACTACAGTATGGCTGTCTACTGTGACTATGGTATGGTGTCATCGGTGACTACGGTATGGCTGTCTACTGTGACTAAGGTATGGTGTCATCGGTGACTATGGTATGGCTGTCAACTATGACTATGGTATGGCTGTCAACTATGACTATGGTATGGCTGTCTACTGTGACTATGGTATGGCTGTCAACTGTGACTACAGTATGGCTATCAACTATGACTATGGTATGGCTGCCAACTGTGACTACGGTATGGCTATCAATGGTGACTACGGTATGGCTGTCAATGGTGACTACGGTATGGCTGTCAACGGTGATACGGTATGGCTGTCTACTGAGACTATGGTATGGCTATCAACAGTGACTACGGTATGGCTGTCAATGGTTACTACGGTATGGCTGTCTACTGTGACTACAGTATGGTGTCATCGGTGACTACGGTATGGCTGCCAACTGTGACTATGGTATGGTGTCATCGGTGACTATGGTATGGCTGTCAACTGTGACTATGGTATGGCTGTCAACTGTGACTATGGTATGGCTGTCAACTGACTACGGTATGGCTATCAACGGTGACTACGGCATATTTATCAAAGGAGCCGTACGTTGCGTGGATAAGCTCCTGGACACAGGTCACTGTAATCCACTTGCTGTCAATCTTCGTTCTTCAATATCTCCTTCTCGCTGTTGTTGCCAAGAACTCTTTTCCGCGTTACACGTAGCCAGAAAAATAAAACATCAACAACTAAACCATCGACAGCAAGGTTAGAAAAGAACAATTAAACCAACAACAAACAAATAAACCACTAAAAACAAAGAAAACATCAACAACAGAAATAACTAGCAACAACTAATTCATCGACAACGTAAACTACCTTTTCCCGTGCGTTAGGAAGAAACACGGACGTGTCGTGGAGTGCGGGAGTAAAAACGCGGGTCTTGGTCTGTAAGGGGGTCTAGTTGTAAAATGGAATGGAAAACAGTATTTCCATGTACTTCCGTATACTTATTATGTTTCAAAGTGTAGCTAAATGAATGAAAATTTCATAAATGCAGAGTTTTTTTTAGGAAAAAAGAAGTAATGTGATGTTTTTAGACACTGATTGTGGCCAGCTCACCATCGGCTAGGTCTAGATCTCCACTACTTACCATCTGAGATGTGTAGATCTACTTGTCGATCTCGTATTGTGATTCTGTGTTGCATTCTCGCTGAATGAATGTCTGAACTAACCTCCTAACTACTCCTAACTACTTCTCCAGTAGTCTAAATATGTCTAGATCTACTTAGAAAACATTCAAGAGCAGAGGGTGGCCATAGGCTATGTCCATACCACTATCTACATCGTCAAAAATTGAAACATTTCGGTCTTTCTCTTCCTTTTTCTCGCTCGGCATCTCTCGTAACTAGGCACTCTTTCGCCATTGTGAAAAGTGTCACCGGAATCGCGGACGAAATATGTACAATCTAAATGTTACACTGCTTGTTTTAATGAAACAAACAATTGTCACTATAATGACCATACGGTAGCTTCGGGATACCGGAAGAGTCGCTTTATCGACCAAACGCACGGAATGAGCTACATCAACAAAAATTTCTAAACTAAAACGAAAATCCAGCTATAATTAAAAAGTTGTGACGTTTCGGCGTGAGCCTTAATCATACAAAAACATACAGGACGAAGGAATAGAGAGGATATAAAGTATATATTCACATGAATACTACTAAAAAAAAATTAATTAATTAAATAGAGTACTTAGGTGTAAATTGTAAGATGTGGCTTGTCCGGCGGTGTGTGTCAGGAATGGATTTAGTAGAACGTATAGACTGTTTAAATGGAGATCTGTGATATGTGGTCGGTGGGCTGTAACTGGGGATTGGTGGATGGGGAACCGTGGAGGGGAGAGGGAGTGATACAATGTTGACCTAGCCTAGTAGCTGCTTCTACTTTTTCCCTAGTTTATACATCCTGGTATCACAGCTTTACTGCAGTGCTTTGTGTATAATTGTATACTTATACACTAAGTTTTGCGTGTTATGCTGTTCATTGATGATACCTCGCATCAGTCCTTGATGATGGACGCCATTTTTTAATTGAAACAGTCCACATGCGAAACTAGTCAGCATCGCTCTAGGTATTAACTCTGCAGCTAAGACTCTAAGTCGAACCAGACACATCATAATAGTTCAGCAATGGCCAGGTAGACATACGAGGGGTGACTGATAAGTTCACGGCCAAAGGTACAAGTACTTAGAACACACTGTTGATATTAGGTGCATTTGCAGATCAGGTTAATGTAAGATTACACACCAAGTTTCGAGAAATTAACTGTAACCATTTTTTACAGGCTACTGAAGTAGTAAGGAGTGGCAGAAATTGAGAAAATGGATACAATTTCTCATCGAGCAGTCATTCGCTACCTCTGCATCAAGGGCTTATCATCGAAGGAGATCCATGAGGACATGGTGGAGACTCTAGGGGAGAGTGCCCCTTCTTACAGCACAGTGAAGAAATGGGCAGCTCAATTCAAACATGGAAGGGAGAGTCTGGAAGATGATCTCCTTCAAGGAAGACCAAGAACGGTAACCACCAATGAAATCACCGGCGGAATCCATGATATAATAATAAGGGATCGACAACTAACTAAGCGGTACATTGCTACTGAGTTGAGCATCTTGGAGCTATCATATACGACAGCGTCTCAACATGTCAAGAGACAATCTTGGCCATTTTTATGCGGATCCTGAAAAGTTTATTCAGCAATTTGTGACTATGGATGAGACTTGGGTTCATCATTTTCAACCAGAAACCAAAGAACAGTCAAAGTAGTGGAAACATCATGGATCTCCACCTCCAAAGAAAGCAAGGGTGGTTCTGTCTGCAGGCAAAGTGATGGCTTCCATCTTTTGGGATTCTGAAGGTGTTCTATTGGTAGACTATCTTCAAAATGTCAAAACGGTCACCGGGGCCTATTACGCTATTCTTTTGAAGCAACTGCTGGTCAAAATGAAGGAAAAGCGTCGAGGGAAATTAACGAGAGGAGTCATCTTTCATCAACGCTGTTGGCGAGATCTTCAGCTGCCGTGCGTGGAGCGGTGCTCCTCCTGGCCAATGAAGAAATTTGCAAATGAGGTTGCCGCGCAGCATCACTGTGGAAAAGGTGGTAGAAAGGATAAAGCGAAGCAAACAATCAAATCACGGCACCTCTGGTCTGGAGGTCGGCCACGTCCTGAGTGCAGTCATATCGGGTGAAATGCATGAACCGGCTTGTCCCAGAGGTTAAGACACTGCTGGCGAGACTCTTCAAATGCCGCGCGTGGAGTGAAGCTCCTCCCGGTTAAGGAAGTAAATGCGGAAAAGAAATAAAGGTTGCTGTGCGGAGCCGATGGGAAAAGGTGGTGGAAAGTGAAGTTTAACCGGTATGTCCAGTAGTATCGCTACGAGAGCTATACCACGGCACCTCTGCTCTAGAGGCCGCCCACGTCCGAAATACACCTACACTGGTGAAATATGCCTAAACCGGCACACACCAGGGGTGGAACTTGATGGCTAGACATGTCATGCCACCTCCGCTCTAGAGGTCGGTAACGCCTGATGAACACCCATACTGGTGAATTTTGCCTAAACCGGCTCATACCAGGGGTGAATCTTGAAGGCTATGCATGTCACAGTACCT
This sequence comes from Achatina immaculata, assembly GCA_009760885.1. Lineage (NCBI taxonomy): Eukaryota > Metazoa > Mollusca > Gastropoda > Stylommatophora > Achatinidae > Lissachatina > Lissachatina immaculata. Next base: position 13,876,728 of record CM019715.1, read on the forward strand.
CTGCCCTAGAGGTCGGTCCCGTCCCAAACACGCCCATACTGGGATAATGCCTAAACCGGCTCAACCCAGGGGTAGAAGTCACTAGTGGCGAGGATTCGTCCTCCAGGACAAAAGCTCCATCCTGGTCACAACTAGGAAAGGTAGCGGCCACGACCGCAAAATGCTGAAGTCGGAGACACTGGACCAGGGAAGTCTAGATAGGCAACCACCTCTCACCCGGCGGGGATATTTGCGTATCCTAATCACGCTGAGGTTTTCCGGTGAGAAAGTCCAACCCTGGACTGGATGGGCAACCACCTCTCACCCGGCGGTGATACACGGGTATCTCAAAACACGTCGAGGTTTTCCGGTGAGAAAGTCCAACTCTGGCCTGGGTGGGCTACCGCCTCTCACCCAGCGGGGATGCACTGATATCCTAAACACGTCGAGGTCTTCCGGTGAGAAAGTCCAACCCTAGACTAAACTGGTGCAATGAAAACCACGGTGTCACGCAATCCCGCTTCCGAGACCCACCAAGAATACTGGCTAAAGCACTGTGATACTCTGAACCCCTTGTAGTCCTCTCGTGGATCTCGTGTGGTCTATTTTGGACAACACAGGGGACCATGGGAACTAATGAGGACCACAGGCGTGAATTCAGTAGGTTCACAGTGCGGTTTTTGGTGGTAGAAGTGAAAGAAGAAGAAGACGAAGAAGAGAACTTTCATCAAGACAATGCTCCAGTTCACAAATCGCCGGTTGAAATGGCTGGCATTCATGAATGCGGCTTCCATCTTCTTGAACATCCTCATTATTCCCTTGAATTGGCCCCTTCGGACTATTACCTGTTTACCAAACTCAAAAAGGAGCTCAGTGGTCGCAAATTTCCGTCACTCATGCTGTACACCACTTTCTACTGGCACAAGATGTTGACTTTTACAAAGAAGGATCCGTATGCTCCAGAATCGCTGGATTAAGTGCATAAACTTGCAAGGAGACTTCATTCATTTGCATATCCCTTGCGGAACTTTGCCTCCCAAACAGCACTCCTGTAGGCCTCTCGGTTGTGAGCAAGATGGCCTGCTGCTGATACATCCATTTGCAGATCGTCAACGATTTCTTGCAGCCATCTTCGTTTTGGTCTTCCTCTTTTTCTTTTCCCCATTATGTATCCTTCCAATATGGTCTTCTCTAAATTATCATGACGTTTAATGTGTCCAAAATATTTCAGTTTTCTCTCTTTAATCCTCTTTACTAGCCAGCCTTCTTCAATATTAAGCTCTTGTAGTATAAATACATTTGTTCTTTTTTGTGTCCACGATATTTGGAGAACTCTTCTGTAGCATTTACATTCAAAGGCATTTATGTGTTTCTCAGCTGTTTTGTTAAGTGTCCACGTCTCACAGGCATATGTTGCGATGGGAAAGATGCATGACCTTAAAAATCTTATTTTTGTAGTTCTGTCTGCTCTTCTCCACAGATTCTTTAGTTGTTTTACTTTCTGAAGAGCAATAGATGTCCTCCTTTTAATTTCTCTCATTGTATCTCCATTATTAGTTAGCAGTGATCCAAGATATTAAAAACTATCCACTTCTTCCAATTTTTCATCATTGATATATATTTCAGCTGCCTTGTTTGTTTTGTCAGTTGTCATCAATTTAGTTTTCTTCGCATTAAGATAGAGGTTCTGCTCTTCGCTGTTCTTACGGACTGACATAATTAGTTTTTCCATTCCTTTTTGTGTTGTGGACAGTAACGCTGTGTCACCAGCATATCTAATCTCTGGTATTTCATAACCTCCACTTGTTATGGCACCGTAATATTCTTTGTCTACATCTTCTCTAACATTCCTCATTATATTTTCAGTATACAAGTTAAATAAGTAGGGTGACAATATGCACCCCTGACGAACCCCTTGTTTTATGTCAAACCAAGTTGTTGTTTCACCATTTATTCTTATTGCTGCTTGTTGGTCTAGATACAGCAGTGATGTTAATTGTATCAGATGTGTTGGAAATCCCATTTTTTCCATTATTTCCCAAAGTTTCTGGTGTTGTACACAATCAAATGCCTTTGAGTAGTCTATAAAGGATAAATTTAGATTCACATTAAACTCTCTGCATTTCTCTATTATTAATCTTAGATTGAATATATGATCTCTTGATCCTCTTCCTTGCCTGAAACCAGCTTGGACCATATTGACTTCTTCTTCTATTTTCTTACGAAGTCTAACCATTATGATTTTTAACAGAATTTTACTGGCATGACTAATCAGGGCAACAGTTCTGTAGTTTGTGCATAATTTCAGGTTACCCTTTTTTGGCAGTGGTATGAATACAGTTCTTTTCCATTCTTTTGGCCAAATACCTGAATGCCATATCTTTTTACATAGTGCATGATTGATTGTTGCACACTCCTTTCCTCCTGCTTTAATCAATTCAGCTGTTAGCTCATCACATCCTGGTGATTTACCATTTTTCAGATTCTTTATTGCCCATAAAACTTCTTCTATTGTCGGTTCAGGTTCTTTCTCTTCCAATAATAATTCACACTGTTGATTTCTGTTTCCACAGTCGGTTGTTTCATACATTCCTTTGCAATATTCCTTCCATCTTTCTATAATTTCTTCTGTCTCTGTCAAGGTATTCCCCATCTCATCACAAATTACATTTAGCTTAGGTGTGACATTTGTCGTCAATGTCTTCATTTCTTTAAACATTTCACTATCTCTTCCACACTTCTGATGTTCTTCTACTCTTTCACAACAATCTTGTATATATTGTTTTTTTTTGTCTTTTCTTATGTTTTTTCGTACTTCTTTTGTTAAATTTTTATATTTCTCTTTGTTGTTGTTTGTCACTTTCCATTGCGTCTTCATTTCTCTACATTATTTTATCAGTTCTAGTGTACCTGCTGTGATCCATGCATTCTTTTGTGTTTTCTTTACTGGAACCATGTCTTTAGCTGTTGTTATTAAGATATCTTTGGCCTGCGTAGCCAATTCATCTGGTGTCATTTCCTCCCGTACAGCCATCAGGATTTCGAAACGGTTCTTCACTTATATACCGTATTGTTCTGGTATATTTGTAAGATCAAAGCGGAGTGGTCTTGATCCCATAACTGTCTTTTTTATCTTTATCTTCATGTCTGCTATTAATAACTCATGGTCCGTGTCACAATCAGCACCTGGTAAAGTTTTTGCTGATGTTATACTTGATCTCCACCTTCTTTGCACTAAAATGTAATCTATTTGATTCCTGGTGATGTCCATGTGTAAAGTCTTCTTGGATGTTGTTTAAAAAGTGTGTTAGCGATCATTAGCTCATTTTCCATGCAAAACGCCATTAGATTGTCACCTGCCTCATTTCTATGTCCTATGCTGAACTCCCTTCAACATGTCCTTCATCTTCTGCTCTTTCTGTACCAATTTTTGCATTAAAATCCCCCATTATTAATACAATATCATTTTTCCGTACCTGGTCTATTGTCGTTTGCAGTGTGTTATAAAAGTTTTCTACTTCCTCTTTTTCTGCTGCTGATGTAGGTGCATATATCTGAATGATTGTTACATTTCTAGAAATGCCCTTAAGTCTGATTGTTAGGATTCTATCACTTACTGGATTGTAGCCTAGTAATGCTTTTGATGTTGATTTGTCCAAATAAAAAGCCACTCCATTCTTTCCTCCTACTTCTCCACCAGAGTATATAAAGATATTATCATTCTCGCTCTTAAAGTGTCCTGATCCTTTCAATCGATGTTCGCAGATTCTCAAAATGTGTAACCCCGTTCTTTTCATCTCGTCACTTATTACTTGATACTTTCCCTCATACATACTTCTTATATTCCATGTTCCTACTCTTATTTTTCTTTTTAGTTTGATGCAAGCGTTTTCCTTGGTAACACTGTCAGGATTTTGTCCGTCATCACAATTACTAGTACTGATCTCTGCCTCACACTCTTCCCCAGTGTTAAAATTAGATCTATCTGGCCTGGGGGACTCACCACCAGATCTTTTTCCTATCTGACCTTCCATGATTGCTGTTTGGGTTTCTTGGTATATTTCCAGAAGATAGTTTACCATTGCTTTCCTTCCGGGCAGTGACTGTACTAGTCTTTGATCGTATGGGGACTATGTTGAGAAATATCCCAACAAAAAGTTGTCCACATATAATCCGTTGTACCTTATGCCGAGAACTTATAAATCACCCCTCGTAACTAAGAACCATCAATTCTGTTCACGCGAACTTCACAGTCCACAGTGGTACCATAGCACTCAACTCGGTCGTGTGACGCACAGATTGCCCTCCATTTTGAAAACAATGATTACAGTGCTTCTCAGCTTCTCCACGTGTTCCTGGTCTGCGTCACACTCGATCAGACTGCGAAGAGCCACGACAGGACACAAGAACTTTCAACCGGCAGCGTAGAAGTCTAACTCCACATCAGATATAGCAATCGGTGTGTCGTTTATCTGAGCGTGAAATGGTTAAATGTGACCTACCATCACTGGTGAAGCTGGTATATCTAAATCCTCACTAAACCTATAGGTGCAGCCAAATGATTAAGCATGATTAAAATCGACTACAGCTTTTACACATAAATCACTACAGACAACTAAAAAATAGCAATAACAACAACTAACCAACACCAGCATAAAGGCAACTGCCTCAAACAAGACCTTGTTCTCGATAAACAGAAATAAGACAACAAAGACGTGGCCCAGAATTCTGAACCGAACCAAAAAACTCTTAATCCAGAATTCAGGTTTCCCTACACGTTCTTCCGTTGTTGAATCTCTGTGAACAATGTCGTTGCAGCGAAAGATGCAGTTGTGACAGATGCCTGGTATGTAGTCTGTGTACAGGGCATTGGGCACTTGCATTCACTTCTGCCTTTTCCTCCAAGCGTGTGTCCGCCGTAGTACTTTTCTGAAGATATGGACATACATATAATGTGTTTTCTGATTGTGAATAACTGAGAAGAGAAGAGAACAGACAGAGAGACAGACAGATAGGCAGACAACAGAGAGACAGACAGGCAGACAGACAGACGGACAGGAAGACAGACATACGGACGGTCAGGCAGACAGACAAGCAGGCAGACAGACAGAGAGACGGACAGGCAGACAGACAGACGGACAGGCAGGCAGACAGACAGACAGACGGACGGACGGACGGACGGACAGACAGACAGACAGACGGACAGGCAGGCAGACAGACGGACGGACGGACAGGCAGACATAGGACAGACAGACAGACAGACAGACGGACGGACAGGCAGACAGACAGACAGACAGATGGACGGACAGGCAGACAGACAGACAGACAGATGGACGGACAGGCAGACAGACAGACAGACAGACAGACAGACGGACGAACAGAAAGATAGAATGTACAGCTGATATTGTCCAAAACAAATGTCTACATAAGTGTCCTGGCTAAACAGCAGAAGTAATGGCCCCTTGATAAGAAAGACAGACATGACACCACTGCTAGTAGTGACTGAAAGGATGAAGTGGCGATGGATTGGCCATATCGTGAAAATGACAGACGAATCTTTACCATGAACAGTTTTGATGTGGACATCATAGAGTAAAAGAAGTAAGGGACGACACAGAGAGACATGGAGACGTACAGCAGAGAGAATGGTGATAAAACGAAGGACTGACATGGGAGACAACCAAGAAAATAAGCGAATGTCCCACAGAAGTAGAAATCTCGTTACCTGCTGCCCCATGTGTACTGATAGATAGATAGATAGATAGATAGATAGATAGATAGATAGATAGATAGATAGATAGATAGATAGAGACAGAGACAGAGAGATATAGATAGAAAGAGACAGAGAGATAGAGAGAGAGAGAGTTAAGTAAATACTGTTACAAAACAGTAGTAGTTAAATAAACTATTACACATTTACAAACAAGTCAAATATTAAACGTTTCAAATGCCCCCACTTGTTTCTTTGTAACTCGGCTACATCAGACAGAGCCACAGAAACAGCAACAAGAGAAATGTTTTTTTTTAATGGCAATCCATAGAGCGGTCCAAAAACATCACAATGGAAGACTCTGGGTAAGTCAAGATTTGTTTGTTTGTTTGTTTAATTGTTCGAAATTTGGACTCATCATAGTTAGGACACACCCATGTCCGCTCGCCCCGCCCACTGTAACATCTCTGAACCAATATCACAGTCAGCATAGACACTCAAAGCTCCTGCATCAGTACATAGACACTCAAAGCTCCTACATCAGCACATAGACATTCAAAGCTCCTACATCAGTACATAGACATTCAAAGCTCCTACATCAGTAGATAGACACTCAAAGAGCATACATGAGTCTGCGCGGGCAGCGGCCGTCTTGTCTACGCTTTATTGCAGTTTCCAACTGCCAAAGTGTGTGTGTGTGTGTGTGTGTGAGTGAGTGAGTGAGTGAGTGAGAGAGTGAGAGAGAGAGAGAGAGAGAGAGAGAGAGAGAGAGCACAAGAACTTTCAGTCCTGCTACCTAGAGTCCAGGGGAATTTATTGTTAGAGAATTCACGAGAAGAGAGAGAGAGAGAGAGAGAGAGAGAGAGAGAGAGAGAGAGAAAATATCTGCCTCTGTTGGTGGTTATCGAACCAGCGACCTTCAACATCAGAGGCGCACATCTACCTGAGACATCGAAGCTCCCATGTACGTCTCAGAAAACAGGAGCTAGATCATCATCATCATCATCATCACAACTGGGCAGTAAAATCATATAATGTACAATCCGTAGAATAACCACACCACAAGGACACAATAATTCCACAGCTCACCATTTCGTCACCTCACAACACCAGTAATATGAAAAACGGAAAAACTTACTTTCAGCTTCCCTGTAACACCTCGCAAGATCATCCACTGCACATATACTTTCGTTACCTGAATGATGACACACACAAAAAAACAAGCAAAGATTTCATTGGTTATTTTCTTCACATTTATAAACGATCGCACCACTGCTGCCTCTACCCATATACTTCTATTCAGTCGTACAAAGGCAAATCTGATTTTCTGGTAACAGCCATCAAACAATGTCACGCTGACGACAGAAGCCGTTAGCGCTTGAGAACCGCTACATTCAGGAATATGGGACGCTGAAACCAACCACATGATTTTAATTCTCAATTCAGTTACACTTAACATTTCCTTCTCCCACAAGCATGTTTTCTCTGCACCAAGTTCCACTCCTTTCTCACCTGCTACACATATTTCAAAATCTCATCACGGCATCAGATTACAACCCCTCTACCCCAGCTGCAATCACCTATTGCACCTTCTCCCAGCTAGATTACCATTATACCACTCTCTCCTCTTTCTGCGGTTCTCTCCTTCCTTCATGACCCACCTATCACAAATTACAAGTCTCCATTTAAACATTCTCAACATTCCACCACGCGCATTTCTGGACACAGTCTCTCATAAGTCACAGCTAAGCGCTCCATTTATTTTATTTATTCTGTTTGGTTTTTTTTTCATTTCCTATTTTTTAAATAACATTCATCTGAATTTATATTTTATCTTCTCTCTTTCTCTCTCTCTCTCTTTCTTCGTCCTGTGTGTTTCTGTGTGATTTAAGGCTCACACCGAAACGTCACAACTGTGTGCTGGTTAATTAATAAAGCTGTCCCTACTTTTTTCCTACTTTATACAATCTACTTCAGTCGCGTCCTTTCTTTTAAAAAAAGTGACGATCCGCTGCAATTATTTTATCAATATTTAACAGTGTCACTATTTCTGAATACTTTAGGACAAATACATTGAATGAATGAATGAATGATCTTTATTTTAAAAGGGCGAAGAATTGGACCCACAGGCCGGTCTTACATTCTGTCCTTTATCACTCCATCTTTCACTCTTCCCACACACTCGATTTAATAAAGTTTACACAATTACATGAATATATACGTACACACATACATACACATACACACACACACACACACACATATATATATATATATATATATATATATATATATATATATATATCATCATCATCATTATGCTTCTCCAGAGTACCCGATCCTTCATGCAGGCCATCAGCTCAGTTGGTGATCTCCTCTCACACCATCCCATCAGACTGTCCAGTATCAGTTCTCTTGGTCTTCCTCTTGATCTTCTTCCTTCTATTTTTCCTGTTGTTATAATATTTTCAATGCCCCCTCTTCTCATTGCATGTCCTATGAAAGTACATTGTCTCTCTCTTATCCTTCTGACAAGGTTTTTTTGTCTCTCCAGCTCTTCTCATACATTCTTCATTAGTTATTTTTGCTGTCCAGGGGATTCGCAACATTCTTCTAATAAACCACATTTCTGCTGCTTCCAATGATTTTTGTGCAGACTTGCCTATTGTCCATGATTCACTTCCATATAACATATATATATTTAAGGATGCAAGATGAAACTATGTGAAGTATAGGTATATAGATTACATGAAAATAAAACAACCTAAGAGTGCAAGATGATAATACTACATTCACAAATATAGGATAATTAACTGCATAAGAGATAACTGATCTAACAAGATAGCACACACACACATGTACATACACATACACAAGTACATTTTCAATAGAATTCTTCAGACATTCCACTCTCGAATATTTACTAATTTGTCTACGTTAGCCCTTTTAATCGTGCTGTAAAAGATTTAATAAATAACTGTCAACAATTTTTTTTTAATATTAGTGATTCAAATTTTAAACTACATTATAATTATGGCTATGACGTTATGTAAGGTAAAATGTGGCGGATGTGTTTTTATAAAGTTGCTTGTGTAGACTTGGGAGTTTTTTTTTATCATGATAGGAGGAGATTTCACATTTCTTATATGGCATGTAGAAGATAGTTCACATTTCCTGTATAACATGTAGAGTTCACATTTCTTATATGACATGTAGAGGAGAATTCACATTTCCTATGTGACTTGTAGAGGAGAGTTCACATTTCTTATATGGCATGTAGAGAAGAGTTTACATTTCTTATATGACATGTAGCTGAAAGTTTAAATTTCTTATATGACATGTAGAATACAATTCTAGCGATGTGGTCAAGCAGGAAAATGAGCGGTAGCCTGAAAATATATGGGAACCACTGATTCACAACATTCCACATCACATTAATTTGGGCATGAGCAGCCAGGCCAAGAACACTACTCTCGCGTGACAGCAAACAATGCTACCTGCGGTTGTTACCTGCAGTATCTTGTACCTGGCTCAGAACTGTCCAAGAGTAGGTTAAAAAGAGCCCTTATTATTATTATTATTACTATTATTATTATTATCCACTTTCTCGGTTTTGCCTAAATTCAGTACATTGTTCTTTCTCTTATAAATACCAATGCTCCTCAGCTAACGACAGTTCGACTAATGATATTTCGCATTACGATGGCCGTAAAACGATTCATATTCAGTACTATACATTTATTGGCAGGACAAACTTGTTTATTTACTGGTATTTAATTTGTTACAACAATTATGTGTGTATATACTTATTCTGTGATAGTAGTTATTTATTTACTGTTTGATTATCATATCTTATAAATTTTTGATTTGTGATATTTTCGACTCATGATGGGTCTATCGGAATGTAACCCAATCATAAACCAAGGGGCAACTGTAATAATAACTTGATTAATGCGATAAACATATCCTCGACAGAGGACTGGAGGGCTGTAGAAGGTATACAATAGAAAACTAGATGTTCGGAATTATAAGCTTTTACGCTGCAAGAAGATGCGAAGAGAAGGAAAATGTTACCAGTGTGACCCTCGAAGCCACATATTTACAGTTTGTAAACCTGCATAGTGCTCTCATTTGTCAGCGTGATGTTTAGTTCAGATACACATATCTAGAAACGCAAGTATTTAGGAGCAACAATAACACAAAACGGAAGATGCAAAGCTGAAACAAGGAGCAGAATAAAAAAAAGAACAAATATATCTATACTACAAGAACTTAATATTGAAGAAGGCTGGCTAGTAAAGAGGATTAAAGAGAGAAAACTTAAATATTTTGGCCACATTAAACGTCATGATAATTTAGAGAAGACCGTATTGGAAGGATACATAATGGGAAAAAGAAAAAGAGGAAGACCGAAACGAAGATGGCTGCAAGACATCGTTGATGATCTGGAAATGGATGCAGCAGCAGCAGGCCATCTTGCTCACAACCGAGAGGCCTACAGGAGTGCTGTTTGGGAGGCAAAGTTCCGCAAGGGACATGCAAAGGAATGAATGAAGTCAGAACTTATGGAAATGAAAAACATACTGTGCAGTAAAAAAAAAAAACTCTGTCTCTGAATACCAGAAAGAGAGTCAGTGTTAAAACGATCCCAGATTGTTATATGGATGTGAAACATGGACAGTAACCATGAGCACTCAGAATCTACTGGAAGCGACGGAGATGTAGTTCTTACAAAGAACGGTGAGAATACCACGGACAGCCAAGAAAACAAATGAAGACGTTCTAAGTGAGGCTGGGCAAGGAGAGAGAAACTATGGTAACATTCAGAACACGACAGTCTAGATTTGTAGGACATGTTTTAAGAAGAGGGAAACTAGAACACCTAGTGACAACAGGAAAACTAGGGGAAAAGGGATAGAGGACAACAAAGAAACAAGATACTTGACGGACTAAAGGAGTGGCACGTCTTGATAAGAAAGAGCAGAAGACAGATGGTTGTGGAAATCAATAACGACCAAAGTCTGCTTGGCATGGAAGAGCGAGAGAGAGAGAGAGAGAGAGGAAGAAAGAGAGAGAGATAGAGCGAGAGAGAGGAAGAAAGAGAGAGCGAGAGAGAGGAAGAAAGAGAGAGAGCGAGAGAGAGCGAGGAAGAAAGAGAGAGAGCGAGAGAGAGAGGAAGAAAGAGAGGGCACATTCTGCCGTTTATCATACAACTTTCACTCTGTTCCAAACATTCAACAAGAGAGAGAAAGAGAGAGAGATTATAGCTGTAAACTTTCAGCCTTTGTTTCAGAATGTGGAAATACTACACCACGCTCGGACCTTACCCCCTTCCACCCACCCACCCACACACACACACCCACACACACACCCACACACACCCACACACACACACAAACAAACAAAATCAATCCCCCGCATATTGTAAAAATAAATGTCGTCAGCAGAATTTGATTCGACATTAACTGATGGATCAACGCGACGTGCTGAGCTGGGTCATATTGTGATCGCTGAATTTTATATTGCCCTGGTATTGTTCTGCCATGTACAAATTATACAGAATAGTTTGCGCAATATTGGTATTATTCACGAGAATGTTTACCTTCCTTCATTCATTAGCATGTCCCTTAGGGAACTTTGCCACCCTAAGCCCCCTTGAAGGCCTCTCTGCTGCTGATGCATCTGTTCACAAATCAACAACAATGTCTTGTTGCCATCTTTGTTTTGGTCTTCCTCTCTTTCTTTTTCCCATTATGTATCCATCTAAGACCGTCTTCTCCAAACTCTCATGACGTTTAATATGTCCGAAATGCTTCAGTTTTCCTTGTTTAATTTTCTTTACTAACCAACCTTTTTCAATATTAAGTTCTTATAGAATGGATATATTTGTTCTTTTTTGTGTCCATGATATTTGAAAAAGATTCTTGTACAGCATTTACATTCAAAGGCATGTATGTGTTCCTCTACTGTTTGCTTAAGTATCCAGGTCTCACAGGCACATGTTGATACTGGAAAAAAACGCATGCCCTTACAAACCTAATTTTTGCGATTCTGTCTGTCCATTTCACACAGCTTCTTTATAGTTTAAGAATTTATACCTCTACGAATTTCCCAGACATCATCATTATCGTCATGCTGCTCATTCTATTTGCATTAGGCCTGATTTAGTCAAAGCTATTACTGGTTTCCAGTATAATGCTCGGAGTGAGGCCTAGTAGTTTACTCCGCGGGACTTCTTTAAAAATACCTGCTCAAGCTTTGTTCACCAATAATTATTTTACTTGACCGCCGGCTACATTTCAGATTCTTTTTCCCAGGCATACAACAGACAAAATCTTGTCTTACAAAATATCTACCACTTTAATGAGGCGATAACAAAATCTACTCATCACATCATCTTTATCATCGTGAATGTTAGCTCTCACCACACAAATATCACTCTCATTTGTGGTACCATTACCTTTCGCTCACGGTAACATGTACCTTTGTGGTTCTCACAGTCACAACGAGATCGCATGCGAGTACTTTAATTTATACAGATGCACCTCGACTTACGGTGGTTTCGACTTACGAGATTTGGATTTTACGATGATGGGAAACAAAACGCGTTCAGTAGAAACCTTACTTTGAATTTTGATCTTTTCCCTGGCTAGTGATATGCCGGGTACTCTATCTATCTGTCTGTCTGCCTGCCTGCCTGCCTGCCTGTCTGTCTGTCTGTCTGCTCTCTGTCTGTCTATCCTTCTTTTTCTCAGCTTTGATGGCAACTCTGCAAGCACGGGTATCACTTGTCCACAATTAATCTTCTCAACATTATTTTCTAAACTGTTACTTCCTGCTGCTTGAATTACTATTTTTTTTCTCTCATTTTGAGGTATTACAACAAGAAAGAAATACTACTCAATATATTCAACACAATGTTAGAAAACGAGTCCTAAAATGCTATATTGAACCTATCTTGTTATATGGAAGTGAATCATGGACAATAGGCAAGTCTGCACAAAAATCATTGGAAGCAGCAGAAATGTGGTTTATTAGAAGAATGTTGCGAATCCCCTGGACAGCAAAAATAACTAATGAAGAATGTAGGAGAAGAGCTGGAGAGACAAAAAAACCTTGTCAAAAAGATAAGAGAGAGACAATGTACTTTCATAGGACATGCAATGAGAAGAGGGGACATTGAAAATATTATAACAACAGGAAAAATAGAAGGAAGAAGATCAAGAGGAAGACCAAGAGAAATGATACTGGACAGTCTGACGGGATGGTGTGAGAGGAGATCACCAACTGAACTGATGGCCTGCATGAAGGATCGTGTACTCTGGAGAAGCATAATAGCCAACGCCAGTCGGCACGGCACCTGATGATGATGATATTCAACACAGTAAAAGAGCCCCTTAGTTTGATGATTTTGCTAAGCTGTAGGCTAAAATAAGTGTCCTCAGCTCGTTAAAGATAGGCTAGGCAAAGCCCTGACATTCAGGAGATTATTTAAAAGCATTTTCGACTTAAGATATATTTCGACTTACGATATTTTTTTCGACTTACGATGGGTTGATCATGATGCAACATCGAACCCATATTGTTATATGGATGTGAAAACAAGGACAGTAACCAAGAGCACTGAGAATCTACTGGAGCAGCGGAGATGTGGTCCTCAAGAAGAATGATGAGAATATCATACACAGCCAAGAAAACAAACTGAGGACAAAAAGGATAAGTTTAGAAGTGGCTGTTTAAAAAAATATCAATCCACGGATCACCCTTCACTTACCAGGATGAAGAAAGTGTCGGCATCCACCGCAGACCTCCACCACAAAGTTAATGAAGCACTCCGACTCGCATACCTCCTTGCTGTACTTCTGGAAGCGGGACAGAGGGTTCTCAAAACTGGACGAGTGGGTGTCGACGCAAGTGCCACTCCCAAAGGCCTTGTAGGGCGACGGCAGGCCCATTTTCTGAAAACATCGTTGTGGTAGGAGTTATGACAGCGGATAAATGTCAGTGTCAATGGCATTGTCCTAATCATTTTTATCTTTAAAGGTAAAAAAAAGGTAACATTCTCGTTCCCATGCCATTAAGGCATATTGGGGAATAGAGTGTTAGGCCTGTATTTTCCACGACCTTCGGCACATGAAAGTGTGATTTTTTTTTATCTTTACCCATTCTAAAATTCTAAAAAAAAAACAAAACGCATATTTCTGGAATTTTCCTCCAGACTTTTGTACACGTTTACCCCTCGGATGTACATATTTGCCCCCACGCCCACCCCATACGTAGGCAGCCTGGTTGGCTGAGTGGTTGGGCGCCCGGTGGCACCGAGTTCATCCCTATCCGTAGGATTTTTTCTGGTACGCATCAAAAAGGGCCCAGGGTTCACCCAGCCTCTAAAAATGGGTACCAGATAAATCTGGGAAGGTAAATGTGGCCAGGCGTGATACTGACCACATCATACTTTCATGTGCTGAAGGTCTTGGAAAATATGGGCCTAACACAGTGTCCCAAATATGCCTTAATGGCATGGAAAGGGGGCTTTACCTTTATCTTTACTGCCATATGTCGACTATGTTATCTAGTGGCATATGAATGTATGTATATGTGATGACATGTTGTTAGCGGTGACAGGTGAGTGTATGCATATGTGCTGAATCATGTTGTTAGTAGTGACAAGTGAATGTATGTATATGTGCTGACTTATGTTAGTAGTGACAAGTGAATATATGTATATGTGCTGACTTATGTTAGTAGTGACAAGTGAATGTATGTATATGTGCTGACTTATGTTAGTAGTGACAGGTGAATATATGTATATGTGCTGACTTATGTTAGTAGTGACAAGTGAATGTATGTATATGTGCTGAATCATTATGTTAGCAGTGACAGGTGAATGTATGTATATGTGCTGACTTATGTTAGTAATGACAGGTGAATGTATGTATATGTGCTGACTTATGTTAGTAATGACAGGTGAACGTATGTATATGTGCTGACTTATGTTAGTAATGACAGGTGAACGTATGTATATGTGCTGACTTATGTTAGTAGTGACAGGTGAATGTATGTATATGTGCTGAATCATGTTGTTAGTAGTGACAGGTGAACACGCAACAACATCCAAGCAAACGAACACTCTGACCACGACTCAGAAACGACCTCTACATTAAAGAACAGGTCCAAGCATAAGTCCAGCTCCGAGATCTTTACATATACGCTATGTTAAATCACTTTCTCAGCACCCAAGTAAACAGATAGGACGTGGTATATACCGTCCATCCTCTAACTTTCACAGAAGGTGTTTACTCATCAAAACTCCCGTCAATAATCCGTCCCGTGAGGGAACTCATTCACTCGACCAACATTTTAAAAAATCTTAAAAGCGGCCTTACTACAGTAGCGACTTTACTACAGTAGCGGCCTTACTACATAGCAAACCACATAGAAAGCAAGATAGAACTATACTGTGATGATTTGGCTTAGGTGCTATAGTTTCTTTCTTCTGTTTGCTGGACTTCTCGTACACCTTTGTTTCTTGCTGTTCTATCTCCATGAAACTGTCAGCAAAATGTTTTTTTTGCAGGGGTTGCTGTGCAGATGTTGAGGCACACTCGACATGTCGAATGGGGGGTGGGTTATGATGGCTACTGCTGCAGTCCCGGAGTGTACAAAAATTCACAGAGAGTGCAATACTTCTTGAACAAACGCCACCCCTACGGGGATTATAACAATCCGCGCGCCATTAGTCAGGCAGAGCTTTTTATTAGGTGTTCCAACGGAAGGAAAATATATCCATACTTCTTATATCTTTTATCTTCTTATATCTTTCCCGTGCCATTAAACGTCACATAGAGCTCGTAAGGTAGTTCGCCAATTTTTCCTGTTTTCGACGAGCATTTCAATCTAATCAAGGGATTTTATGTCTATTAATTTGACCTCTCTTAACAATGTCCTCTTTAGAGTTTCACGTGATCTGCCTCTTTTTCTTCGGCATGTTGTGTTCCACTTGATATCTTGTTTTGGGATTCTCTGATCGTTTCTCTTCTCATCACGTGACCAACATATGTCCATCTGCTTTTCCTGATCACCCATCAGACTGGTTGTTGTTCAGTCATCTGTCTTATCTCTGCATTGTTCTTGAATTAGTTCCACTTGACGCTGAGTATTTTCCTTAAGTATTTGTTTTCAAAAGAGGCTGATTTCTTGTCTATTTCTTTAGTTGTTTTCCAACTTTCGCATGCATAAATGAGGGTGGATATTACATTTGAAATGAATAGTCTTAACATGGTTTTTGTGCTTATAACTTTTGAATGCCATATGTTCTCAAGATTCTTGAAGATTAATGCTGCTTTTGCAATTCTAATTCTAACTTCCATTCTGGTGTCACCATCCTGGTCTATGTAGCTGCCAAGGTATGCAAATTGATTGACTTTTTAAATATCTGTCCCTTCTACGTGTATTTTTTCCATTTTGATTAATGGGAAGTTTCGTTATTTTTGTTTTGTCCTTGTTAATTTCAAGTCCTCTTTTGCTAGCCAGTGAAGACAGGTTATCTGTTTTTTCTTGCATGGAATTCACATTATTACTGATAAGATTGATGTCATCAGCAAAATCAAGATCTTCTAGCTGGGTCTCATGTACCCAGTCAATACCTATGTTACCTGTGCAGCATTTTTTTATTTTGAAGTCTATTGCAATTCCAAAAAAGCAAAGGAGATAATATACATCCTTGTTTCACGCCTGTTTCAATCTGGAACCATTCACTCATCCCTTCTTCTGTTTTGACTGCATAAACATATTCATTGTAGAGGTCCTTAATGATATTGACAATTTTGGATGGTATTCCATATAGATTTAAAATTCTCCACAATGAATATCTATGTATGCTATTAAATGCCTTTTCAAAGTCTATGAAGTCCAGTATTAATGGTTTCTGCTTTTCAAAATGTTATTCAAGTAGTATTCTTAGAATGTTGAGCAGGGTCTTCGTCGACTATAGTTTAAGAACCTTGACGCATGGCGTCAGCTGTGGGTAGTTGGCGGCAGTCGCGGAATGCGTCTTCATACCCTTCTTGAAGTTAAAAGATGAATAAATTCCTCTCTTGGTTTTCCATCAGAAGTTATATTACCCGTATAAATTTCCAAGTTCTGAAAATATAATTTTTTTACTCGTTTATTTTCAGCAGAAGATTTTATGATAAAGGATGTGATTTAAAAAAATACTTCTATAAGTTTTGCAGGTACAACTTTACCACATAAAGAAACAAGAAAACTCGCGTACACATGCGAGATGGTCGAGTGGACAGCGCTTTGTGCTCCCCCCAGATCAGCCTTTGCTCGTCCTGCAGGAGACCAGGGTTCGATTCCTGGCCTCTCACGTCTTTATGACCTCCATATATTTTGAGACTAACAATATAACAGTCAGCTCCGTCATTCACGGGCGGGCCTGGTTGGCTGAGTGGTCAGGCCCTCCGTTCACTAATCCAGCGGTACCGGGTTCAAGTCCCAGGAGCGGGGATTTTTTTCTGGTACCCACCAAAAAGGCCCCGATGTCCACCCAGGCTCTGAAATTTCGTAGCAAGAAATCTTGGGAGGTAAATAAGCCAGGCGTGATACTGACCACGCCATACTTTCACGTGCCGAAGGTCGTGGAAAGTACGGGCCTAACACTCATCACCAATATGCCTGAATGACATGGAGACTGGAATTGTACTTCCCCCCCCCCCCCCCCAGCATTCATAAAGTTTGTTAAATGGAAGGCTATTATCCCGCCAACCTTACACACATGTTTTATAATAACAGATTTATAAGTTCACTTTATTTTTTATACTTATACGACGCAATCATATAGTTATTGCCCTCAGATTTGTGACATAATCATAAATGATTGTCTCAGTATTTGCGATACAATTACAGGAATGGCAGTTGTGATATAGCACACAATCACAGACCTGTTATTTTCATGCAGCTTGGCTCCAGTGATAACTGTGCTTCAGTTACTGTACAGGGAGCCAGCTCTTGCTATATAACTCTTCAAAAACGTCAAACTAGTGCATCAAATTCTTTCACAGCATGCTCCGCCTTATCTATGGAACCTGTTTAAATTTAGCTCAGCCCAAAGTGCAGCCAACGCTTAAACAACATACGTCTTACAAAACCTAGACTTGATCTTTACAAGAAAAGCTTTGCTTATTCTGCTGCTCATCTTTGGAATACCCTCTCATCCTGTATAAAAAATATAAACTATACTCCTTCCTATAACTACAAATTTTTTCCAGTATCTATTTCATGTCGACTACATGCCTTCATGATTCATAAAACTTAAAATTTATTTAGACTGCTCTTATTCTGAACAATACTGAAATTTTTGTTTGGTGGATAGTCATTTATATGTGTATGTAGTTACTTTTAATGTTAATTATGTTTGTTATGTGAGCAGCATATTTGTAGAATGTCTGGAACAGAGTGAAAGTTGTATGATAAAGGGCAGAATGTCAGAAGGTCCTGAGTGTCTAGTTCTTAATCCTTTTGAAATAAAGATCAATCAGTCAATCAATCAATCAATCAATCATATATCTGCAAGACTGGCTCATACATGTTCCTTCACCTTCACGTAGTTTTAACCGTAGGTACAGTGTAACCCAGTGCGCCTGGCATTGTATGAAAGTAATCTCTTGTTTTTTAAAAGTGTCAGTTACGCATAAATGCCGCCCAGGACCGACTGGAGGATGTCAGCATCAAGTCCTGAAGTCAAAACTTGGCATGGCAGTTCTCTATCGACTGCTTTACACTCATCCCAACGAATTAGTCCTACATCTTTCAGGTGTTTCACAAAACAGGCTTTCTATGTTATTTTATTCCGGCAAGAACGACAATAATGGACGCGTTTGCCAGAAATGCTGCTATTTTATCTCCCTTGAACTGCTGGCGTGATGTTCTCTGTAGCCGGTGACGTGAAGATGTTGAGGCAAAATATCTTTCGAATTGGGAGTGGGTAAGGGCGACTATTCTTTCAGTTTCTGAAAGGCAGAGGATGTGCCATACTTCTCTAACAGTATGTGTCGGATCAAGAAATCAGCTAGTTGGCCTAGACTGGGTCGCTTGACTGTCCCCAGGGATCAAGAAATCAGCTAGTTGGCCTAGACTGGGTCGCTTGACTGTCCCCATGGATCAAGAAATCGGCTAGTTGGCCTAGACTGGGTCGCTTGACTGTCCTCAGGGATCAAGAAATCAGCTAGTTGGCCTAGACTGGGTCGCTTGACTGTCCCCAGGGATCAAGAAATCAGCTAGTTGGCCTAGACTGGGTCGCTTGACTGTCCCCATACTGTTGGGACATAGCGTCCCCGCTAAACATCAGGGATTAAGTAGCGGAGAAAACGTCAACACTGACGTCTTGAACTCGATGCTCATTAGCAACAACACAAGTGGGACTTCCATCACAACGTTCACTCGTGGCTAGACGGCTGCTTGTCCTACCAGTCTGTGGTCCGAATTCCAGGTCTTGTGATTTTCCTTTCTCTCATGTCTAAAAGCGCTTCGTCTACGATTATTTTCCAGGTCTAATCCTAAAAAAAACAAACTCTGCTCTCTTACTTCCATCACCACTGCACTTTCACTCAGATTCATTCCACGAACAAAATGAGCAATCTCCAATTTCAAAGTCTCGAACTGCACTCTTCCGCCTAACAACGGGACACCGCAGACTCCTTAACCACCTCTGTCGTGTTAAAATGTCAGACATAAACTAATGTCTCTACTGTGTGTGTGTTTTTTTAGGTGCCCAGACATCAGAGCATGTCATGTAGACCTGGTCAACCTCCTCATATCTCCTGGCGTAGATCCAGCACGAGGGACAGGAACTGGAAGAAAGGTTGTGAGGCTCTCACTCCAGGTAAGAGAAGGCGGCAGATTTTTTTAGAAGGCTGAGATAACATGAGCAGCCAGCACTCAAAGAAGTCACCCGTCTGTTACTGTCTTGTCCCGTATCTCAGGTTTTCTTTTTTTTTAACGTGACGGTCTAAATTCCTCATTACATTTCACCACAACATAATATTGAAGAAGGCTGGCTAGTAAAGAAGATTAAAGAGAGAAAACGTAAATATTTTGGACACGTTAAACGTCATGATAATCTAGAGAAGACTCTTGAAAGGGTACATAATGGGAAAAAGAAAGAGAGGAAGACCAAAGCGAAGATGGCTGCAAGACATCGTTGATGATCTGCAAATGGATGGATCAGCAGCAGGCCATCTTGCTCACAACCGAGAGGCCTACAGGAAAGCTGTTAGGGAGGCAAAGTCCGCAAGTGACAGGCAAATGAATGAATGAATGAAATGATTTTACCACAAATTGATCCCGAGAGTTCATAGGCAAAGCAGCGAATTCTCCATCTACTTTGAAACTACCAATCCTTACTAGGCTAGAGAAGATGAGTCTGTTACTTAGGCTAACAAAAGTGAGGTAAGACAGGGTCTTAATCTGTCATGGTTCACCAACCTTCATCCAGGTCAGTCAGCGCCTTTACCCCCAGAGTCCCAGAAGTACCACAGATTACATAGATAAACCTCACTACCAGTATAACAGCATAGGGTTTCTTTCTTTTGCAGCTTAGATACTTAGAGGTATGTATTCAGTATTAATGTAAAGTTAGGCAGAGTTATGTCCCTGCTTAGTCTTACCTGGGGCACGAGGTTTCTGAAAGGGTGAAATGCTCAAGGAAAGATTTGATCAAGAAACAGGTGGGATCTTGAGGTAGTCCGTCTTTATTGACTTATCAGAGAAATTTAAAAAAAGAAAAAAACAGCCCTGGGCTAAAATGGGATGACATGTTTTCATAAGTCAAGGAAAGTTGTAAAACATGGGATTTTGAGTTGATAAAATGGTTCACTGTTTTTGAATAGTTTAGGAGATAAGAATTGTAATGGCAGCCAGAGTGGAAAGTGAAGGATAAAACGGGATGGCGACTGCAGTAAAACTAGTTTAAATAATAAAGGCAGATAGAGGTGTATGGTGTAGTTTTACAAAGTGACAGAGGGAGTGAGTAAAGTGAGAAAAAAAATGAATAGAAAGTATGAGAATGTATAAATGAAAAACATACAACATTCGATATTTCGGCGTGAGCCTTTTTCGAGGATCACATGCACAACGAGACAAAAACAAATACAAAACACTAAACGAAGAACTGGCCTCCTCCAGAAGTAGGAAACAGAGAAATGCGTGTCCATTAGAAGATGCATAGAGACCACGCTGGGCCACACAAAGGATAAGCCGATAGAGCCAATCGTAAATAAGAGGCGGAGAGAGAGGAGGAAAACAGGTGGTTGAAAGGGGGGGAGGGCAATAGAAACATGATAGCCGCTAGAGGAGAAGGTGTCGGGGGGGGGGGGGAGGGATGAGAGGGAAAGGGGAAGCGGAGAGATCATGAATGAAGAACATAAACACCTGCAGGGAGAAAATGTGAAACAGGTGAATAGGACAAGACCCTATAAACACCAATATGTTGCCAGAGAAAGAAAGAGGGCGGCATTTCTGTTTCCTACTTCTGGAGGAGGCCATATTAAGATAAGTTCTTCGCTTATTTTTTTTTGTCTCGTTTGTGCATGTAATACTGGAAAAAGGCTCACACCGAAATATCGATGTTGTATGTTTTTCATTTATACACTCTCATACTTTCTATTCGTTTTTTCTTACTTTACTCACTCTCTCTGCCACTTTGTAAAACTACACCATACACCTCTATCTACCAGAGTGGAAAGAACAACATGATGTAGTTGTCTTGTAACTTGACTAGGATGTGATCTAGCAGTTTTCTGTAGTTACATGTGATGTTACTGAGTTGCCTCATGTTTCAGTGAAGTAAGAATTGTAGAACTAGACATGTAGAAATAGTTCTTCTTGTTAAGGCCAGTGGGTCTCAAAATTTGTGATGTAAGTTTTGTGAAATTCAGTGAAGTATTTTCCCTGAATCTGCAAGTAGTAGCTCTTTGCTGTTAAGGATGCACGTTTGATGTTTTGTTTGAGTGTAAAAGTTGACCACTCACACCCCATGTGGCGAATTGTGTTTTAGACGGGGGATGGAGCCTGTGTGTTATTTTGGCAACCTACGCCACGTAATCATTCACTTATCATCAGCTCTCATTAATAAAAAGTTGTTCTATGTTCTTCGCAACTTTTCAACTTACTCCACACTATTATGTGTTGGTACTGTGAAGAGAGTGTCAGAGGTTCTCATGTTATATTGCTGTCGTTTAGGTGGAGTCGAATGCCTGGGTTGTATTAATTTCTCTGTGAATGTCATAGAAACCAGTGATAATACTTTCTGATAACATTCAAACTGATACATCTTACTCCACATAACACTTCCTAACAGCAGAGTAAGCAATCTTCTTCAACACTTCACCTTTCAGGTGGAATTCAGACTCGGCTGAAAAGAATACTATTTCAGTTAGCGCCGTTCACATACTTCTTCCACGACATAACATTTCATCGGTAACTTACCACAGATTACACAGATAAACTTCAATACCAGTAACTTATCACAAGTTACATAGATAAAATTTAGTACCAGTAACTTACCGCAAATTACACATATAAACTTCACTACCAGTAACGTTACAGAAAATACATAGATAAACTTCATTACCAGTAACGTATCACAAATTACACACATAAACTTTACTACCAGTAACTTATCACAAATTACACAGATAAACTTTACTACCAGTAACATTCCAGAAATTACACAGATAAACTTTACTACCAGTAACTTACCACAGATTACACAGATAAACTTTACTACCAGTAACTTACCACAGATTACACAGATAAACTTTACTACCAGTAACATATCACAAATTACACACATAAACTTCACTACTAGTAGCATTCCAGAAAATACATAGATAAACTTCACTACCAGTAACTTATCACAAATTACACAGATAAACTTTACTACCAGTAACTTATCACAAATTACACAGATAAACTTTACTACTAGTAACATTCCAGAAATTACACACATAAACTTTACTACCAGTAGCTTACCACAGATTACACAGATAAACTTTACTACCAGTAACTTACCACAGATTACACAGATTTTACTACCAGTAACGTACCACAAATTACACACATAAACTTCACTACCAGTAACATTCCAGAAATTACACACATAAACTTTACTACCAGTAACTTACCACAAACTACACACATAAACTTCACTACCAGTAACATTCCAGAAATTACACAGATAAACTTTACTACCAGTAACTTAACAGAAATTACACAGATAAACTTTACTACCAGTAAGGTTCTAAGGACTACAAACGCGCCACAAACAGCCTCTGGCAGTCAAGTCCAGCTCCTGGCCTTCCCGTGGCAGAACTGTTTAAACTGACAGGAGAAGGGGTGAGGGCGAATATCTGGCGCCTGAAAACCAGTTACTTAGGGTAGATGAGTGGCACGTTTGGTAGCTCATCTGCCGCTGTTGGCGAGATCTTCAGCTGCCGTGCGTGGAGCGGTGCTCCTCCCGGCCAATGAAGAAATTTGCAAATGAGGTTGCCGCGCAGCATCACTGCGGAAAAGGTGGTAAAAAGGATAAAGCGAAGCAAACAGTCAAATCACGGCACCTCTGGTCTGGAGGTCGGCCACGTCCTGAGTGCAGTCATATCGGGTGAAATGCATGAACCGGTTTGTCCCAGAGGTTAAGACACTGCTGGCTTGACTCTTCAAATGCCGCGCGTGGAGTGAAGCTCCTCCCGGTTAAGGAAGTAAATGCGGAAAAGAAATAAAGGTTGCTGTGCGGCGCCGATGGGAAAAGTTGGTGGAAAGTGAAGTTTAACTGGTATGTCGAGTAGTATCGCTACGAGAGCTATACCACGGCACCTCTGCTCTAGAGGCCGGCCACGTCCGAAATACACCTACACTGGTGAAATATGCCTAAACCGGCACACACCAGGGGTGGAACTCGATGGCTAGACATGTCATGCCACCTCCGCTCTAGAGGTGAATTTTGCCTAAACCGGCTCATATCAGGGGTGAATCTTGAAGGCTATGCATGTCACAGTACCTCTGCTCTAGAGGTCGGTCCCGTCCCAAACATGCCCATACTGGGATAATATGCCTAAACCGGCTCAACCCAGGGGTAGAAGTCACTAGTGGCGAGGATTCGTCCTCCTGGACAAAAGCTCCATCCTGGTCACAACTAGGAAGGGTAGCGGCCACGACCGCAAAATGCTGAAGTCGGAGACACTGGACCAGGGAAGTCTAGATAGGCAACCACCTCTCACCCGGCGGGGATGTCTGCGTATCCTAATCACGCTGAGGTTTTCCGGTGAGAAAGTCCAACCCTGGACTGGATGGGCAACCACCTCTCACCCGGCGGTGATACACGGGTATCTCAAAACACGTCGAGGTTTTCCGGTGAGAAAGTCCAACTCTGGCCTGGGTGGGCTACCGCCTCTCACCCAGCGGGGATGCACTGATATCCTAAACACGTCGAGGTCTTCCGGTGAGAAAGTCCAACCCTAGACTAAACTGATGCAATGAAAACCACGGTGTCACGCAATCCCGCTTCCGAGACCCACCAAGAATACAGGCTAAAGCACTGTGATACTCTGAACCCCTTGTGGTCCTTTCGTGGATCTCGTGTGGTCTATTTTGGACCACATAGGGGACAACGGGACCTAACGAGGACCACAGGCGTGAATTCAGTAGGTTCACAGTGCGGTTTTTGGTGGTAGAAGTGAACGAAGAAGAAGAAGAAGAAGAAGACTACCAGTAACTTACCACAGTTTTAGAGACCTCCACCTCCACTGTGGTGCCCCCATTAACTAGAAACCCACTGGATAACGGAAGTGGCTCTTCGTCCGGATCATGCAGCACAACCTGTCAGAATAACAGACACATAATAGCAGTAGATGGTTGACACATTCTCTTCCATCATCATCATCATCATCATCATCATCATCATGTGCTCTTTCCTCATTCTGCAATGGTCATTAAGCTTTCTCTGAAGCACAAAATATAGTATTATATAAAGGAGAAACATCTTGTTGGCAGAAATGCAGATGAAGCCACTGACAAAAATTGATGAAAGACGCTGGCGATGGTTGGGACATGTGCTCCGAATGACTGACGACTCACTTCCGAAAATAGCACTAAGATGGACACCACAGAGGAACAGGAGTAAGTATAGACCAAAGGAGACATGAAGAACAACAGAGAGGATGTTGAGCGATAGAAGGCTCATTTGGACAAGGGCGGAAAAAAGGCAAAGAACAGGCGTTCGTGGAAAACCCTTGCGGAAGCCACATGTGCTTTTGGCACTTAAGGTTCACACAGAGAGAGAGAGAGAGAGAGAGGAATAAAGAAGGAAAGTCAGAACCCTTCTATATAAGAACTGGTTTAAAATAATGTGATACATTATCTCCACTAATATTCAGCATAGTACTAGAAAAGATAATCAGAAAAGTGAAAGAAGAAAGCAGCACAGAAGAACAAGCTGGGGGGGGGGGGGGGGAAACTATGCAAGAAGTTATCAATACCTGCATACACCTGAGAGATGTGGCACTAAAAGTGGGCTTGACCATTAACCAAGTTAAGACAGAGTATATGAAGATATCAAGAGACCAGGGACAGAATGACCTAAATTATATAAATGCTGGAGATATAATTATTAGAGAAGAAGAAGAAGAAGAAGAAAAAGAAGAAGAAGTTTATGCTAAAGCCCAGGTTGAGAGCCCGAGTTCATAAATCCCAGGTTGACAGTCTACCTTAAAGCCCAGGTTAAAAGTCTACCTTTAAGACCAGGTTGACAGCCTACCTTAGATCCCAGGTTGACAACCCGCCTTAAAGCCCAGGTTAACTGTCTGACTTAAAGCCCAAGGTGACAGTCTACATTACAGCCCAGGTTGACAGTTTGCCTTAAAGCCGTACTTGACAGTCTGACTTAAAGCCCAGGTTGACAGACTACTTTAAATTCCAGTTTGATAGCCTAATTAAAGCTCAGGTTGAGAGTCTATCCTAAAGCCCAGGTTGACAGCCCACCTTAAAACGCAAGTTGACAGTCTACTGTATATCCCATCTTGACAGTCTACCTTAAAACCCAGGTTTCTCCGCCTGCCTACCTTAAAAGGCAGGTTTCTCCTCCCTGCCTACCTTAAAACCCAGGTTTCCCGGTCTGCCTACCTTAAAAGCCAGGTTTCTCCTCCCTGCCTACCTTTAAAAAGCCAGGTTTCTCCTCCCTGCCTACCTTAAAAACTAGGGTTCTCCTTCCTGCCTACCTTAAAAACCTGGTTTCTCGGCCTGCCTACATTAAAAGCCAGGTTTCTCCTCCCTGCCTACCTTAAAAGCCAGGTTTCTCCTCCCTTCCTACTTTAAAACCTAGGTTTCTCGGCCTGCCTACCTTAAAACCCTGGTACTGATAGATTCTCTCAGGTATCTCGTCCGAGCTAACATCCACGTACATGGTCAGTCCTCTAAGAGCGTTGCCAATGGCTGGCATGGAGTCACTATCATCAGCACTAGTACCATTCTTCTGTCTGCGGAGACACAACAAAATCCAAGGGCGATAATTTCCTTCAAACAGACGTTTCCAGCACTTCAAGGGATCAAAATGATACAAACACAAAATAGATCAACACGTATACAAATCCCTCATGCTAGGGTTTCCCAAACTCTTAGACCGAAGAAGCACTTACACCAAAAATATACTTGATGAGGGCTCATATTTGTTAGCTAATACCGTGAACATTCAGCAAAGACAGCACATGCTGTTGCTGTGTATGCTGTCATGCAAATAAAACCTATGAATAAAACAAACAGAAAATATTACATGGTCTGGCCGTGATTTTGGCAAATTTCCTTTACTCAGATTTGGAAAAAAAAATCACAAATCATGATTACTGACAAACTTTTAGGGTGTGAAAAATAAATAAAAGAATATTTTAAATTTCTATAACGGACCATGAGAGAACTATGAAGGAGCACATAGACTGAGAGAGTTATGATGAAACTCGAAGCCTGGGAGAGTTATATTGAAGCCCCGAAGCCTGAGAGAGTTATAATGAAGCCCAAAGCCTGAGAAAATTATGATGAAACCTGAGATAGTTCTGATGAAGTCCGAAGCCTGAGAGAGTTATGATGAAACCCGAAGCCTGGGAGAGTTATGATGAAGCCAGAAGTCTGAGAGAGTTATGATGAAACCCGAAGCCTGGGAGAGTTATGATGAAGCCAGAAGTCTGGGAGAGTTATGATGAAGCCCAGGTTGACAGCCTACCTTAGAGTCCAGGTTGACAGCCCGCCTTAAAGCCCAGGTTAACTGTCTGACTTAAAGCCCAAGGTGACAGTCTACATTACAGCCCAGGTTGACAGTTTGCCTTAAAGCCGTACTTGACAGTCTGACTTAAAGCCCAGGTTGACAGACTCCTTTAAATTCCAGTTTGATAGCCTAATTAAAGCTCAGGTTGAGAGTCTATCCTAAAGCCCAAGTTGACAGTCTACTGTAAATCCCATCTTGACAGTCTACCTTAAAACCCAGGTTTCTCCGCCTGCCTACCTTAAAACCCAGGTTTCCCGGTCTGCCTACCTTAAAACCCAGATTTCTCCACCGGCCTACCTTAAAAGGCAGGTTTCTCCTCCCTGCCTACCTTAAAACCCAGGTTTCCCGGTCTGCCTACCTTAAAAGCCAGGTTTCTCCTCCCTGCCTAACTTGAAAACCAGGTTTCTCCCCCTGCCTACCTTAAAAAGTCAGGTTTCTCCTCCCTGTCTACCTTAAAAACTAGGTTTCTCCTTCCTGCCTACCTTAAAAACCTGGTTTCTCGGCCTGCCTACCTTAAAAGCCAGGTTTCTCCTCCCTGCCTACCTTAAAAGCCAGGTTTCTCCTCCCTGCCTACCTTAAAAGCCAGGTTTCTCCTCCCTTCCTACTTTAAAACCTAGGTTTCTCGGCCTGCCTACCTTAAAACCCTGGTACTGATAGATTCTCTCAGGTATCTCGTCCGAGCTAACATCCACGTACATGGTCAGTCCTCTAAGAGCGTTGCCAATGGCGGGCATGGAGTCACTATCATCAGCGCTAGTACCATTCTTCTGTCTGCGGAGACACAACAAAATCCAAGGGCGATAATTTCCTTCAAACAGACGTTTCCAGCACTTCAAGGGATCAAAATTATACAAACACAAAATAGATAAACACGTATACACATCCTCCATACTAGGGTTTCCCGTAGTTTTAGACTGAAGGAGCACTTACACCAAAAAATATACACGATGAGGGCTCATATTTGTTAGCTAATACCGTGAACATTCAGGAAAGACAGCACATGCTGTTGCTGTCTATGCTGCCATGCAAATAAAACGTCCTCTATGAATAAAACAAACAGAAAATCTTACATGGTCTGGCCGTGATTTTGGCAAATTTCCTTTACTCAGATTTGGAAAAAAAAATTACAAATCATGATTACTGACAAACTTTTAGGGTGTGAAAAATAAATAAAAGAATATTTTAAATTTCTATAACGGAGCATGAGAGAACTATGAAGGAGCACATTAGACTGAGAGAGTTATGATGAAGCCCGAAGCCTGAAAGAATTATGATGAAACCCGAAGCCTGGGAGAGTTATGATGAAACCCGAAGCCTGGGAGAGTTATGATGAAACCCGAAGCCTGAGAGAGTTATGATGAAACCCGAAGCCTGAGAGAGTTATGATGAAACCCGAAGCCTGGGAGAGTTATGATGAAACCCGAAGCCTGAGAGAGTTATGATGAAACCCGAAGCCTGAGAGAGTTATGATGAAACCCGAAGCCTGAAAGAATTATGATGAAACCCGAAGCCTGGGAGAGTTATGATGAAACCCGAAGCCTGGGAGAGTTATGATGAAACCCGAAGCCTGAAAGAATTATGATGAAACCAGAAGCCTGAGAGAGTTCTGATGAAGCCAGAAGCCTGGGAGAGTTATGATGAAGCCAGAAGCCTGGGAGAGTTATGATGAAGCCAGAAGCCTGAGAGAATTATGATGAAGCCAGAAGCCTGGGAGAGTTATGATGAAGCCAGAAGCCTGGGAGAGTTATGATGAAGCCAGAAGCCTGGGAGAGTTATGATGAAGCCAGAAGTCTGGGAGAGTTATGATGAAGCCAGAAGTCTGGGAGAGTTATGATGAAGCCAGAAGTCTGGGAGAGTTATGATGAAACCAGAAGCCTGGGAGAGTTATGATGAAGCCAGAAGTCTGGGAGAGTTATGATGAAGCCAGAAGTCTGAGAGAGTTCTGACGAAGCCAGAAGTCTGAGAGAGTTATGAAGGAGCCCTAAGCCTGAGAGAGTTCTAAAGGAGCCCGGAGCCTGTGAGAGCTATGAATGAGCCCGGAACCTGTGAAAGCTATGAAGGAGCCCTAAGCCTAAGAGAGTTCTAAAGGAGCCCGGAGCCTGTGAGAGCTATGAATGAGCCCGGAGCCTGTGATAGCTATGAAGGAGCACAAAGTCTGAGAGAGTGAGGGAGCCCGGAGACTGAGAGAGTTATGAAGGAGCACAAAGTCTGAGAGAGTTAGGGAGCCCGGAGACAGAGTTATGAAGGAGCCCGGAGACAGAGAGAGTTAGGGAGCCCGGAGACTGAGAGAGTTAGGGAGCCCGGAGACTGAGAGTTAGGGAGCCCGGAGACTGAGAGAGTTATGAAGGAGCACAGAGTCTGAGAAGGAACCCAAGGAGTCAGTGGCCGCCTAGCCACGAGAGTACAGCTCCGTACAGTATACCCAGTTTTAAAGCAAGAAACAAATCAACATCACAGCATTCGCCAGAGAAGAAGCAACACTTAACAAGACGACCAAGTAATGGTACCAAAAGATATGAAAAGAGGCACAAGAGACATCTGGAAATGAGTTACATTGACGCGGCTTCTCGGACTGAAGGCCACCGAATCTGGTGTGGCCCGTCGCCGCTTCTATTCAACAAGATTCTCACAGATACTGCGGAACGCGCTATGAAGACTTTCCAGAGAAGCATTTCAAATTAAAATAATACCGAACTGAAGAAAGGACATGACACCGAGAGAAGTCCACGAACAGATAAAATGAATGGAACATTTTTTTTATGTGCACTTCTTATGTGTTATGTGGCACTGAGACAAGAAAAAACAACATGGATTACTAACTTCCAAGTTATGTCTTTCAACTGCAAACTGACTGTGCTGTTTAGCGTTATTCTAAGCCGTTAGTAATCTGTTTGAAACATCCAATATTCTATTATATAGTTAAATATTCAGTCCATATATATATATATATATATATATATATATATATATATATATATATATATATATAGTTATACAGTTAAACTTTCATTTATACAATTAACATCCAGTTATACAGTTGAACTTTTCATTTATACAGTTCAACATCTAGTTATACATTTGAACTTTCACAGTTCAACATTCATTACTACACTTGAACTTTTATTTATACAGTTTAACACTCAGTTATACAGTACAGCATTCAGTTAAACGGTTCAACAGTTCTATTAAACGGTGGAACTTTCATTTATATAACTCAACATGCAACTTTGACGCTGAATGTATTAGCTATAGAGCACTGACTTCTTGCTGGCCAGCTTCCGGACATCTATGGTGACGCAGATGCCCATCTCCGTGACCCTGGCTTTTGATGCTGGGCACCTGCTCCAGTAGTACTCCCCCCACGAGCAACGAAGGGCGGACAGGGATGCCAACTCCAGCGTCCTGCTCACCAGGTGTTTGATGTGAACATCTGAGGACGTCTGGTTGTTGCGTACAGGGCTGTGGAAGACAAGAAGTCTGAGAGTTCTGACGAAGCCAGAAGTCTGAGAGAGTTATGAAGGAGCCCTAAGCCTGAGAGAGTTCTAAAGGAGCCCGGAGCCTGTGAGAGCTATGGATGAGCCCGGAACCTGTGAAAGCTATGAAGGAGCCCTAAGCCTAAGAGAGTTCTAAAGGAGCCCGGAGCCTGTGAGAGCTATGAATGAGCCCGGAGCCTGTGATAGCTATGAAGGAGCACAAAGTCTGAGAGAGTGAGGGAGCCGGAGACTGAGAGAGTTATGAAGGAGCACAAAGTCTGAGAGAGTTAGGGAGCCCGGAGACAGAGTTATGAAGGAGCCCGGAGACAGAGAGAGTTAGGGAGCCCGGAGACTGAGAGAGTTAGGGAGCCCGGAGACTGAGAGTTAGGGAGCCCGGAGACTGAGAGAGTTATGAAGGAACCCAAGGAGTCAGTGGCCGTCTAGCCACGAGAGTACAGCTCCGTACAGTATACCCAGTTTTAAAGCAAGAAACAAATCAACATCACAGCAGTCGCCAGAGAAGAAGCAACACTTAACAAGACGACCAAGTAATGGTACCAAAAGATATGAAAAGAGGCACAAGAGACATCTGGAAATGAGTTACATTGACGCGGCTTCTCGGACTGAAGGCCACCGAATCTGGTGTGGCCCGTCGCCGCTTCTATTCAACAAGATTCTCACAGATACTGCGGAACGCGCTATGAAGACTTTCCAGAGAAGCATTTCAAATTAAAATAATACCGAACTGAAGAAAGGACATGACACCGAGAGAAGTCCACGAACAGATAAAATGAATGGAACATTTTTTTTATGTGCATTCTTATGTGTTATGTGGCACTGAGACAAGAAAAAACAACATGGATTACTAACTTCCAAGTTATGTCTTTCAACTGCAAACTGACTGTGCTGTTTAGCGTTATTCTAAGCCGTTAGTAATCTGTTTGAAACATCCAATATTCTATTATATAGTTAAATATTCAGTCCATATATATATATATATATAATATATATATATATATATATATATATATATATAGTTATACAGTTAAACTTTCATTTATACAATTAACATCCAGTTATACAGTTGAACTTTTCATTTATACAGTTCAACATCTAGTTATACATTTGAACTTTCACAGTTCAACATTCATTACTACACTTGAACTTTTATTTATACAGTTTAACACTCAGTTATACAGTACAGCATTCAGTTAAACGGTTCAACAGTTCTATTAAACGGTGGAACTTTCATTATATAACTCAACATGCAACTTTGACGCTGAATGTATTAGCTATAGAGCACTGACTTCTTGCTGGCCAGCTTCCGGACATCTATGGTGACGCAGATGCCCATCTCCGTGACCCTGGCTTTTGATGCTGGGCACCTGCTCCAGTAGTACTCCCCCCACGAGCAACGAAGGGCGGACAGGGATGCCAACTCCAGCGTCCTGCTCACCAGGTGTTTGATGTGAACATCTGAGGACGTCTGGTTGTTGCGTACAGGGCTGTGGAAGACAAGAAGTACTTGTACATTTGCTTGAAAAAATGCAGAGAAGTGGCAAGTGCAGTAAGATTGTACTTTTAGCGGGAGATAATTCCTTGAGAGCCGGGAAATACAGATAAATCTCTAATTACTGAAGTGCTGGGAAGTACAGATAAATCTCTAATTACTGAAGTGCCGGGAAGTACGGAAAAATATCTAATTACTGAAGTGCTGGGAAGTACAGATAAATCTCTAATTACTGAAGTGCCGGGAAGTACAGATAAATCTCGAACTACTGAAGTGCTGGGAAGTACAGATAAATCTCGAACTACTGAAGTGCCGGGAAGTACAGATAAATCTCTAACAACTGAAGTGCCGGGAAGTACAGATAAATCTCTAACTACTGAAGTGCCGGGAAGTACAGATAAATCTCTAAATACTGAAGTGCCGGGAAGTACAAATAAATCTCTAACTACTGAAGTGCCGGGAAGTACAGATAAACATTGAAGAGGTAAAGTTCCATCCTTGTTGATGGATTCTTATTGAAATCTGTATGCCAACTTTGAGTACATGTACGTGTACATTCATCATCATCATCATCATGTATGGCTTACGGAATAATGAAATTCCTCAGTCCTCCCTCGATATTTTCTATAAATTTAAAGTTTATTTTACATTTTATTTTGGTATGAATGAGCCCGGAGCCTGTGATAGCTATGAAGGAGCACAAAGTCTGAGAGAGTGAGGGAGCCCGGAGACTGAGAGAGTTATGAAGGAGCACAAAGTCTGAGAGAGTTAGGGAGCCCGGAGACAGAGTTATGAAGGAGCCCGGAGACAGAGAGAGTTAGGGAGCCCGGAGACTGAGAGAGTTAGGGAGCCCGGAGACTGAGAGTTAGGGAGCCCGGAGACTGAGAGAGTTATGAAGGAACCCAAGGAGTCAGTGGCCGTCTAGCCACGAGAGTACAGCTCCGTACAGTATACCCAGTTTTAAAGCAAGAAACAAATCAACATCACAGCAGTCGCCAGAGAAGAAGCAACACTTAACAAGACGACCAAGTAATGGTACCAAAAGATATGAAAAGAGGCACAAGAGACATCTGGAAATGAGTTACATTGACGCGGCTTCTCGGACTGAAGGCCACCGAATCTGGTGTGGCCCGTCGCCGCTTCTATTCAACAAGATTCTCACAGATACTGCGGAACGCGCTATGAAGACTTTCCAGAGAAGCATTTCAAATTAAAATAATACCGAACTGAAGAAAGGACATGACACCGAGAGAAGTCCACGAACAGATAAAATGAATGGAACATTTTTTTTATGTGCATTCTTATGTGTTATGTGGCACTGAGACAAGAAAAAACAACATGGATTACTAACTTCCAAGTTATGTCTTTCAACTGCAAACTGACTGTGCTGTTTAGCGTTATTCTAAGCCGTTAGTAATCTGTTTGAAACATCCAATATTCTATTATATAGTTAAATATTCAGTCCATATATATATATATATATATATATATATATATATATAGTTATACAGTTAAACTTTCATTTATACAATTAACATCCAGTTATACAGTTGAACTTTTCATTTATACAGTTCAACATCTAGTTATACATTTGAACTTTCACAGTTCAACATTCATTACTACACTTGAACTTTTATTTATACAGTTTAACACTCAGTTATACAGTACAGCATTCAGTTAAACGGTTCAACAGTTCTATTAAACGGTGGAACTTTCATTTATATAACTCAACATGCAACTTTGACGCTGAATGTATTAGCTATAGAGCACTGACTTCTTGCTGGCCAGCTTCCGGACATCTATGGTGACGCAGATGCCCATCTCCGTGACCCTGGCTTTTGATGCTGGGCACCTGCTCCAGTAGTACTCCCCCCACGAGCAACGAAGGGCGGACAGGGATGCCAACTCCAGCGTCCTGCTCACCAGGTGTTTGATGTGAACATCTGAGGACGTCTGGTTGTTGCGTACAGGGCTGTGGAAGACAAGAAGTACTTGTACATTTGCTTGAAAAAATGCAGAGAAGTGGCAAGTGCAGTAAGATTGTACTTTTAGCGGGAGATAATTCCTTGAGAGCCGGGAAATACAGATAAATCTCTAATTACTGAAGTGCTGGGAAGTACAGATAAATCTCTAATTACTGAAGTGCCGGGAAGTACGGAAAAATATCTAATTACTGAAGTGCTGGGAAGTACAGATAAATCTCTAATTACTGAAGTGCCGGGAAGTACAGATAAATCTCGAACTACTGAAGTGCTGGGAAGTACAGATAAATCTCGAACTACTGAAGTGCCGGGAAGTACAGATAAATCTCTAACAACTGAAGTGCCGGGAAGTACAGATAAATCTCTAACTACTGATGTGCCGGGAAGTACAGATAAATCTCTAAATACTGAAGTGCCGGGAAGTACAAATAAATCTCTAACTACTGAAGTGCCGGGAAGTACAGATAAACATTGAAGAGGTAAAGTTCCATCCTTGTTGATGGATTCTTATTGAAATCTGTATGCCAACTTTGAGTACATGTACGTGTACATTCATCATCATCATCATCATGTATGGCTTACGGAATAATGAAATTCCTCAGTCCTCCCTCGATATTTTCTATAAATTTAAAGTTTATTTTACATTTTATTTTGGTCAGGTTATACAAGAATAATTAGAACCGCGATTAAATTGGAACCGGGAATAATTAATAACATGAACGAAGAGGAAGTGATGTTCAGTTATGTTCACTTTACATGAACTGAGCCCCAACACGGCAGGGTAAAAGCTGGGGTTGTACCCCTGGGGACCAAGTAGATAAACGGACCCAGTGATCCCCTTTTTCTGTTTTTAGGGACAGAATTCAAGAAAATGCTACAAAGTTTCAACACAGAATTCAAGAAAGGACATGACACCGAGAGAAGTCCACGAACAGATAAAATGAATGGAACATTTTTTTTATGTGCACTTCTTATGTGTTATGTGGCACTGAGACAAGAAAAAACAACATGGATTACTAACTTCCAAGTTATGTCTTTCAACTGCAAACTGACTGTGCTGTTTAGCGTTATTCTAAGCCGTTAGTAATCTGTTTGAAACATCCAATATTCTATTATATAGTTAAATATTCAGTCCATATATATATATAATATATATATATATATATATATATATATATAGTTATACAGTTAAACTTTCATTTATACAATTAACATCCAGTTATACAGTTGAACTTTCATTTATACAGTTCAACATCTAGTTATACATTTGAACTTTCACAGTTCAACATTCATTACTACACTTGAACTTTTATTTATACAGTTTAACACTCAGTTATACAGTACAGCATTCAGTTAAACGGTTCAACAGTTCTATTAAACGGTGGAACTTTCATTTATATAACTCAACATGCAACTTTGACGCTGAATGTATTAGCTATAGAGCACTGACTTCTTGCTGGCCAGCTTCCGGACATCTATGGTGACGCAGATGCCCATCTCCGTGACCCTGGCTTTTGATGCTGGGCACCTGCTCCAGTAGTACTCCCCCCACGAGCAACGAAGGGCGGACAGGGATGCCAACTCCAGCGTCCTGCTCACCAGGTGTTTGATGTGAACATCTGAGGACGTCTGGTTGTTGCGTACAGGGCTGTGGAAGACAAGAAGTACTTGTACATTTGCTTGAAAAAATGCAGAGAAGTGGCAAGTGCAGTAAGATTGTACTTTTAGCGGGAGATAATTCCTTGAGAGCCGGGAAATACAGATAAATCTCTAATTACTGAAGTGCTGGGAAGTACAGATAAATCTCTAATTACTGAAGTGCCGGGAAGTACGGAAAAATATCTAATTACTGAAGTGCTGGGAAGTACAGATAATCTCTAATTACTGAAGTGCCGGGAAGTACAGATAAATCTCGAACTACTGAAGTGCTGGGAAGTACAGATAAATCTCGAACTACTGAAGTGCCGGGAAGTACAGATAAATCTCTAACAACTGAAGTGCCGGGAAGTACAGATAAATCTCTAACTACTGAAGTGCCGGGAAGTACAGATAAATCTCTAAATACTGAAGTGCCGGGAAGTACAAATAAATCTCTAACTACTGAAGTGCCGGAAGTACAGATAAACATTGAAGAGGTAAAGTTCCATCCTTGTTGATGGATTCTTATTGAAATCTGTATGCCAACTTTGAGTACATGTACGTGTACATTCATCATCATCATCATCATGTATGGCTTACGGAATAATGAAATTCCTCAGTCCTCCCTCGATATTTTCTATAAATTTAAAGTTTATTTTACATTTTATTTTGGTCAGGTTATACAAGAATAATTAGAACCGCGATTAAATTGGAACCGGGAATAATTAATAACATGAACGAAGAGGAAGTGATGTTCAGTTATGTTCACTTTACATGAACTGAGCCCCAACACGGCAGGGTAAAAGCTGGGGTTGTACCCCTGGGGACCAAGTAGATAAACGGACCCAGTGATCCCCTTTTTCTGTTTTTAGGGACAGAATTCAAGAAAATGCTACAAAGTTTCAACACAGAATTCAAGAAAATACTACAAAGTTTCAACACAGAATTCAAGAAAATACTACAAAGTTTCAACACAGAATTCAAGAAAACGCTACAAAGTTTCAACACAGAATTCAAGAACATGCTACAAAGTTTCAACACAGAATTCAAGAAAATACTACAAAGTTTCAACACAGAATTCAAGAAAATGCTACAAAGTTTCAACACAGAATTCAAGAAAACACTACAAAGTTTCAACACAGAATTCAAGAAAATGCTACAAAGTTCCAACACAAAATTCAAGAAAATACTGCCTCCAGTTTGAGAAAAAGGAACTTGCTGCGCCAACCAAAACTATTCTTCTTTTAGAAGTGGATAGTGTCCATAGTTATAGCAAAAGAAGTGGTTTAAACCAGTGGTTCCCAGCTGGTGATTCGTGGACCCGGCCGGGGTCAGTGGAACCTGCCGTGGGTGTCCGTGTTACAAACTTAAAGTTCGTTTTTTTTATGCCATTCAAAAACAAAAACAAAAATATAACGCAGCACTACTGTAGTCGTAATGGCCACCAAATTTCAAACTTGTATCAATATTTTATTTTACGGAATTAATGTTTCTATCTTGGCATGAAGAAACATTAAGACATTAACAATGAAATGATAATCATTAAATTTGGTTTAGAGTTTTATTCTTTGCGACTGAGGCCTCCGTTTCAGTAAGGTGTATGGCCTCCTCTGGCCTGTATCAGAAAACGACATCTCCTTGACATGGATCAGATTAGCCGCTGGATCTGTTGTTGTGGGATGGCTGCCCACTCTTCCCGCAGTGCAAGAAACAACTCTCAGAGATTGGTTGGGGCCACGTCTCGCTGGAGGACTTGTCTGTTGAGTTCATCCCATATGTGCTCTATTGGGTTCACGTCTGATGACATGGATGGCCACGGAATGGTCTTGACGTTGTTGTCAGCGAGAAACTGGGTGGTGAGTTGTGCCACATGAGGTCGAGCGTTATCCTGCTGAAAAATCGACCCTGGTGCAGCCAGAAGTGGAAGGACGTGAGGACGAAGAATTTCAGCGACGTATCGTTGGGCATTCAGGCGTCTTTCAATTTGCACCAGGTCACTTCTTTCCACTTTCTTTCTTCCTTCTACACAGGTACACCTCCACCACCATGTGGAGGAGCCTCATCCGCGCAGTTCTTGGAGTAGCGCTCATGGATTCTGCAGTAAAAACTCTTCTCTGTCTATCGTGTCGCTGGAGCAGAAAGAATGATTTATCTCTAAACCAAACCCTTCTTCAATCATTCGCAACGGTCCATTGACGATGCAGATTCGCCCACTGCAGTCGGTTCTGGCGCTCCGTAAGAACAGGACCTCTGTAGGGTCTTCTAGCCCAAAGACCAGCGTCGTGCAGCAGGTTCCTGACCGTTTGATCTGAAATTTGACGAGCTGCTGTCATCGACTGGACTGTTGAGGACGCAGATGCAAATCGATTCCTGAGCTGATGCAGCCGTATGAAGCGATCTTCGGCAGGAGTTGTGACCATGGGTTTTCCACGCGCGGCCGGTCTGCAACTGAGCCACTTTCTTGAAATCGTCTCCAAAAGCGACTAATGGTGCTTCTAACCACATTAAATTGTCTGGCCACTACACTTTGAGACTGTCCAGTCTTTAAACGTCAAATAATGATGAGTCGTTGTTCTGTAGTGAGATGAGCCATACTTGCGCATTGAATTTTCACATGAACTGATTCGAAGAGAGTCAATCTTTTATAGGCATTCAATAATATTGTCAGTGAGTTTTGTGTTCAGTAAGTTTCATGGGATTCTCATGAACCTGTCGTGAGTTTATTGTCAAAAATGCTGTTTTGACTAGTGTTGCTTTTCTGTGCTCATGAATCATCTGCTGAGTACAATTCAGGTCAGCACGTGAAGCTGATGGCCAAATGAATGTTTCAGGCAATTTCCCCTTCTCTGATCAGCAAACTTCAGTTTAAATCGCAACATCGTATCTGTTGTGCGTTTTTTTGTTGTTGTTGAACAGTATATCTTCACTGTGAAATGTTGAACAACCGACGTTTCAGCGAATCCAAGTTTGCAATGTGTGTTTTTAGTATAGCGTTTACTCATTAAAGGTTACCCACATCTTCTGAAAAAAAAAAGTATCTTGCGTTTAAAGCACATAGCTATCATATAAATATGAAACATTTTCAAAGTATGAGGGTCTGTGGGCTGGATTTTGAAACATCAGGGGGTCCGAGGACTTTTGCTAATTGGAAACCACTGATTTCAATAATACCATTGCTTCTGTTCACACGAAATCTATGTCGTCCATCTTCAGACATTTAATTAAGATTTGACGATAGGCCTAGATAGGCAACTTGTCTTTTAGTCCAGGTAAACAATTTATCTCTTAGCTCAGGTAGACAACTTATCTTTAAGCTCAGGTAGAATACTCCCAAAACAAGCTATAAAGTGGAACACAACAGGCCACAGAAAAAGAGGCAGACCGCGTGAAACTCTGAAGAGGACATTGAAGAGGTCAAATTAACAGGCATAAAATCCCTTGATGAGGTTGACAGACTCGCCGAAGGCAGGAAAAATTGGCGAACTACCTTGCGAGCCCTATGTGACGTTTAACCGCACGGGAAGGATATAAGATATAAGAATACTTAAATTTAAGCCCGGGTTGATAGCCTACAGTTAAGAGCAGGCCTATCTTAAATGCCAGGTAAAACAGCATACAGTTAAGCCCAGGCAGACAGCCTACCTTAAAGACAAGAATCTGTCATCAACTCCCTTCTTGTTTTCCTCGCGTAGTTCACACACTGAGTACACACTGAAGCGCGATACCAAAGTATACACAAATAATGTCCAGGAAATAATATTTCTGCTACTGTGTTCAAAGTATGTTTTATTTTGATAATATTCACTTGAGTGACTTTTATTGAAGCTTCTGTATATATGTGTATATATGTACTAATTTATTTGAGTTCACACAGTGCGAGTCAATATAAGATTCGAAATTCTGTCAGCATTTCTCTCCTTTCAAGGACAGGTTTTTCAAATAGGAAACAACCAGGCTGTAGCACAGCAAATCGATAGAGCAAAGTTCAGTGAGTCTGTCAGTCATTTGCATGTCTCTTGCGGAACTTTGCCTCCCTAACAGCTCTCCTATAGGCCTCTCGGTTGTAACCAAAATGCCCTGCTGCTGATGCATTCAACTGCAGATTATCAACGATGTCTTGCATCTATCTTCGCCTTGGTCTTCCTCTCTTTCTTTTTCCTATTATGTACCCTTCTAAGACGGTATTCTCTAAATTATCAAGACGTTTAATGTGTCCAAAATATTTAAGTTTTCTCTGTTTACTCCTCTTTACTAGTCAACCTTCTTCAATATTAAGTTCTTGTATTATGAACATACTTGTTTTTTTTTGTGCCCATGATATTTAAAGAACTCTTTTGTAGCATTTACATTCAAATGCATTTATGTATTTCTCAGCTGTTTTGTTAAGTGTCCAGGTCTCACAAGCATATTTTGCGACGAGAAACATGGATGCCCTTAAAAATCTAATTTTTGAGAGCAAAGGTGTTAATTTTATATTAAACATTTATACCTATATGTATACATAAAGTACAGAACTGTATATATTATAGACAAAGCCGGTATTTCAGAACGTACTTCGTTTAAGGTGAAAGACATGCACTGTTGTACCGGTTTCGAAAAATCCTAGCACGATCACTGAGTATAGATCAGTTACCGACTAGGCCATCTTATGTCTCCAAAAAGAGAGATATCTGATAGCGAAGTCGCAAATGCGTGGTTGAAATCATGACACCCTGAAAGGAAACGAGGTTACGACACACGTATGTTGCATGAGAACAGTTGAGAGATTTTGTCCGAAAGAAAATAAGTAGATACTTGCAGTGAGCATAAAATATGCTATGTATGAATTTTTAAGTTTTCTTGCGTACAACCGAGAGGCTTACAGGAGAGCTTTTAGGGAGGCAAAGTTTCGCATGGGACATGCAAATGACTATCATATTACGTCACGCAGGCAACCACAGATTTTGGTGTTAGGGTCCATGTTTCAACGACCTGTCGATACGCTAGAGGATGATGTGGTCGGCATCCCACCTGTGCGCCTTTCTTTCCCCAACTCTAGAAGTCAGGTTCTGATTTCTGCAGCTGGGTGACTGTGGCGCCTTCGGGGGAAGGGGGGATTAGAATCATCGACCTTCGCCACGAGAGACTAATACACTAACCGATTCGCCACTCAGGCGTCATTGTGTATGCATATGTGTGTGAATATTTCTTCCACAACCGCGGAAGAAAAATTTATCTTGACAAATTCCTGAAGCAAAATTCCCCGCTAACGAAGACCAACAAACAGCTTCATTTATACTTACGCCCGCTGTTTAGATATTCTTCCGGAGAATCTGTGGTAGAATCCGGTAATTTCCGTCAGCTGACTTAGGTAGAAGGCGGTAAAGTTGTCCGTGTTGTTCCGGACGAGTTCTCCGTCGAAGTAGTTCAGATTACAGAAAGTGATAGAAGGGAAGTCCTTCTCGCCTACGTAACGGATGTCCATGCTGTAAAGTGAGAGCGATGGAAGAAAGAATAAGATTTAACAATGTTAATTATTTCCCCCCCCCCCCACCCCCTATGCTTCCTTCTCTCAGTATCTTCCTCTTTGTCATTCTGTCCATCATTCATATTCTTCTCTTCATTCTCGTCAAAACCATCTATTAACCATGTATGTCTCTTGTCATCAACTCATCCCTTCATCACATACATGAAATTCATAAAATACATCAGATCATCAAATATATCACACGGTCAAATACATCAAATCGTCACATTTATCTGATCATTTGTCCATTCAAACATTAATCAGTACATCCATATTTCAGTCCACCTTTCAGCCAAGTTAATCCATCCATCCATCCATCCATCCATCCATCCATCCATCCATCCATCCATCCATCCATCCATCCATCCATCCATCCATCTCTAAAATTTCTTTAATTTTTGTAACTGCAACTTGTCTCTTCTTCCACTCTTCGTTTGTCCTTTTTGTGTGGAATGTATGGAAATTCTCCCTCTCTCTCTCTCTCCCTCTTTCTCTCTTTCTTTACCTCTGTCTATTCTTCTCTCAAACCAAGCCTATTGTTGTTATTCTTTGCATCCATTGCTCTGTTACTGAGGTTTAGACACTCCTCTCGCGACTTCTTTTTCTCTTTTTCCTCAACTTTTTTCACACAGGCACGTCTACAATCTTTTCTCCATACCGCCTCTCTCTCTCTCTCTCTGTCTCTCTAGGCCTAATCTATTTTTAACATGGGAACAAAAGTAGAACAAATTAAGTTTGTTTCGCTGAAAATTTTTCCTCCTGATTCGTAGTGTAAGTTTTTAATCAACCGTGACCTCCTTTATTTCTCTCATTTCAACAACCGGAACTTATCGTCACTAACAACTGCAAATTACATCAACACTTATAACAGAAAACCCATAAAAGCTTGTCTAGTACACGTTAGACTGAGTCCAGACGATATCTTTGAGATCACACTAATGTTCCCTTCCGCTAGACAGATTTGAAAACCGCTGATTTAGAAGCGCGGTAATGAACAATGATCTCAGAGATCCAAAAACTCTTCTCCGAGTGCGAGAAACGAAGTGAGCGCTAATTGTTCGGCTCTGCGTGAGCAACAGGAACATGGAGAAAGAAATGGAACCTCTTTCGCTACACGTGATCAAGAAAATGCCCAGGCATTATGGCAATTGTGGATTAAATTGGTCTATTTTTGGATGCTTATTCAGGGGCATCGGCTACTAAGAGGTCCACATCTGGGAATGAAGCTTTGAAGGGCATGGCCTAGTGACTTAGTTGTTAAGTACCTGTTATGGTTATGGATTCCTTTGATAAACAAGGTCGATTTCTTTCTTTCTTTCTTCTCTGGTTTTTTTCTTTATTTATTTCCTTCCTTCTTTCTTTCTTTCCCTTCCTTCCTTCTTTCTTTCCTTACCTTCCTTTCTTCCTTATTTCTTTAGTTTTTTCTTTCTTTCCGTCTTTTTTTTTCTTCTCTCTTTCTTTCATTCATTGTTTTTGTTCTTTCTTTCTTCTTTTATTTTTTTTCAGTCTTTCTTTCCTTCTTTTTTCTTT
Organism: Achatina immaculata; assembly: GCA_009760885.1. Taxonomy (NCBI): domain Eukaryota; kingdom Metazoa; phylum Mollusca; class Gastropoda; order Stylommatophora; family Achatinidae; genus Lissachatina; species Lissachatina immaculata. The sequence goes on from CM019715.1 coordinate 13,919,366, forward strand.
CTTTCTTTCTTTCTTTCTTTCTTTCTTTCTTTCTTTCTTTCGATAGGATAGTGTTAAAAGGAAAGCAGGAGGGAACATAAGCCTGTTGTTGTTTAGTTTGTTTTTTTTGCACTGATAGTGATGATTGTTTAGGGAATTTGTTTAAGTGTAGATTTTTTCCTGGGTTCTATTTGTTGTAAATGCGGCAGTTATGCTTTTTTTCATTGTTTCTGTTGTTTTTATCCCTGAACTGAATGCACTTGCACAGACATTTCATGTAAAAAGATGATGATAATAACGATAGCGGACAACGATTATGACAATAGATAACGATGGCAGTCACGATCGATAATAGTAAAAAAAAAAGATGTTACAACATTATTTATGTCTTGAAAACTACCTGAAGTGTCATCAAACCATATGTCTTCAGTACAATAATGAAGAAAAAAAATGATATCTTATATCCTTCCCGTGCCGTTAAACGTCACATAGGGCTCACAAAGTAGTTCGCTAATTTTTCCTGTCTTCGGCGAGTCTTTCAACCTCATCAAGGGATTTTATGCCTGTTAATTTGGCCTCTCTTAACAATGTCCTCTTTAGAGTTTCACGCGGTCTGCCTCTTTTTCTTTGGCCTGTTGTGTTCCACTTGATAGCTTGTTTTGGGATTCTCTGAGCGTTTCTTTTCATCACGTGACCAACATATGTCTACCTCCTTTTCCTGATCACCCATGAGACTGGTTGTTGTTCAGTCATCTGTCTTATCTCTGCTTTGTTCTTGATTTCGTTCCACTTGATGCCGAGTATTTTCCTTAAGCATTTTTTTTCAGAAGAGTCTAATTTCTTGCCTGTTTCTTTAGTTGTTTTCCAGCTTTCACATGCATAAATGAGGGTGGATATTACATTTGAATTGAATAGTCTTAACTTGGTTTTTGTGCTTATAAATTCTGAAGATTCTTGAAGATTAATGCTGCTTTTGCAATTCCAATTCTAACTTCCTTTCTAATGTCACCATCCTGGTCTATGTAGCTGCCAAAGTATACAAATTGATTAACTTCTTAAACACCTGTCCTTTCTACGTGTATTTTTCCATTTTGATTAATGGGAAGTTTCATTATTTTTGTTCTGTCCTTGTTAATTTCAAGTCCTATTTTGCTAGCCAGTGAAGTCAGGATATCTTTTTTTTTTTCCTTGCATGGAATTCACAATGTTACTGATAAGAGTTATGTCATCAGCAAAATCAAGATCTTCTAGTTGGGTCTCATGTACCCAATCAAAAACTGTGTTACCTGTGTAGCATTTTTTCATTATGAAGTCTGTTGCAATTCCAGAAAGCAAAGGATATAGCATACATCCTTGTTTCACACCTGTTTCAATCTGGTACCATTCGCTCTCCCTTTTTCTGTTTTGACTGCACAAACATATCCATTGTAGAGGTCCTTAATGATGTTGACAATTTTAGATGGTATTCCATATAGACATAAAATTCTCTACAATGAATCTCTGTGTATGCTATCAGATGCCTTTTTAAAGTCTATGAACTTCAGTATTAATGGTTTCTGCTTTTCAATATGTTCTTCAAGTATTATTCTTAGAGTAAAGATCTGGTCGAGACAGTTTCTCCCTTTTCGAAATCCTACTTGTTCTTCTCTCATTGCGGTATCCGCTCTATCTTTAAGTCTATTCAAAATGACCTTGAAGAATACTTGTGACACAACTAGTACTAAGGTTTCTCCTCTCCAATTGTTACAGTCACTAAGATTGCCTTTTTTCCGTATTTTAGCAATGATTTTTTTTTCATTTAGAATGGACCTTTTCTTCTTTCCAAATCTTATTAAACATTCTCTGTAGTTGTCTCATGTTGTTACTTTTGATAGCTTTTAACATTTCGGGCGGTATTTCATCTTCACCTGCAGTTTTGTTAGCTATTAAATTCACTGCTGCTTCAATTTCATGCAATGTAATTTCATCTAGGTTGACAATTAGTTGTAGGGTTGTTGGGTGTTGTCGATTAAGTATTTCTTTGAAGTGTTCAGATCATCTTTGCTTTTGGTCTTTACTTGACGTTAATTGGGTTCCAGTTTTCCTAAGGATTGGTCTTTCTTTAAATATAATAGTACCTGTTAGCTTCCGTTGCATATTATATAAATTTTTGCTGTCTCCTATTTTTGCTTCTTTCTCTGCCTCTTTCGCCATATTGTCTTGTCTATGTATTCTCTTTTATCCTTTCTAGGGAACTTTTTACTTTCTTGTCTGTTTCTTTGTATGTTGCTTTCGCCAGATTTTTTTTCCAAGATTTGTCTTTACATTCAAAATGTCTAATTTGGCTGCTCGTCTTTCATGTATATACTTCCATGTGTTTTCTGATATCCACGCTTTTCTATTTGATTTTTTCATTCCAGCGATTGCTTTTGCTGCTGTGATTGTGACTGTGCTGTAAGAATTCCATAATTCATCTATACCTACCTCCTCTACTTCACTGAGAGTTGTGGAATTTCATGTTTGCAAGTTCATGATTGAAATTACTGTTAGTCTTCCCTAAAAGAAGCAGACCGCGTGAAACTCTGAAGAGGACATTATTAAGAGAGGCCAAATTAACAGGCATAAAATCCTTTGATGAGATTGAGAGACTCGCCGAAGACAGGAAAAATTAGCGAACTACTTTGCGAGCCCTATGTGACGTTTAACGGCACGGGAAGGATATAAGATATAAGATTCCCTTCTTGCAGGCTATGACTGTTTATCGTTCTGTGTATTGATTTCTTGTGTTAGCTTCTCAGTTCTAGTTTTATTTTCCCTATACATAGATTGTGATCACCGTTGACATCTACATACTCATATGCTGAGGGATAAAAGTGGAAAGAAAAAGAAAGAAGAGGACAACACTAATCTAGGTCAGTGAACAACAGAAAGGTTGAGAAGATTCAGTTTGGCGACGTGCACTGGTCACGCTAGTTAGCCACAGCAGCCAAACTCACCAGCCGGAGAGCTGACAGATTTACAACGATATCTTCAAAATAAATAGGTAATTCCAGAATCAACCTCCTATTGGCTTGTAAAAATAAATCGGTTACCATGGTACAAGTCGAATGTTGTCTACCTAAATGTCAGCATACATTCAATTTTGTTCAGTTGTGCACAAGTAGCGACTTAGTAAACATAGGCCCTGTGACTGCCATTCCCGCCAGCAGTGATTCGTTATTTGCAAGCAGAAGGACACAGCCCTGACAAGATTCATCGTCGACTGGGTCGTGTGTGTGATGATAACGAAACGATGCAAATGCAAGAAACTTTAACTCCCAATTTTACCAGTCACGTGGGGTGGGGGGGGGGGGGAATCAGCTCAGCCGACGCAAGTGAAATGGCCCCAAAAATCTTAAACTGTTATACTAATAGAATGCTTAAATCAGTTCATTCTTTGTCTTTCTATATTCTGTAATATTCCTGTTTCTATGATATTGGACGTCTTCATTTCCCACACTTTTTCCTATGGCTTTATTTTGCCAATTTTCGTGCTGGATGTACCATAGCTAAAGTATGTAATAGATACAGCCCTCACGATCATAGAGACAGAAATGGCCACCTACCTTGTAACAGTTGGATAATCGTAGTAGCTGCTCATTTGAAAGTACACAACAGTCCCCAGTAGAATGGCCATGACACAGACAACACATGACCAGAAAATGCTGCAAAATGAAGGGAAAAGAAATGAAAATAAAAGTAATTTTAGCTCTACTTACTATCTAACTATAAATGCACTGAAGCATAATACGAAGATGAATGAAATAAATCGCGATGGTTATGGTGATAATGATGATGATGGTTATGGCGATGGTAAAACATGCGCAGCTGATGTTGCTTATAATGTGTTGTAATAATGTGTACATTTAGTCACATTTACGCGAGCTATGCTGTGTAAGCCAAAACATAACCACATACAAAGAGATATTTGAGCCAAATGCAATCACATATAAGGAGATACACAAACAAAATCAAGATCACACATAAAGCGAATTATAAATCAAATTTAGATCACATATTTAGTGTTTAATAAACCAAACTTACATGCCATTTGTTTGAGATATGAAAACCTATAACTACTGTGTTTTCTACAAACAATGTTACCTAACTACCTGCCTACCTACCTACCTATGCCTGCCTGCCTGCCTGCCTGCCTATCTATCATCTATCTATCTATCTATCTATCTATCTATCTATCTATCTATCTATCTATCTATTTATCTATCTATCTATCTATCTATCTATCTATCTATCTATCTATCTATCTATCTATCTATCTATCTATCTATCTATCTATCTATCTGTCTATCTGTCTATCTGTCTGTCTATCTATCTCCATCTATCTATCTATCTATCTATCTATCTATCTATCTATCTATCTATCTATCTATCTATCTATCTATCCGTTTGTCTGTCTGTGTGTGTCTGTCTCTCGGCATCAGAAATTACTTATTGTAGCTGTGTTATTCACTACCATACCGATTTGTATACAAATGTTCTCAAACGACCTGCAATTAAAACCGTAGAACTCTTGAAATATTTAAGAACGGACCTTTGTAATCACTAGCCATGCAGTGCCAGGCACTTATTTACTCCTTTAATTAAAATTAAAACTACTCGAATTAATCGGATCTATCAGATAACTAAAGTTGCGAACGAAGAAGAAGATAACTAAAGCAAATAAAAAACTTGTAAAAAGTCGATATAAAATAAAATGATTTCTTCTTCTTCATCTTCTTCTTCTTCTGCCGAAGAAGAAGAAGTTGAAAGAAGAAGAAGAAAATGAAGAAGAAGAAGAAGAATTGTTGCATCACAAAAGCAGTACTTATGCTTTAGTTATAAAAATGTTGGTGTACTCGAAATGTTTTCAATGTAATACCAGATTTTGGGAGAAATATTCAGCGAAATATCGTTGTTTTCTAGGGGGTGCAATTTCTGGGAAAGGTTGAGAAACACTGGTATATTCTGTTAAAACTAAGAGATATATGTGAAAGTGAAAGGATGATTCCTTGCAGCAGATTGGAAGACAACAATAATCAATGCTTTGCTGTTGGAGAATCGAATGTTGGATCCTGATGGTGCTAAAGATGAATTGTTTCTTGATCGGAGTGTTCAAGCGGGTGCTTTGATGCCTCCATTAGCCAAACGTAAACGTCTTCTTTTTTTTTTATTACACACCATGGTGCTGCTAGATAACTGTACCACAGTGAGGTGGTGAAGTGGTGAGGTGGTGAGATGGTGAGGTGGAGAAGTGGTGAAGTGGTGAGGTGGTGAGGTGGTGAGGTGGAGAAGTGGTTAAGTGGTGAGATGGTGAGGTGATGAGGTGGAGAAGTGGTGATGTGGTGAAGTAGTGAGGTGGTGAGGTGGAGAAGTGGTGAAGTGGTGAGATGGTGAGATGATGAGGTGATGAGGTGGAGAAGTGGTGAGGTCGAGAAGTGGTGAGGTGATGAGGTAATGAGGTGGAGAAGTGGTGAGGCGGTGAAATGGTGAGGTGGAGAAGTGGTTAAGTGGTGAGATGATGAGGTGGAAACGTGGTGAGGTGGTGAAGTGATGAGGTGGTTAGGTGATGAGGTGATGAGGTGGCGAAGTGGTAAGGCGGTGAAGTGGTGAGGTGGAGAAGTGGTTAAGTGGTGAGATGGTGAGGTGATGAGGTGGAAAAGTGGTGAGGTGGTGAAGTGATGAGGTGGTGAGGTGGTTAGGTGATGAGGTGGAGAAGTGGTGAGGTGGTGAAGTGGTGAGGTGGTGAAGTGGTGAGGGTTTTTAGATTAAAAACTTAGCCTGGACGGAAGGACTCATCTTGTTGTTCATGGTGCATTCCGTGCCAGGTAAGTAAACGTCTGATACTGATCTTGGTCGATGTCATAGCTCGCGCTCAAAAGTGCCTTGGTTGCTTTGTGTCGTAGTTATGAGCCCTTCGGTCTGGCACATGCGATTTCGGTTCAGTGTATTTTTGAAACTTTCATTTGGTTATGCTGCCTGTTTCCGGTGGGGGGTGGGGGTGAGGGGGGAGGCAACGACTGGGAGGTAGTATAGTAACTTGACTGGCTATAGTTCGCCATCCCCAATACCAGCAGTCACATGTGACGACTACATAATATTTTATGTTGTAAGGCAGAGAAGAACGCACCATATGATTAAAAGTGGACCAGAAATGTAACAGTCAGTCAGTCAGTCAGTCAGTCAGTCAGTCAGTCATTTCACATCCCTTGATGAACTTTGCCTCCCTAACTGCTCTCCTGTAGGCCTCTCGGTTGTAAGCAAGATGTTTTGCTGCTGATGCATCCATCTGCAGATCATCAACGATGTCTTGCAGCCATCTTCGCCTTGGTCTTCCTCTCTTTCTCTTTCCCATTATGTACCCTTCCAAGACTGTCTTCTCTAAATTCTCAAGACGTTTAATGTGTCCAAAATATTTAAGTTTTCTCTCTTTAATTCTCTTTACTACCCAGCCTTCTTCATTATTAAGTTCTCGTGTTATAGATATATTTGTTCTTTTTGTGTCCATGATATTTGAAGAACTATTCTGTAGCATTTACATTCAAAGGCATTTATGTGTTTCTCATTTGTTTTGTTAAGTGTCCAGGTCTCACAGGCATATGATTTAACAGTAACGAAGATAACATCGGCTGGAAAATCCCTGCAAATACATTTCCTATAAAACATAATTTCTGTGATAACCCACAGTCGACGTCGGGGAATTCTTCTTGAACTAAACTTCTTTTGTGTTTCGAGCACTTAGAACATGACTAAATCACCAACGCTTTCACGTGATCAATCAAGCTTGCCTCTGATAACGTAACGGCCGCCATGTATTTTTCAGAGTCGCAACATGTGGCCGCTGGCAGGCGTTTAGTTCTGGCTGCTGAAAGAATAATACAGATGACTTTTTCAGTTGGAAACAAGACTTATCTCTGTTGATGAAAATTTGGGTGAAGAGAGTTAAGACAAGTTGTTTTAATATGTTTACGGTTTAAGTTATGGATCATTATCAATGCACTCCAGACATGTCCGTAGGTGCTCAGGTCCACCACATATCCGTCAGCATCCTGTGACTGACAGTGCTTGTCCTGTGTTAGGTGACGATTTGTCTTTCAGCTCCTGTATTTTAATGTTCTAATATATGTAAATGAGCAGTCGCGGCAGATGACTGTGTTGAATATACACACCCCAGCGCGCGGGGGGGGGGGGGGGGGGGGATGGGAGTGATAGGACGTCCAGTCGGGATTATATCCCTGGTGGGCATGGCTGTTTGAAGACGGCTGGCGGTCCTCTTTTCCCGCCTCTTTTCTTTTTAGTCACACACTTATATAAGAGTTAACTTTCTTAGTTCGGATAAAGGGACCGTTAACATTCTTAGTTCGGATAAAGGGACCGTTAACTTTCTTAGTTCGGACAAAAGGGCCGGTGGTAACCGATTCCATGGCCCGATTTAGCTCTCATTGGCTTAGAATATACTGTCTATCTTTGCCTTGATAGAGTAAAAAAAAAAACAACAACAAACTCATAACAAAATCAGAGTCACGGATACATATAAATAGTTTCTTGTTCTGTGTACTAACAGAAGAGTGCACTCCCCTGCCAATTAGAAGGTGTCCTTGGCTCGATTTTAAACTCGAGCCGAACCTTTTTCGGGCCCACTGGCACCGGGTTCAACTCAGTCTTCAAATGTGGGTATCCGGATCTTCAAATGTGGGTATCCGGATCTTCAAATGTGGGTATCCGAGTCTTCAAATGTGGGTATCCGGATCTTCAAATGTGGGTATCCGAGTCTTCAAATGTGGGTATCCGGGTCTTCAAATGTGGGTATCCGGGTCTTCAAATGTGGATATCCGGGTCTTCAAATGTGGGTATCCGAGTCTTCAAATGTGGGTATCCGGGTCTTCAAATGTGGGTATCCGAGTCTTCAAATATGGGTATCCGGGTCTTCAAATGTGAATATCCGGGGTTTACTTAGGGAAACAAAGTAAGCGAGAATATTTGCGCTCATTCCTATCTCAAATGCTGTCTGTAATGGCCCAGAAATGTGGAGGCACTAACACTTCCCATCCCTGAGGTATGAGAGGTGCTACGGGATACAGACAGTAACGGGGAGGCTGGGGGGGGGGGGGAGGGAGAGGGGGGAATCTGCTACAGAAAGATAATGTAGTGCAGGAAATAAAATGCCGGGGTCAGGAATGGAGAAATGATTGAGAAACATTGCTCTCAATGATGATAGCGATAACAATCACGACGATGAGAGTGTAAGTTGGGGGCTGCACGTACCATTAACATACATCAATGATGATAATGATGATGATGCTACTGATGTTGATGATAATGAATATGATTGTAGAGGTTGAAATGATAATATGGACTTGATATGAAGGTCTTCAAATAATGTTAAGAATAACACATTTTTTTAAAGGTAAAATACCTCTTTCCACGCCATTAAGGCATATCGGGGTATGATGTTAGGGCCGCATGTCAGAGACCTTCGGCACATGAAAGTCTGACGTGGTCAGTATCACGCTTGGCCGCATTTACCTTCCCAGATTTCTCTGCTACCCGTTTTTAGAGGCTGGGTGGACCCCGAGGGCTGTTTTGGCGTGTGCCAGAAAAAATCCCCACTATGGGACTTGAACCCGGTACAACCAAAATTAGTGAACCGAGCGCCACAGCTAACCAGGCTGCATTGTTAATAATGACGGTATGAAATATTTTAAGCGGCAAACAAACAAACAAACAAACAAACAAACAAACAAACCATAATTGCACAACCCAGCATAAGCAAAGTTATTATGTTACTGAATGTGTTAATTCTGATAACTGTTACAAGAACAGAGATATGTTTGATAGCGACGACGAAAAGTGATAACGATCGGCTACTAAATATTAGACAAATTTAGATGACAGGCAACTCCTACGATTAATGAGGACACCACCGAAGAAAAAAAAATCTCGCCGAACACGTGGGCAGGAAGCGCGCAGTGATAACATCACACGTGACTCAGATAACAATCAGGGTCGGGAAGTAGTTCCGAGTGAGCGCCCTTCATTCTGAATAATTAATTAAGTTCTGAGGTCTGCGGTAAACAAGTTTGCGAAGTTCATCTTCATAATAACCTGCCCTGTGAAAAAGTTCATTACTAAACATGCATTATTAATGAAGTTCTAACAAACAACAATGGGTTTAACTCATAGACCACCCACGACACATGAACATATTTTGTTACTAAAAATCACGGCCGCCATGTCTTATCAGTAAATGACGTGAAAGAAGTGAAGTCTGCTATTAACGTTTAAGGCATTTTAAAATTACGAACTCTAAGAACATTATCGAATTACTTTATTCTTCTTCTGCTTATTATTATTATTATTACTATTATTATTATTATTATTAAGACGCAGGTTCAGTTGTACATTCTTACATCTTACATCCTTCTAGTGCCGATAAACGTCACGTAGGGCTCGCATAGTTGTTTGCCAAGTTTTCCTGTTTTCGGCGAGCTTTCCAACCTCATCAAGGGATTTAATGCCTGTTGATTTGGAAGGACAATAGAGCCGTAAAACTATCTTGCCACGCCGACTTTAAGTCTATAGTCGGGATCCCGGAAGCTGATTATTCTGAAGTTTAGTTTGATCATGACAGTCTCGACCACCCAGACTTCTCCGATTTACTTAACCGGCCAATAATAATAATAACAATTATTATTATTATTGTTGCATTCATTGTTTGAAGAGGCGGTTTTTGAGCATGTAGATACCAAAGAAATGCAGATGAAACCACTGACAATTATTGAGGAAAGACGCTGGCGATGGTTGGGACAGTGCTCCGAATGACTGACAACTCACTACCAAAAATAGCACTAAGATGGACACCACAGGGGAGCAGAAGTAAGGGTAGACCAAAAGAGACATGGAGAAGAACAACAGAAAGGATGTTGAGCAATAGAGGGCTCAACTGGGCAAGAGCAGAAAAAAAGGCGAAGGACAGGCATTTGTGGAAAACCCTTGCGGAAGCCCCATGTGCCCTGGGCACTTAAGGTTCAGAGAGAGAGATACCAAAAGATTGAAAACGGTTGGTTAGTAAGGTAAAGACTGTACAATTGGATAAAGTTCTATTTACACAACAGAAGAGCTAGAGTAGTAATGGATGGACACAAAAGCCAGAAAGTACTGCTGCGACATGGCATACCACAAGGAGGAGTCCTTTCACTTACACTATTCCAGGTATTCATTAATGACCTGGTCAAGGAACTTCCCTATGGAATCAAAGCGGCACTGTATACAGATGATCTGGTCATGTGGTGTACAGATGAACACGCGACAATTGCTACACAGAGATTACAAAGAGCAGCAGACATCTTGATATCATGGACAAACACATGGTGTGTAAGTATAAATACTGAGAAATCAATTACTACTCTGTTCACTCTCTCATCTAAACAGAAAGCAGGTAAGATCTTTGTAAATGAAATATCCTTAAAGATGAATACTGAGAAATCAATTACTACTCTGTTCACTCTCTCATCTAAACAGAAAGCAGGTAAGATCTTTGTAAATGAAATATCCTTAAAGATGAACAACCAACTCACTTAGGAGTGACTCTTAACTCAAAACTGATCTGGAAGCAACACATCAGCAGTGCAGAAGCAAAAGCCAGAAGAAAACTAGCCATACTAAGAAAACTGAGTGAAACCACATGGGGAGCTAGGGAAAGAATCCTCAAGAATGTATATCAGCAAAGTATTCTACCACATTTAGAATATGGCTCAACATCTTGGTGCACAGCATCAAACATTACGCTGCATAATCTAGACAAGGTACAAAATCAGTCACTACGGATTACCACAGGTGCCATGAGGTCCACACTAGTAGCAGAAATATTTGGTGTTCAATCGCTAAAAGAACGTAGAGACACAAAGGTCATGACCTTGAGAGAGAAATTCCTCAGCTTTGTAAGCCATCCCCTGAAGGACAGAAAGCAGATTAAAAGAAGCAGCTTCATTCATCAGCCCAAACGTTTGCGTAAGCTTATACATGACCTTCCAACTGTAGTCGCTCCATTATCATCTGTACCAGAGCATACACCATGGAAAGAAGCAGATTGTACACATATAACAATTCAAAATGAAGTGAAAGGTGTGCAGAATGGTGAGATGCAAAGCAGTCCTGTCAGATCAACGATCACACTTAGTTTGCTAGATGATAAATATCAATGTGACACCTGGATACGTGTGTATCAGGTGGATCTGCATACAATGCCATAGAGGGATAGGAGCACATATTGAATATTCGAACAACACCACTGACAAGATTTCCATACCCACTGGAAAATACTGCAACAACTATGATGCAGAAGTTAGGGCAATTATTGCCGCGGTTGAAAAACTATCAGATTCCAGAACTGATACATGCCCCATAGTAATTCTCACAGAAGCAAGATCAGTACTGGAGGATCTTCACTGCAACAAACTACCATAGCTTAAGGATGCCTTGTCAAAAATTGGCTCACAACACAGTCTCCTTGCAGTTGGTTCCATCCCACTTGGGATACCAGGCAATGAAGATTGCTTGACCAAAGCATGGAGCAACCAGACATACCGATCACCTATAATCATTCATTCATTCCTTTGCATGTCCCTTGCGGAACTTTGCCTCCCAAACAGCACCTATAATCAGAGGGGGAAAATACGATAAAAAACTACAGGAAGTCGAAAACACCACCACGTGATCACTATCACATGGTAAACAGAAAGGAACAAGTCACCATTTTCCGTCTCCGAACAGGACACAGCCGACTCCGGATTCACATTTAGTACAAAGTTTAAAATTGGTACTACTACTCTCTGTACATGTGCCCAAGTGCCCCAGACTGTGGAACATATCCTCCAAAACTGCACCAACTATGAGACACTGAGAAGTAATTACTGGCCCAGTGAAACCACCAAAGAAGATATGCTCTACGGTTCCATACATGAACTAAAAAAAAAAATCCAAGAGACAGGACTGCAGATATAGACAGAAAATGTGCAAGAAGGAGAAACTTAGTAAAGAAAACTGAAAGAAAACTGACCAGAGAAAGCGTAGGTATGTCGGACATATTAAATGTCATGAGAGGTTGGAGAAGACAGTCTTGGAAGGGTAAATAATGGGAACAAGAAAGAGAGGAAGACTAAGGCGAGGATAGCAACAAGACATTGTTAATGATTTGCGAATGGTCGCATCAGCAGCGGGGCATCTTGTTTACAACGGAGAGCCTTCAAGTGAGCTGTTAAGGAGGCAAAGTTCCGCGAGACACATGCTAATGAATGAATGAGATATTAACTGTTATGGGTTTTTCGCCAAACGTCATCTTGCTGCAGATCTCTCGCATGACTAAACTCTACCAGTGTTGGATTTGCATATTCTTTGGCGTAGAGCCGCTCTGCACATGGCACGATCTTCCTCCAGTTCTTACCAGAACCCCGTGGTTGAAAGAACAAATCTCGCACTGTTAACTTACATGTATCTTTTATACCGCAGCGACCTTCTCTCCTACTTATGTCCGCTATACGAAACACTCTTGAGATATGGCTACCATCTGCTCTTGTTACATGCCCTAGTCTTCTGCTGCTTAATGTTGTTGTTACCAGTGAGAGGTTACAAGAATAATAATAATAATAGAAAAGACAATAAAAATAATAGTCACAATAATAAATGATGATATTACAGAATACGAAACCGCTGGGAGGTAACTTTCTGTCCTTGCCTTCGCGCGGGCGTAACTACGCATGCGCGAACGGAAAGTGAAATGTGAACAATATGTCACACAACAGAAAAATGCGACGATCATTTGATGACAGGATGAACCAGAGTCATAAACGAGCTTTGGGATGGGAGAGACTGAAAGCACTCTGATACATTTTAAATGGAGAATTTATTTAGAGACTGAAATGAGTAACTGACTGATAAAACTGCAGTCACATTAAAAATAACTGAAAGTATTAGTGTTTAGTACATAGTTCATTAAAGTGGTTAAACAAATGAATAAACAGCTATCCTAAGAAACAGCAGTGAATAAACGTATCCTAATAAACAGCAGTGAATAAACAGTTATCTCAACAAACACCAGTGAATAAACAGTTTTCCTAAGAATCAGCAGTGAATAAATATTTATCCTAAGAAACAGCAGTGAATAAACAGGAGATTATGACATCATTTCTCGGTACCAAAAAAATTAGCCCAATTTTACTTATGAAATAAAAGGCAAAAAACAAGACCTGAAAAGGGAAATACTAAATTAACACTAAGTAAAACAAGCAACACAGTGAATAGAGCAATATAAACAATGATCAGAACAGGATAAACAGTAAACAGAACAAGTTAACCAGAGAGGGAAAAAAGAAGCAAAACACCCAAGTGAACAAGATAAACAATGAACAGAATAAAATAAACAGTAAACAGAACAAGGTAAACAGCGAACAGATCAAGACAAATAGTAAAAAGAACAAGGAAAACCCTAACAGAACAAGTGAAACAGCGAACGAAACAAGAAAAACAGCGAACAGGACAAGCAAAATCGAATGAAGAAATAATATAGCAAAGCAGACAGTAATATATTACTTCTTTTAATTATCATTAGCAACAAGAACAAAAAAAATGAAATTAACTGAATTAGTACCCAAAGTGAAAGTAAAGTAACAGTTAACTGACGCAAACGACAGAAAACACTTAACAGTTTCTTAACTCTTTTGCCCCAAAACAACACTGCCAGTGTTGGTAGATTTTGCACGCCTATACAAATCAATGCTCGGAGTGATTTTTAAGCAAAGTTTAAATAAAATGTAAAGTAGCATATTTCTAAGTAAACCCATGTTTTAAACTACAGAGTAACTTTCTTCTGTCTTCTTTCTACTGAAATTTATCAATAATACTTATTCTGGCACAGCACAGAAAATAATTCACAAGTGAAAGAATTAACCAGACATAACGAAAGTAGATAGGAAAATAACCAACAAAAGAAAGTTATACGGAAGAAATAATGAACTGAACAAACAAACTAAGTAATTGAACGATAAAAATGAAAGACTTGGAAAGGGAAACCCAACGGCCTACTTTACGCTGCGCTCTACATATTCTCACCTCCGAGCACCGTCACGGGCGATTTACTACACATTACAAAATAACCTTAACCTGCATCAAAGTAGCACAAAGACATAACCTTCTTTTTTTTTCCTACAACGCATAACCTACACAGACGACTTGGATTAATTTACTACTTTCGCACTGTTTTAAAATTTCATTCTTCAACTTTGCATATTCAGATTTAAACTCATTTCTAAACAGTACCCACCGATCAAGAACTACTTTTGTTACCGATCACCACGATCGCCATGTTTCACCGGAAATAAGGAGATGTCTATTTTTATCACTCAAAAAAAACCTCCCAACACTGGAACAAAACCATATACTGTATTTATTTTTGTATTATGAAAGCTATTTAAACTGCTGTTTGTAGACTAGGAAATAAATTACAATATAAGTTAAAATAATATGAGCAGAGCGGTAAGTGTGCCCAAAAAAAAGAAAAAAAAGAGAGAAAGAAGGTACTTTCATAGGACGTGCAATGAGAAGAGGGGGCATTTGAAAATACTGTAACAGCAGGAAAAATAGAGGGAATAAGAGCCAGGGGACGGTCGAGAGAAACTATTCTGGATAGTGTGACGAGATGGTGTGAGATGAGATCACCAAACGAACTAATGATCTGCATGAAGGATCGGGCACTACGGAGAAACATAATAGCCAAGGCCAGTAAGCCCAGCACCTTATGTTGATGATAAGTTAAAAATAAAATATGCGTCTCGCCGTTTTTAGCCACAAACACTATATTTATTATAAAGCTGTTTGTGTAGTCTTGTGAGTTTACGTTTGGTGGTATAAGAGTTAAACAAATAATTTAAGGGAAAAAAGACAATAATTTTTGTTAAACAAACATTTGGAAATATGTGCAGAAATACTTTCAAGGAGATGAACCACCAAAAGCAACAAAATGAAGATCCTTACTGTCGGCCTCGGTAAAGCTCCGACCCCACAATCGTAGGGATCCCGTGCATCGTGGAATTCTTGGCGTAGTACATGAGCAAGTCCTGCGAAACAAAACACAGTTCAGTTTGTGTATGTTCAGTTTCATGTCTCTAAGTACACACACAAAAGCTGTAAATACATGTTCCACAAATGAGGGTACGTGTTCCGTATTTGTAATTACATGTTCTATATTTGCAAGTACATGTTCTATACCTGTAACTACATGTTCCTGACATGCAAATGCATGTTCTGTATATGTAAGTACATGTTCCATATCTGTAAGTACATGTTCTACATCTGTAAGTACATATTTCATATCTGTAAGTACATATTTCATATCTGTAAGTACATATTTCATATCTGCAAGTACATATTTCATATCTGCAAGTACATACTCTATATTTGTAAGTACATGTTTTGCATCTGCAAGTACGTATTCCAAATCTTTAAGTAGACGTTCCACATCTGTAAGTATATGTTTTATATCTGTACGTTCATGTTATCTACATGTTCCATATCTACAAATAAATGTTCCATATCTGTAAGTACATGTTCAACATCTGTAATTACATCTTTTATACATGTCAACACATCTTTCACATCTTAAGTACAAGTTCTATATCTGTAAGTACGGATTCCAAATCTGGAAGTACATGTTCCATAAACGTAAGTACGTGTTCTATATCTCTACGCGATTGCTCTACATCTATGAATTTGTGTACATGGTTTTTTTTTAATTCGTTAGTTTTCTGAGAAGTGGTGATGTCTTTTTTATGAAAGAAGATAAAATATTATTGTTTTTCGTTACAAAATTAAGTTCATTTTGAATATTTCTTTTCATCAGCGACTTAATTTTAAAGAGAACTTTCAATACTAAGGAAATACTATCAAGTAAGACAATAGATGATAAATAATGATGGATCTTTATTAAACCATGAGGTGTGTTGTAAAAAAGTTTAACAGTTAACTGTGTATAAAAATGCAGTCCATTTTAATTTTACTTTTTTCTTACTTTTGTTCAAACTGAAATATACATTTGATGACTCTTATAACCCGGCCACTTTACTAACCAGATGGTACCGGGTTCAGTCCCTGCAGTGGGATTTTTTTTTTTTTTGCTTTTTGTGGTACACACCGCAAAGTCCCCTCGGGTCATCCAGCCTCCAAAAATGGGTACCAGAGAAATATTGGAAGATAAATGCGGTCAGGCGTGATACTGACCATATCACACTTTCATGTGTCGAAGGTCTTGGAAATTACGGGCCTATGATCGTATTCCCAATGTGCCTTATTGGCGTGGAGACGGGAGCTTTAGCTTTACGTTTTTACCCTTATAACTAGCTTTATAATAAGAGTTCGATCTTGTTTTGTGATTGTTTTCTCAGCCTTTAACTCTTCCACGCCTGAATCTTCTTTCACGCCTTTTCTACACTGTGCCATAATTTATATTTTTTTTGGCTTTTTTTTTAAAGAAATCTCTGTAGAACGAAATTAGAAGGAAGTTACTCTGTAATTTAAAAAATATGGGTTGGGTTTGAAATGGGATAGTTTTTAAAACTTTTACTTAATATTCGCATACATATCGCTCCGACCATTTGATTTGCACAGGTGTGCAAGACCTACCAACCCTGCCAGTGCTGTTTTTGGAGCACAAGAGTTTAAAATGTGTTGAAGAAATCTAATACATGTTTACTTACCTGGCCAACTCCCCTCTTTAAAGCGTCAAAAAAGAAACGACAGAAGCAATGTGGTGTTGTTCGTTTTAGGGTTAAGAATTCCATAATTTTGCTGATTATGATGGACATTTCTGTCAAGTTTCATTAACCCTGCGTTTTTGTGCTTCGTCAAGGGGGAAAAAACAAAACCAAACAAAACCGCAGTGAAACCGAAGAACTGATTTGCCAGATTGGCAAGGGCAGGTGTAGTGTACTGTAATAGATACACTCCTTCATTTCACTTAATGAGAATTGTTATTTTTAATGCGTTTGTTTAAATTATTTCATCCTTTATTTACAAGTGTAAGTTCACAGTAATTTTCTCTCTACAGGGGCTTCACTTCATGATTCCCTGCCGCCCCCCAATCTACAATCAGTGCTTTTCAATACAAGGAAGCGGTAGTAAAAATAAAATTCTGGAAGAGATTCTGGATACAGACAACGAAACAAGCATACTAATCAAATATGGAGTCAAGTTTTTTTATATTAGGGATATTTTCTTTTAAAATTTCTTTAAAGTCAAATCCGTATTGTCTTTCGCAGGAGACCTATACTTTCTTCTTAAGCACAGGACACCTATACTTTCTTCTTAAATGTAGGACACCTATACTTTCTTATTAAATACAGGACACCTATACTTTTTTCTTAAGTACGGGACACCTATACTTTATTCTTAATTGAAAGTGAAGCTACTTATATGCCTATCATGTCATGGAGATATCCAGGTGATGTGATGTCAGGGCTCATATTTTTAGTGACTTGCCAGCATACCAGAGAGTGATATGATCAGCTTCACTCCGACCGACTTTCCTTTCACAGTTCTAGAAAGAGCCAGGTGCCTGTATTTACAGCTGCATGACTGGGTTCATGAAACTGGAATCAAACCACCGACCTCGCTATATGAGAGATCTGATCTAACAGTTCGCCTTTCAGGCGTCCACAGCTGGTTCTTGCGAACCATTATATCACTGAGAACAACAAAATGCTACTTATTCATCCTCTAAAAGTAGTAAATAACATGGCGTTTGCATAAAGTAGGAGTAACGTATTGTTACCTCCTTCACATTTGCTAAGCCACAGGATAGTGAGGTAGGAAGGCAAGCACTTGTCCTTAATGTTTTCGTTTTACTGGGGGGGGGGGGGCCTAGATTCTCATTTCTTGAAGCTGGATCCACTTCTGGTTCCGTCCAGTCAAAAAAAAATATCCCCAGTGAGGAATTGAACCAGGGTCAGCAGATTAGAGCATTAACTACTAAACCACTGCAGCTTCACTTTCCTTGTAGTTAGACAAATAATAATGTGTCACATTAATCGCCATATACTTTGTATCTCATTAATCACCATATACTTAGTATCACATTAATCGCCATATACTTTGTATCTCATTAATCACCATATACTTAGTATCTCATTAATCACCATATACTTAGTATCACATTAATCGCCATATAATTTCATTCTCTCTCACTACCCTCACTTCTAATGAATCACTAAAGTTGGCTGGAAATAGCAACTTCTCAGAATTTGTAAACCAGAAAAAAAAAAGAAATAAGATAGATAACCAGTAAAAGATAGAGAATAAAGAAGAACAGTTATAAAAATAAAAACTATGAGAAGTAAATAATTTTTTAAAAAATGACAGCAATTTAAATTCGATAAAAACAGAGATTTTTCGTTCATTCATTCATTATACACTGTGCCAGACAGCCGTAGCGACCATGCTTCTCCATCTTGCACGATCTTTGATGTTTCCGATCATTTCAAGTGCTTTTCTCTTTTCCTGCCACTTTGTCAGTCTGGTGATTTATCACTTTTCGCTTAACTTTTCGATTTGCTTAAAATAAAATTGTTATTTATTTCTTTCCTCACTTATTACAAACTACAACATAGTCATTCGCCTTACTAAAAGATAATACAACTTGACTTCTTTTCGACTTATTAAAATAAAATATAGCCTGACTGTCGAATTTTTACACAATGTAACTTAATGTTTCGACTTGTTACAAAAATTACAACTTGCTAACAATTCGACTTGGTAAAAATAAAATATTAACTTAACGTTTCGTCATAGCGAAAAATGCAGCAACGTAACCTTTCGATTTACTGCAAAAATACAACTTAACATTTCGTTCTACTTTTAAAAAAAAGCTTACTATTTCGATGTATTTAATAAAACAGCCTAATATTCGTACATATTACAAAATACAACTTAACAATTCGACTTACTATAAAAATACAACAAATTGTTAAAGTTTCAAGTTACTAAAAAGAAAAAAAAATACAACTTAACATTTCGCCTTATGCCTTTCTCTGACAAAGTATTAACACAGAAGAGAAAGAAACGGGAGAGAAATAAACCAAATATAAATTGTAGCATTTAACCTTCATGTAAATTAATTACCGTCCACATCATTAACATAAACAAATAGCCAAGACAATTGTTATTAGCGTCCATAGAGTTTTAGAAATACCTCCATTTTAACACAATCACTTTGTACCAGTAAATCTTTCTTGCACGAAAGCAACATTAGCATGGAAGGTTTATAAAACACTCTAGCTGCTTATGTCCATGCAAGAAAGAAGGAAGAGCCAAACAAGCTTGCGTGCAGTAATTGAAACTTTAGTAACATAATGTAAGAACACATCTTAACAATAAGAACATTTTAACAACTGGAGATTTCCATGCATTGGAGGAATCATTATTTAGATCAAGATCATTACAAAAGATTTATCCCAAAACTCTTAAGATTTAATTAATAAATTTAGAACATGAATTAGAGTTGTGGCTTAATAATTCCCAAAAGATGAAGAAAATGTAGACGTAACTAGTGACGCTTATAATGAAACAGTTTTTATAAACACTATTCAGTAGAACAGATGGCCAAATAAATCATCATCATGTGCCACTTCCCTGGATATCTCTGTCCTTTGTTTTCACAGTGCACTCTGCCAACCTGAATTCTCTTCGCTCTTTATGTTGTTTAGCAGACTGTATCGCTGTCGTCCTCTTGCTCTTTTTTCCCTTCAGTTTTTCAATATGACTTCCATTACTGTGTTACATATACCTCTTGATAACACCGAAATATTTTAACTGTATGGTTCTTACAATGTACATGTTCTGTGGCGCAAGATAGCGCAGTTTATTAGCGCGCTGTGCTCTCGTGACTAATCTACTGCTGGTCATACCCGGAGGCCGTGGTTCAAGTCCCAGGTAATTTTCTTGTCATTCTTCTTTCTCTCACGGACGAAAGTGTTTTTGTTATGATTTTTTTTCGGGATCAAACCATAGAACACTGTGTTCTGTTGCTTTATGAAGTAAAGAAACATCTGCTGCGCCAAGGTGGCAGCTAATTATGATATTTTCCTTGACTTGTGAGCACACTGGAGGGTGATGTGGTCAGCTTCACGCCTGGATGCCTCGCATCAGCTCTCCAAGAAGCCAGCCAGCCATATCTGTAACTGGATGACTGGATCACCTCCAGGCAGGATTCAAATTACAATGACGGATTAGTGCACTAATCACTTCGTCACTCAGTGAAGGACTAGTGCACTAATCACTTCGCCACTCAGTGACGGACTAGTGCACTAATCACTTCGCCACTCAGTGACGGACTAGTGCACTAATCACTTCGCCACTCAGTGACGGACTAGTGCACTAATCACTTCGCCACTCATGCGCCCATAGATGTTTCTCATTATTTCTGTTTTCATTTAAAATTGTGTTTCTTTGTTCATTTCTCTTCTGTCCACAGAATTTTCCTTATGCACCTGAACGATAATACAGGAAATTCACATAAAATCCACAAATGATATCACTGAGGAGAAGAATGAATGGACCAATTTCCCAAACACTCGTTAGGACTGTTGATTGATTAGAAATGTCCTAATATGGTCACTGATTTAGTTCAGTCATCAAGTACAAGAGTGCCGAATAAGAGTGCAGCGAGAAGTGGAGGCCATGGAAATGTGGTTCATAAGAAGGATGTTGGAGGTACCATGGACAGCTAAGAAAACCAACGAAGAAGTCTTAAGAGAGGCTGGAGTTAAAAGGCAAATTATAGCAAAGATCAGAGGCAGACAAACGATATTTGTAGAACATTTTCTGAGAAGAGGAAAATTGGAACACATTGTGGCAACTGGAAAAATTGAGGGAAGAAAAGACAGAGAAAGAAGTTACTGGATGGACTGTCAGTGTGGCTAGGAAGAAAGTCACCGGCGGATCTCATAATCAAGTCTAAAGACAGGGAATTGTGGAGAGAAATGATCGCCTACGCCACGAGGCACGGCACTTGATTGAATGACCAAGTACAAGACAAATCAAGGAATAAATCAGTAAATAATATAAATATGTAAAATACATCCGCTTATGAGATCTTTAAATAAATGTATCACTTAGTGTCCACTTTGCTCTATGCATCATTAAATATAACTAAATTACGAATTCCAGAATAAAGATCAATACGCAATTCTATAATTTCCAAATAAGAGTTTGTCAATTAAAAGTCACATCTCAACCACGTCTGTAAACATTACTGAATATATGTATGAAGATCTCTGGTTGTTCTTGTTAACATATTCATTTCGTACACAGCTGAAGCGAAGTTATACTTTAGGGGTGGTCAAACCACGGCTCCCGAAGTACATGCGGCTCTCTAAAATGTAATATGCGGCTTGCGGAAATTTCCTGGCTGAGTTCCTTTTACATTACATTTAAAATAACAAGTACACTTAAAACAAATGTTCAAGACTTATAATTACTCGCCAGGTATAAACTGAAAGCCCGCTGGATGAAGTTTAGTGTCCCTGGTGAGTATATTTTGTATATTAAAAATGTATATGTTAATTTTACTGCAAAACTGGAGCCAGGCATGAATAAAATCTAGGGCCAGAAAGGATTACAGAGAGATTGTTCTGGAGAATCAGTCGTCGTACCAGCCACTGCTGACAAATAATATATTTTATTGCATACATGTAATTGTTAATATTTCTGTAAACTTTTTTTTAACAAAATGTGCATGTAACAATATAAACATGTGTAAGATTTGTTCCAGATACTTTTTTGTTACATTTCTGGGGGGTGCCAGATAGCTAAGTTGACTAATGCGCTGTTCTCTCGTGGCTAGATAGTTGCTCGTCCAACAAGAGTCAACGGTTCAAATCCCAAGGAATTCTCTTGTCATTTTTCCTTTTCTCGTGTCTAAAAGTGTGTCTGAGTGGCGAAGTGGTTAGTGGACTGGTCTCTCATGGCGGAGGTCGGGGGTTCGAATCCGGCCGGAGGCACTCCAGTCACCCAGCTGTAGAAATGGGTATCCGACTTCTTTTCTTCTGGAGTTGGGGAAGGAAAGGCGGCCAGGCGTGATACTGACCATATCACCCTCTAATGTGCTGACAGGTCAAGGAAAATATGGGCACTAACACCATATCCCTATATGCATCTTAGGCATGACAGGATTACCTTTACCTTTACTTTACCATGTCTAAAAGTGCTTTGTCTATGGTTTGTTTCTCGAGTTATAAACATAGAAAACTGTAAGATATGACCAGGTCTTCTGGCTCACATGCATGTAATGTTTATCATATATGGCTCTCAGCTTCTGCAAGTTTGGCCACCCCTGCTTTATAGACCACTGAAAGTCACTTATTACGGACTGAGCAGAAAGTACAAAGATACTATCATTCACAACAGAACTGACTTAATATAGACACAAAAACATTGTTTGTATACAAGTATGCACGTAAATCTAAATAAGTAAACTTTCACGAGATCTTTGTAGAAAAAAACTGATATCAAATAGGTTATTTTAAAAGATAGAAACAGCATTATTCATTAAAGGCATAAACATTTGTACTTCGTTCAGGATTAAGTCTGTTTTGGCCTTAATAAATGCTTTAACAATGTACTTTAACTCAGGAAGTAACATTTGAAAATGACAAGAGTGGATAAAATGTATAGAGGGCAGGTAACTTTGGCTATAAACAGAGTGAGCATGAATTCTTTCCCTTGTTCCAAACATTTATTACACAAAAATATACTAGTTACAGATTTTTTTTCTACAAATGTTACCTTCATTCAGAATGTTTATTTGTTACTTAATGTGTACTTCAGCATATGTTCCGTTTGTTGCCCAGAGAACATCTAAGCGATTCTCGAATTCTTGCCATGTGTTCTCCAACAGCCACAGTCGCTAAAGTATCCGTTATCCTCGACTTAAAATTTCTGTTAAGGTTACTAACACAGCCAGTCTGTCTAATCTTCGCAAATCAACTTTCTGAATGCTTTCAGCATCCGGTGAATCTAGACCATACCTATTTCTGAATCTTCGTTGAAATGTGGCCGGAGAATTTGACTCGTAATACCACAAAACATAAAAGGGCTTTCTCCTTCACAGACGCCATTTTGATACAGGTGACTGCAACACTGTACAGAAGAAGAAACTCCAAGACTCACAGACTATGTAGTGTCACATTGTTACTGGACGTGCTGTCAGTGTGGCTAGGAAGAAAGTCACCGGCGGATCTCATAATCAACGCAAAAGACAGGGAATTGTGGAGAGAAATGATCGCCTACGCCACGCGGTATGGCACTTAGAATTAGAGTTAGTATCACATTGTTCATGTTGTCCATAACAGTTCATAAGTTCTTAATCAAGAACAAACTATATGATCACTTAGCAAATACAGTTAATTGGTGTTTAAATATGTGTAAGAAAGATAACAGTATTTAAATAGCAGAAAAGGACAAAAGTGTCAAAATATGCAGAAAAAGACAAAAGTGTCAAAATATGCAGAAAAAGACAAAAGTGTCAAAATATGCAGAAAAAGACAAAAGTGTCAAAATATGCAGAAAAAAAGACAACACTGATAACAACAACGATATAGAAATGAAATTTTTAAAAAGCACTGGTTAAATATACAATAGGAAGACAATACAGATGAAGATAAGAAACCAGAGATAAGAAATAGTAGGCATGCAGCAAGAAAAAAAATACCCTACATAAGCATTAATCTGAAAACAGTAAAGTATCTATGCTTCATGTATAAACGCTTTCCGACTTACGACTTACTCGAGTTACGACGATCCGCCGTTACGACCTTCAGCTTCTTATTCTTCTTTTGTAATAAATTAGCTGAAACATCACCTGGTATTTTATCATAACATTTTAATTCCTTGATATGTCATATTTCATAACCTTCTGAACCAAACAAGGAACAGATTCGTTAACCCTCTGATGATAAATAGCTACAGCAGCGAAACAGAATGGAAAGAAATGTCTATAGTCGAGGTTATTTCGACTAACGTACGTGTGATGGTCGGAAAGGAACCAGATCGTAAGTCGGGGACTAGGAATGAATTGGTTTAAAAGACAAAGTTGTTTTTTTTCCCATTCTGTACAATGGCTTAAATATGTTAGTACTTAGAAACAACATTGAAAGGACACAGCGGTTCTCAAGATTTATTACGCCAAAGACCCTGCTGCAGATAATGAGTTTCCCTATGTTCCTGAGGCATTTAATTTTATTATTATTTTTATTTTAAAAATATTTTTCTGGGTTAATTTGTCGAATCGAAATCTACATCATCTAGACTTGCCTTGTGGACCCCCCCCCCCCCCAAATCCTCCAAAGCCCCCGAATGATTAATCGCGGACTTCTAAGACTCTGTGGGCCTAGATGTCGATATAGACCATACTCTCTGAACACCCCAAAGAAAACTCAGCATAAAGACGTGCAAGAAAGGTCGACATAAAGTATTCAATATCTATTTTCTATGTAAACAAAACATACAAAGAACCTACTCAAGAAGAAGAAGTTTTTTTTTTAAATTAAAAGCTTTACGGGTGTGGTACTAAAGCAGGATATCAAGAGGAAGACTGAGCAAAGTCATGAGGCTCTGCATTCACCACTGAGGAAGGACGTAAAAAAAAGAAGTTAGAGCAAATTCATGAGGTTCTGCTTTGACCAAAAGGAAGCTTGAACAAAGTCTTGAGGCTCTGCTTTGAACAAAAGGAAGTTTGAACAAAGTATTGAGGCTCTGCTTTGAACAAAAGGAAGTTTGAACAAGGTATTGAGGCTCTGCTTTGAACAAAAGGAAGTTTGAACAAAGTATTGAGGCTCTGCTTTGAACAAAAGGAAGTTTGAACAAAGTCTTGAGCCTCTGCTTTGACCAAAAGGAAGCTTGAACAAAGTCTTCTTGAGGCTCTGCATTCACCATCGAGAGAGGATGTCAAGCTTGAAGGAGGTCACGAGGCAATGCATTCACATAGAGGACTTCAAATCCAAATTAATCAACAATTTCTTTTTAAAAAACCTAAATAAATACATATAAAACGAGTTATCGTATGAAGATATATGTCAGTACTAATAAAAATACTTAACATATTTTTTTTAATTTAGAAAATGACTTCAAAATATACAATTTAGCCGCAATATTCAGTATATAATATTATTAATAATTAAAAACTGTTTCTAAACTGCCATCTTGAATACATGAAAATTGAATGACTTGCTTAACGAAAATATATTCAGTCGACGAATGAAAAAAGTGAATATAAGACGAAATTAAAATGTCAAAAGACGTGAAATACTCAAAGTGAAGGAAAATGTTTAATTGAAAGAACAAACAAAAAGCATTCATTTGTGAAAAAGGAGTTCAAAGACTTTAAAAAACAACAACATAAGACTGATGCTATCTCAGTGAAATATACGTTTTAATTGAACAAAGAACATCTAAAAAATGAAGTCCTTTTTTCTATTATAATCTCTAGCTTTGTCTGTTGTAATTAGGTGTAGCAGTATCGCTTTCATCTTACTACGCTGAAGTCTGAAGACGCTAATAGCGAGATGTGCAACGCCTTGCGTACATAGTCTCCGTCTTTACACGGGCAGTTGATTTTTCTCTATATCGTCAAAGCTATCGAACATTCATCATTATCATACTCTTAAATTCCTTAATTTCCAGAAGCACAAAATAGCCCCAGCTTAGACATTTTCTCAGACAGCTGGAAAGACTTTTCGTAACTTGGACAAGTGACATCTCAAAGTCCGCTTCTGTCTTGCTCTGCCATATGTATAGCTTTCTGTCTTGCATCTGTCATGTGTAGAGCTCTTCTTTCTTGCATCTGTCATGTGTAGAGCTCTTCTTTCTTGCATCTGTCATGTGTAGAGCTCTTCTGACCAGCATCTGTCATGTGTAGAGCTCTTCTGACCTGCATCTGTCATGTGTAGAGCTCTTCTGACCAGCATCTGTCATATGCCGGGACACCTCTTATTTCAGAGAACATTATTTTTCTGGATACATTTCTATTGAATGAGAACTTTCTATTGTGAAAAGATCTCGTTTCAATGAAAACTTTAGCCTGTCTTCCTGCCTTCCTCGACTTCTTTACCCCTACCTGGGGGTAGGCCATCAGCAATGGTTCTCTATTCGCTTCTGTCCTGGGCTGGGTTTTTTTCTATCTGATTCCAGGTGTAGTGGCCAGGTGTTTCTACGTCTTCCTAGTTTACTGTTAACCTGGGGTAAACCGTAGCCTAGGCCCTTTCTGTTCTTATATATACTGTTCAAAAAAAAAAGAAACCCAACACTACTATAGTCGTAATGGACACCAAATTTCAAACTTGTATCAACATTTATTTTACAGAAGAAATGTTTCAATCTTGGTATGAAGAAACTTTAAGACTTTAAGAATGAAATGGTGTTCATTAAATTTGGTTTGGACTTTTATTCTTTGGGACTGAGACCTGCGTTTCTGTAAGGTGTATGGCTTCCTCTGGCTTGCATCAGAGAACGACATCTCCTTGATATGGATCCGATTAGCCGTTGAATCTGCTGTTGTGGGATGGCTGCCACACTTCCCGCAGTGCAAGAAACAACTGTCAGAGATTGGTTGGCGCCACGTCTCGCTGGCGGACCTGTCTGTTGAGTTCATCCCATAAATGTTCTACTGAATGGAATGGTCTGGGCGTTGTTATCAGCGAGGACCTAGGTGGTGAGTTGTGCCACATGAAGTAGAGCGTTATCCTGCTGAAAGATCGACCCTGGTGCAGCCAGAAGTGGAAGGACGCGAGGACGAAGAATTTCAGCCATGTATCGTTGGGCATTCAGGCGTCCTTCAATTTACACCAGGTCACTTCTTCCCATGAAGTTGATCGTCCCTCACACCAGTACACCTCCACCACCATGTGAAGGAGCCTCATCCACGCAGTTCTGGGCGTAGCGCTCATGGACTCTGCGGTAAACTCTTCTCCGTCTATCATGTCACTGGAGCAGAAAGGTTGATTTATCACTAAACCAAACCCTTCTCCAATCATTCGTAACGGTCCATTGACGATGCTGGTTCGCACACTGCAGTCGGTTCTGGCGATGCCGGTCCGTAAGAACAGGATTTCTGTAGGGTCTTCTAGCCCAAAGACCAGCGTCGTGCAGCCGGTTCCTGGCCGTTTGATCTGAAATTCGACGAGCTGCTGTCATCGACTGGACTGTTGAGGACGCAGATGCAAATCGATTCCTGAGCTGACGCAGCCGTATGAAGCGGTCTTCGGCAGGAGTTGTGACTGCGGGTCTTCCACTGCTTGGCCGGTCTGAAACTGAGCCAGTTTCTTGAAATCGTCTCCAAAAGCGACTAATGGTGCTTCTAATCACATTAAATTGTCTGGCCACTACACTTTGTGACTGTCCAGTCTGTAAACGTCCAATGATGATGAGTCGGTGTTCTGTAGTGAGATGAGCCATACTTGCGCATTGAATTTTCAAATGAATTGATTCGAGGAGCGTCAATCTTTTATAGGCATTCAATAACATGGTCAGTGAGTTTTGTGTTCATTAAGTCTCACGAGATTCTAGTGAACCTGTCATGAGTAATTGTCTCTAGCAAAATTAAAACTATCATAAAAAGTTGCACATTTCACAATTATCTGTAAAATGTCTAAAACAGCTCCTGCTACAGTCATGTAAAAAACAATAATGAACATTACAACACGTGAAGATTAGAAATTTTAAGTAACTGAAATGTACAAGCCAAGAAAATTTGACAAAATTTTGACAATAAACGCTTTCCAGTAAAAACGATACTTATATTTTAAAAAATAGCCAATTATTATACACTGTGTGTGATGGCATTTTCCACGGAATACAACGTCTAGTACACTAATCAGGACTTATGAAATGAGCATAAAATTCGAAGAAAATGCTTATTAATGGTATTATACGTTTCAGGGTTGGATCTTCTATTTTAAACTCGCCCACCAGCGAACTATAGCTGTCCTTCACAAGATACGAGTGGATGCCAAAGATGAACTTAATAAGATATGAGTGGATGCCAACGATGAACATCTCATCGCCTTCAGATTATCAACTTTTCTTCTCTTTATATTTGTTAAGAAAAAATTAACAGCCCACGATTTGCCTAAAATATTGAAGACTAATTTCAGAAACGGGGGGGGGGGGGGATTTTTTCTGGTATTACCACACCAAAGAAAGGCCCGGGGCCCATACAGCCTCTAAAATTGTGTACCAGAGCAATCTGGGAAAGTAAGTACGGCCAGGTGTGATACTGACCACATCAGACTTTCATGTGTAGAAGGTCTTGGAAATACGGGCCTAACACTGTATCCACAAAATGGCATGTAAACTGGGATTTCATCTAATTACAGACATCCAATCTGTTGCCAACATTCATAATTAATAATCTGCCTTTCAGCGACGAAAATGGAGAATCTGATATCAGAAACTGAAGCTAATTATAAGAGTCGTACAGATTCTCTCTCTCTCTCTCTCTCTCTCTCTCTCTCTCTCTCTCTCTCTCAGCTCAATCCAGCAATCCTTCAGTTCTACATGCATTTATGAACTGTTTTTTTTTTAAACTGGCATTTCAATAAAAAGTAGAAGACAAATAATAAAGAAACATTCTGTATGAAATATATGAAAGGGAAAAAATACTACTCTATTCAGGACTGAGTGAATTAAAAAAATGTGATACATTAGGTCTTACCCTGTTGGTGATAGGTTTTTCTCCCTGTGAAAAATGTCAGTGGATTTCTTAACGAAATGAGGTTTCAGGTAACATTAGGTTCCAGGTAACATTATGTTCCAGATAACATTCACTTTGAATTTGAGTATTCTTTAAAATTCTGTTTCGGACATTAGATATTTCGGATATTAAATATATTTTTTAACAAAACGGGGTAATCAGTGAAGCTCGAAATAGCCTTCACAAAAAGAGAGCTACATAAGGAGGTATTCTAACAGGAAGTACATTTCTTTATTAAGAAAAGAATAAAAACTCTAACTGAGTGCTTGAGGACAAGTAATCATCATCATCATCATCATCATCATCTTCTTATTATTATTATTATTATTTCTCCATGGAACTGAGAGCAGGATGTTCTATGCCAGACGATGCGATGAAGGCGGTAAGGCCCAGCTGCATATCGGAAAGGGAGCGCCTGATGGCGGCAGTTTTTCGGTCCCTGAGTTTAGCTAAAACAACACAGAGTGTGCAATACGTCTTTAGCAGACTCGACCGGTATCAGGGGTCACGGCGATCCCTGTCCAATTAGCAAGGCCAGGCCTGTCACTGGGGTTACCAAAAGAGAGGTGAGGTAGGGTTTTAGCCAGCTATGGTTCCCTGATGCCAGCATGCCAGCTATGGTTTCCTGACTGCCAAATCTGACAGCATCTTCGACCCCCCACCCCCACCCCAAACCTCCCAGTAGTGTTTCTTAAACAAGCACTGAATCTGGAACATATCTGGTGTCTCTTTTTATGCTGAAATATATGTTCTTATTATATCTCCTAGACGTCAGGAAATTATGATCTTGTTCATTTTCCGTAGAACTATGAGCGCAGGATGTTCCTTTCAGGCGATGTGGCAAAGATGTCGAGGTATAAACATCATGTATGGAACTAAGTAGACACCCCCTGAAGACTACATAGACACCAGTGAAGACTAAGTAGACACCCTTGAAGATTAAGTAGATACCAATTAAGACTAAGTAGACACCCTTAAAGACTACGTAGACACCCCTGAAGACTAAGTAGACACCCTTGAAGACTACGTAGACGCCCCCTGAAGATTAAGTAGACACCATTTGAAGACTAAGTAGACACCACCTGAAGACTAATAGAACCCCTGAAGACTACGTAGACACCCCTGAAGACTAAGTAGACACCACCTGAACACTAAGTAGACATCACCTGAGGACTAAGTAGACACCACTTTAAGACTAAGTAGACAACACTTTAAGACTAAGTAGGCACCACCTGAAGACAAATAGAACCCCTGAAGACTATGTAGACACCCCTGAAGGCTACTTAGACACCACTGAAGACTACGTAGACACCCCTGAAGACTACGTAGACACCCCTGAAGACTATTGAGACACATCTGAAGAATAAGTGGATACTTCTGAAGACTATGTAGACACCCCCTGCAGACTAAGGAGATAATTCTAAAGACTATATAGACACCAACTCTACTAAATAGACATCCCTGAAGACTAAGTTGACACCCCTGAAGACTAAGTCGGCACCACCTGAAGACTAAATAGACACCCCTGAAGAATACGTAGACACCACCTGCAGACTAAGTAGACGTCACCTGAAAACTAAGTAGACAACACCTGAAGACTAAATAGACACCACCTGAAGACTAAATAGACACCACCTGAAGACTAAGTAGACACCACCTGAAGACTAAGTAGACACCACCTGAAGACTAAGTAGACACCCTTGAAGCGTAGCTAAGAAAGGTGAGAAAACGTACAGTGGTAATCATCTGACTTAAGTGACATGGAGACCACAGGTGTCTCTCAGTCAATGGCCAGGGTGAGTTTGTTGGAAAAGAGGGGGGGGGGGGGAGAGGAGGGGCTGCACCAGCTGAGAGATAGTTGTACCGTATAGACATATAGCTGTGCCGTATATACCTTGACAGATAGCTGTGCCGTATATACCTTGACAGATAGCTGTGCCGTATACCTTGACATATAGCTGTGCAGTATATACCTTGACATTTAGTTGTGCCGTATATACCTTGACAGATAGTTGTGCCGTATATATCTTGACAGATAGTTGTGCCGTATATACCTTGACAGATAGTTGTGCCGTATATATCTTGACAGATAGTTGTGCCGTATATACCTTGACAGATAGTTGTGCCGTATATACCTTGACAGATAGTTGTGCCGTATATACCTTGACAGATAGTTGTGCCGTATATACCTTGACAGATAGTTGTGCCGTATATATCTTGACAGATAGTTGTGCCGTATATACCTTGACAGATAGTTGTGCCGTATATATCTTGACAGATAGTTGTGCCGTATATATCTTGACAGATAGTTGTGCCGTATATATCTTGACAGATAGTTGTGCCGTATATACCTTGACAGATAGTTGTGCCGTATATATCTTGACAGATAGTTGTGCCGTATATACCTTGACAGATAGTTGTGCCGTATATACCTTGACAGATAGTTGTGCCGTATATACCTTGACAGATAGTTGTGCCGTATATACCTTGACAGATAGTTGTGCCGTATATATCTTGACAGATAGTTGTGCCGTATATATCTTGACAGATAGTTGTGCCGTATATACCTTGACAGATAGTTGTGCCGTATATATCTTGACAGATAGTTGTGCCGTATATACCTTGACAGATAGTTGTGCCGTATATACCTTGACAGATAGTTGTGCCGTATATATCTTGACATATAGCTGTGCCGTATATACCTTGACAGATAGCTGTGCCGT
Organism: Achatina immaculata; assembly: GCA_009760885.1. Lineage (NCBI taxonomy): Eukaryota > Metazoa > Mollusca > Gastropoda > Stylommatophora > Achatinidae > Lissachatina > Lissachatina immaculata. The sequence continues at coordinate 13,950,872 of CM019715.1, forward strand.
ATATATCTTGACAGATAGTTGTGTCGTATATATCTTGACAGATAGTTGTGTCGTATATATCTTGACAGATCACCCCCTGAAGACTACGTAGACACCACCTGGAGACTAAATAGACACCCCCTGCAGACTAAGGAGATAATTCTAAAGACTATGTAGACACCAACTCTACTAAATAGACATCCCTGAAGACTAAGTTGACACCCCTGAAGACTAAGTCGGCACCACCTGAAGACTAAATAGACACCCCTGAAGTATACGTAGACACCACATGAAGACTAAGTAGACACCACCTGAAAACTAAGTAGACACCACCTGAAGACTAAATAGACACCACCTGAAGACTGACTAAGTAGAAACCACCGGAAGACTAAGTAGACACCACCTGAAGGCTAAGTAGACACCACCTGAAGACTAAGTAGACACCCCCTGAAGACTAAGTAGACACTACCTGAACACTAGGTAGACATCACCGAATACTAAGTAGACAACCCTGAAGACTAAGTAGACACCGCCTGAAGACTAGGTAGACATCCCTGAAGACTAAGTCGACACCACCTGAAGACTAACTACACACGCCCTGAAGACTAAGTAGACAACCCTGAAGACTATAGAGATACCTCTGGAGACTAAGTAGTCACCCCCGAAGACTAAGTAGACACCCCCTGAATACTAATTAGACACCCCCTGAAGATTAAGGAGATACTTCTGAAGACTAAGTAGACACCACCTGAAGACTAAATACACACCCTCTGAAGACTAAGTAGACACCACCTGAAGACTAAATACACACCCTCTGAAGACTAAGTAGATACCACCTGAAGTAGTAAACACCACCTGAAGACTAAGTAGACACCACCTGAAGACTAAGTAGACACCACCTGAAGACTAAATACACACCCCTTGAAGACTAAGTAGACACCACCTGAAGACCGGGTAGACACTCTTGAAGCGTAGCTAAGAAAGGTGAGAAAACGTACAGTGGTAATCATCTGACTTAAGTGACATGGAGACCAAAGGTGTCTCTCAGTCAATGGCCAGGGTGAGTTTGTTGGAAAAGAGGGGGGGGGGGGAGGAGGAGAGGAGGGGCCGCACCAGCTGAGAGATAGTTGTACCGTATAGACATATAGCTGTGCCGTATATACCTTGACATATAGCTGTGCCGTATATACCTTGACAGATAGTTGTGCCGTATATACCTTGACATATAGCTGTGCCGTATATACCTTGACATTTAGTTGTGCCGTATATACCTTGACAGATAGTTGTGCCGTATATATCTTGACAGATAGTTGTGCCGTATATACCTTGACAGATAGTTGTGCCGTATATATCTTGACAGATAGTTGTGCCGTATATACCTTGACAGATAGTTGTGCCGTATATACCTTGACATATAGCTGTGCCGTATATACCTTGACAGATAGTTGTGCCGTATATACCTTGACATATAGCTGTGCCGTATATATCTTGACAGATAGTTGTGCCGTATATACCTTGACAGATAGTTGTGCCGTATATATCTTGACAGATAGTTGTGCCGTATATATCTGACAGATAGTTGTGCCGTATATATCTTGACAGATAGTTGTGCCGTATATACCTTGACAGATAGTTGTACCGTATAGACAGATAGTTGTGCCGTATATACCTTGACAGATAGTTGTGCCGTATATACCTTGACAGATAGTTGTGCCGTATATACCTTGACAGATAGTTGTGCCGTATATACCTTGACAGATAGTTGTGCCGTATATATCTTGACAGATAGTTGTGCCGTATATATCTTGACAGATAGTTGTGCCGTATATACCTTGACAGATAGTTGTGCCGTATATATCTTGACAGATAGTTGTGCCGTATATACCTTGACAGATAGTTGTGCCGTATATACCTTGACAGATAGTTGTGCCGTATATATCTTGACATATAGCTGTGCCGTATATACCTTGACAGATAGTTGTGCCGTATATATCTTGACAGATAGTTGTGTCGTATATATCTTGACAGATAGTTGTGTCGTATATATCTTGACAGATAGTTGTGCCGTATATACCTTGACAGATAGTTGTGCCGTATATATCTTGACAGATAGTTGTGCCGTATATACCTTGACAGATAGTTGTGCCGTATATACCTTGACAGATAGTTGTGCCGTATATATCTTGACAGATAGTTGTGCCGTATATACCTTGACAGATAGTTGTGCCGTATATATCTTGACAGATAGTTGTGCCGTATATACCTTGACAGATAGTTGTGCCGTATATACCTTGACAGATAGTTGTGCCGTATATACCTTGACAGATAGTTGTGCCGTATATATCTTGACAGATAGTTGTGCCGTATATATCTTGACAGATAGTTGTGCCGTATATACCTTGACAGACAACTGTGCCGTATATACCTTGACAGACAACTGTGCCGTATATACCTTGACAGACAACTGTGCCGTATATACCTTGACAGACAACTGTGCCGTATATACCTTGACATAGTAACCAGGCATCTCCCCACGTCGTGACGCATCAACAATCAAAATGCCAGGCTTCTCCCCACGTCGTGACGCATCAACAATCAAAATGAAGATCTTTTTCGTCAAAGAAACAAAGCCAAGTGATCTTCGCCCAGAATTTCTAAAACTTTTAATTCATCATCGGCAACATGGATTGTCCAGAAAACGGACGCCAGGGGCAGAGAACTAGCAACCTTTTTTTCTTTCTTTATCCCAGCTATTCTTCCTCTCATTTCTAAATATGAAGTTGTCTTCCAGCAGGGCACCTAGAAGCTACCACTCGTCTTTCTATTTCTTGTTCCCAGATCAGTTTAAAGTTTTGTCTTGTCTCTCTGGACCAGCCAGTTGGTGTTCTTTGCCGACGATGCTGTGAAGGTGTTGAGGCAAAGCGTAGTGTCGAATCAGGAGTGGGTTATGGCAGCTATTTTTTTCCAGTCCCTATTCATTCATTTTCATGTCCCTTGCGGAACTTTGCCTCCCTAACAGCACTCCTGTAGGGCTCTCGGTTGTGAGCAAGATGGCCTGCTGCTGTTGCATCCATTTGCAGATCGTCAACGATGTCTTGCAGCCATCTTCGTTTTCGTCTTCCTCTTTTTCTTTTTCCCATTATGTATCCTTCCAATAGGTCTTTTCTAAATTATCATGACGTTTAATGTGTCCAAAATATTTAAGTTTTCTCTCTTCAATCCTCTTTACTAGCCAGCTTTCTTCAATATTAAGTTCTTGTAGTATGTATATATTTGTTCTTTTTTGTGTCCACGATATTTGGAGAACTCTTCTGTAATACTTACATTCAAAGGCATTTATGTGTTTCTCAGCTGTTTTGTTAAGTGTCTTGGTCTCACAGGCATATGTTGTGATGGGAAAGATGCATGCTCTTAAAAATCTTATTTTTGTGGTTCTGTCTGCTCCTCTCCACAGATTCTTTATTTGTTTTACTTTATGAAGAGCGATACATGTCCTCCTTTTAATTTCCCTCATTGTATCTCTATTATTAGTTAGTAGTGATCCAAGATATTCAAAACTCTCCACTTCTTCCAGTTTTTCCCCATTGATATATATTTCAGCTGCCTTGTTAGTTTTGTCAAACTTTTTCTTCGCATTAAGATAGAGGTTCTGCTCTTCACGGTTCTTACAGACTGACATAATTAGTTTTTCCATTCCTTTGTGTGTTGTGGACAGTAATACTGTGTCATCAGCATATCTAATCTCTGGTATTTCATAACCTCCAATTGTTATGGCATCGTAATGTTCTTTGTCTACATCTTCTCTAACATTCCTCATAATATTTTCAGTATGCAAGTTAAATAAGTAGGGTGACAATATGCACCCCTGATGGACCCCTTGTTTTATGTCAAACCAAGTTGTTGTTTCACCATTTATTCTTACTGCTGCTTGTTGGTCTAGATACAGCAGTGATGTTAATTGTATCAAATGTGTAGTAAATCCCATTTTTTCCATTATTTCCCAAAGTTTCTGGTGTTGTACACAATCAAATGCCTTTGAGTAGTCTATAAAGGATAAATACAGATTCACATTAAACTCTCTGCATTTCTCTATTATTAATCTTAGATTGAATATATGATCTCTTGATCCTCTTCCTTGCCTGAAACCAGCTTGGACCATATTGACTTCTTCTTCTATTTTCTTTCCAAGTCTACCTATTATGATTTTTAACAGAATTTTACTGGCATGACTAATCAGGGCAACAGTTCTGTAGTTTGTGCATAATTTCAGGTTACCCTTTTTTGGCAGTGGTATGAATACAGTTCTTTTCCATTCTTTTGGCCAAATACCTGAATGCCGTATCTTTTTACATAGTGCATGATAGATTGTTGCACATTCCTTTCCTCCTGCTTTAGTAAATTCAGCTGTTATCTCATCATATCCCGGTGATTTACCATTTTTCAGATTCTTTATTGCCCATAAAACTTCTTCTATTGTTGGTTCAGGTTCTTTCTCTTCCAATAATAATTCACACTGTTGATTTCTGCTTCCACAGTCGGTTGTTTCATATATTCCTTTGCAATATTCCTTCCATCTTTCTAGAATTTCCTCTGTCTCTGTCAAGGTATTCCCCATCTCATCACAAAATACATTTAGCTTAGGTGTGACATTTCTCGTCAATGTCTTCATTTCTTTAAACATTTCACTATCTCTTCCACACTTCTGATGTTCTTCTATTCTTTCACAACAATCTTGTATGTATTGTTTTTTTTTGGTCTTTTCTTATGTTTCTTCCCCCCGTGTGGTACCCGGGATCTGCAAAGAATAGGACCACTGTACCCTACCATGCATGATCGTAAAAGGCGACTAAGGAGGGTTCAGCATAGGGCCAGCAACCCTATCTGGTAAAAAACTATCAGACTGCTACAGAAACAGAAGCAAGGGAAAAAGCAAATGCAGGTGGAAGGAGAAATGCGTATCAGGAAACTGAGCCCATGAAGGTTGTGGATGAAAGCCAGCCACTGAAGAACAACAGAAAGGATGTTGAGCAAAAGAGGGCTCACCTGGGCAAGAGCAGAAAAAAAGGCGAAAGACAGGCATTTGTGGAAAACCCTTGCGGAAGCCCCATGTGCCCTGGGCACTTAAGGTTCAGAGAGAGAGAGATGTTTCTTCGTATTTCTTTTGTTAAAGTTTTATATTTCTCTTTGTTGTTGTTTGTCACTTTCCATTGCGTCTTTATTTCTCTACGTTGTTTTATCAGTTCTAGTGTGCCTGCTGTAATCCATCCATTCTTTTGTGTCTTCATTACTGGAATCATGTCTTTAGCTGTTGTTATTAAGATATCTTTGGCCTGCGTAGCCAGTTCATCTGGTGCCATCTCCTCCTGTACAGCCATCAGGATTTCGAAATGGTTCTTCACTTCTATACCGTAATGTTCTGGTATATTTGTAAGATCAAAAATTGATGACAGCTGACAAAATAAACAAGGCAGCTGATATATGTATCAATGAGGAAAAACTGGAAGAGGTGGAGAGTTTTGAATATCTTGGATCACTACTAACTAATAATGGAGATACAATGAGAGAAATTAAAAGGAGGGCATCTATCGCTCTTCATAAAGTAAAACAAAAAAAGAATCTGTGGAGAGGAATAGACAGAACTACAAAAATAAGATTTTTAAGGGAATGCATTTTTCCTATCGCAACATATGCCTGTGAGACCTGGACACATAACAAAACAGCTGAGAAACACATAAATGCCTTTGAATGTAAATGCTACAGAAGAATTCTTCAAATACCATGGACACAAAAAGAACAAATATATCCATCCTACAAAAACTTAATACCGAAGAAGGCTGGCTAGTAAAGAGGATTAAACAAAGAAAACTTAAATATTTTGGACACGTTAAACGTCATGATAATCTAGAGAAGACAGTCTTGGAAGGGTGCATAATGGGAAAAAGAAAGAGAAGAAGACCAAGGCGAAGATGGTTGCAAGACATTGTTGATGATTTGCAAATGGATGCATCAGCAACAGGCCATTTTGCTCACAACCGAGAGGCCTACAGGAGTGCTGTTAGGGAGGCAAAGTTCCTCAAGGGACATGCAAATGAATGAATGAATGCGGTAGAGCCAAAAAGCAGAGAGGTGTGCAAATACGTCTTAGGCAGACTCCACTACCATGGGGACTATTAAGATCCCTGCGTTGTTAGCCAGGCTAGTCTTGTCGCTGGGAACACCAAAGGAGACCTGGAACAGGATCTGGGTCAGGCAACGCCAATCCTAACTTCGGAATGTCAGCTACGGGTCGCTGATTGCCAAAACGGACAAAGTTCCCCCATCTCCTCCTCCGTCTGTGTAGAGATGGTAAATGTTCAACACTTGTTCAGAAGTTATAGAGCACTCTGTGACAGTGAGTGAGGGTCTTGACCAGCACTGGCCCAGTAGCCACGACACCTATATGGTCATCTGAAAGACTTATTTTCTTGACCCCCCCCCCAAAAAAAAAAAAAACGAAGATAAACTTTAGAACAAATTTTGAAATGTACGTGATTCATTTCTTCTCTGATTTACTTTTAAAAGAAAGTTTATTTTGGTCTTGTTTCCATGACATAAACAATCTGTATATTTTATATGTTCTTTTAACTGCAAATCTTTCACCTAGAACAGGGATTCTCAGCGGGGAGAGATGTGGTTCTCCAGGGTGGAATTTCAAACGTTAAGTGATGTAGTTTGTTTTTTCAAGTGAGGATTTTCTAACTGTGAAAGTCTTTTCTGTCTTTTGAGGAAGAGACCTAATTGTTTTTTTTTTACTTTGATGCTGAAGAGGACCATGAAATCTGACTTAAAAATGAAACTGTCCATGAATATTTTTTTCCTCTTTGCTTTTCCCTGCTTCTATTCCCATTTATCTTCCCTGTTGTTATGATGTGGTCAAGCCCCCCCCCCTTTTTCGTGTCCAATGAATGATGAATGTCGGTTTCCTATGGATTTAATTAGGTTAATTTCTACATTTACTTTTGTTAGACATTCCCTTTTTGCTATTGCATCTCCCTGCCTTTAAAGCTTCGCAGCAAGTCCTCGAAAATATCCGTCCCAGCCATTCGACACGATGCAATTGTCTCAACATCTTCACCGCATCACCTGCAGAGAACATCGTGCTCAAAGTTCTAGGAAAGCTGGAGCAACCAACAACAAGAAATACTATTCATTCTTTGTGAACAAATTTTAGAGCCTACATAAGCCAATTTTCAGAAGACCGTCTTGGGAGGGTACATAATGGGAAAAAGAAAGAGACGAAGATGGCTGCAAGACATGGTTGATACTCTGCAAATGGATGCATCAGCAGCAGGGCATCTTGCTTATATCCAAGAGGCCTACAGAAGAGCTGTTAGGGAGGCAAAGTTCCGCAAGGGACACGCAAATGACTGACTGACTGACATAAGCCAAGTTTAAACTCATGCCGCTGCTCATATTGCACAACATAAAACGACAGAAGGAAGCTTAAGTATTCTGGCAAAATATGCAAAAGTTTAGGAAAATAGATGACAGAATAGCTCCGATGAGATCTCCATCGGATGGTCTTCAAAGAAATATGCATGTATTACAAAGTATACGTACTATAGAAGGGAGACTACTGAAAATTTTGTTAGAGAGTGAAACAAAGTGTATGTATTACAGAGGAGAGACTACTTAAAGTTTTTTTAGAGAGTGAAACAAAGTATATGTACTATAGAGGGAAGACTACCGAAAGTTTTGTTGGAGAGTGAAACAAAGTATACGTACTATAGAGGGGAGACTACTGAAAGTTGTGTTAGAGAGTGAAACAAAGTATATGTATTAGAGATGAGAGACTACTGAAAGTTATTTTTAGAGAGTGAAACAAAGTATACGTACTACAGAGGGGAGACTACTGAAAGTTTTGTTGGAGAATGAAACAAAATATACGTACTACAGAGGGGAGATTACTGAAAGTTTTATTGGAGAGTGAAAACGGTTAATGACAACTTAAGTCTAAATTAACCAGTAAACAAAAGTCACGATAACCACACAGACACAGACTAAGGGAAGTAACTTACCTTAATGGGTTGTTCATCGTCATCGTCGCCATCGTAAATTTTACTCTTCTTGCGTCTCTCACTTGGCAAAGTTGTTGAGTTCAACCCGTTGGAGTTTGCACCCTTCCCCTCGGATCCTTGGTTGTCCTCCTCTTTATTTTCCAGCGTGTTCAAAGGCCAGGTCTCCATGGCGACTATCTGCTTCCGGTGCATTTAAATATCAAGGTTAGGACTAGTTTATGAAGCGGAAGATTATTGTATCATTGGGCACCGAGTCTGAGCGAGTTTCACCAATCTCTGATGACGTTTTACGCTAAGAATGGCGACTTCTGTGCCCAGTATTTGGTTCGACGTGTAGAAAAAAATAACAACAGTTCATCAGTAGAAATAGTATGCAGCCATGCCTGGCACAGTTCCATGTAACCTTAAAGCTATGTTTGCTCTTTCCTTTAGAACTGGGCAACTTGTTTATATTCTGTCAGCTCTATATAATCTGTTGAGATAGAAAAATATGGTTGGAGAAACGCATTTCTGTGCTATATCTTACATAATTAGTACAATCCAGTCCGTGCAGTTCTTTTCTTCCACGTAAAATATCAGAAACTGGGATAAAGACACAGAGTCAGGTGCTAGCAACACCCTGACCCAGTTTCCTGAAGACAGAACGATAATATAAACACATAAAAAGAGGGCATACTCTTTTTTAAATGGTGAAAGGTAGACCCCTTAATGGAAATAGAGTTAAAAAGACTGAGTGTGCCAAAGATAAACAGATCATTATAAGACGTAGAAGGAGATAACTCTCGTTTTGTTATCAACTGTTTCCTTATCAGCATGACTAGACTGTCATGCTTACTGTTGTCTGTAGCTGTTTGCTGTCAGCGTGACTAGACTGTCATGCTTTCTGTTGTCTGTAGCTATTTGCTGTCAGCATGACTAGACTGTCATGATTTCTGTTATCTGTAGCTGTTTGCTGCCAGCTTGACTAGACTGTCATGCTTTCTGTTGTCTGTAGCTATTTGCTGTCAGCGTGACTAGACTGCCATGCTTTATGTTGTCTGTAGCTGTTTGCTGCCAGCATGACTAGACTGTCGTGCTTTCTGTTGTCTGTAGCTATTTGCTGTCATCGTGACTAGACTGTCATGCTTTATGTTGTCTGTAGCTATTTGCTGTCAGCGTGACTAGACTGTCATGCTTTCTGTTGTCTGTAGCTATTTGTTGTCAGCTTGACTAGACTGTCATGCTTTCTGTTATCTGTAGCCGTTTGCTGCCAGCTTGACTAGACTGTCATGATTTCTGTTATCTGTAGATGTTTGCTGTCAGCTTGACTAGATTGCTATGTTTTCTGATACCATCCCTTTCTCAAAATCATCAACATCATCATCATCATCATCATCATCATTATCATATGCCCTCTCCTGAACGAAGTTTGGTGGTAATGAATCTCTAGGTCCCTCGCTCTTTCGCCTTGATGGTGCACTCTGCCTGGCTGTGTCCTGTCCATTCTCATATGTTGTCTTCCCATCTACATCTCTGGCTTCCTCTTGCTCTTTTTCTCTTCCATCTTTCTGTCTAGTAAGGCCTTCAGTATATTGTTATGACTTTTGATATAACCAAAGTATTTTGTTTTCTTCATCCTTATTCCTTTGAGAAGTTCACATTGCTCTTGGAGCTGATCTAAAACTTGTGGATTTGCTCTTTTCATTATCCATGTTATATGACCTAGTTTTCTGTAGAACCACATTTCTGCTGCATTAATCTTTCTCTCCAGCTTTTTGATTAGAGTCCAGGTTTCCTCTCCATACAGGAAAACAGAGCAGATATAACATTTTCATCATCATCATCAGGTGCCATGCCGACTGGCGTTGGCTATTATGCTTCTCCAGAGTACACGATCCTTCATGCAGGCCATCAGCTCAGTTGGTGATCTCCTCACACACCATCCCGTCATACTGTCAAGTATCATTTCTCTTGGCCTTCCTCTTGATCTTCTTCCTTCTATTTTTCCTGTTGTTATAATATTTTCAATGCCCCTTCTTCTCATTGCATGTCCTATGAAAGTACATTGTCTCTCTCTTATCTTTTTGACAGGACTTTCTGTCTCTCCAGCTCTTCTCATACATTCTTCATTAGTTATTTTTGCTGTCCAGGGGATTCGCAACATTCTTCTAATTAACCACATTTCTGCTGCTTCCAATGATTTTTGTGCAGACTTGCCTATTGTCCATGATTCACTTCCACATAACAAGATAGGTCCAATACAGCATTTTAGGATTCGTTTTCTAACATTCATTGATAAGGATGTGTTGGCTAATATGTTTCTCATTCTCTGACATGCAGTCTTTGCTTGGCCTATTCTGTTCCTAATTTCTGTTCTGCATTTCCCATCTGAAGTTATTTTACAAATCTTAATTTTGTTTTTATAGGCGGCTTTCTGGATAACAGCACTGTCTTCATGGTGTAAGATAACAGCACTGTCTTCATGGTGTAAGATAACAGCACCGTCTTCATGATGTAAGATAACAGCACCGTCTTCATGGTGTAAGATAACAGCACTGTCTTCATGGTGTAAGATAACAGCACTGACTTCATGGTGTAAGATAACAGCACTGTCTTCATGGTGTAAGATAACAGCATTGTCTTCATGGTGTTGAATGTATGTTTTGTCATTCCTATTCTTTTCCTTATCTCCATCTCACATCTCCCATCTTCAGTTAATATATGTCCTATATAGCGGTAGTTTATCACTTGTTCTAGTCTCTCTTTGTTTACGGTAATTTCCGATCTTGGTAGTTACACGTTACACGCGGTCTCTTCAGCATCAGTCTGTGATACACAACAATTTCAACGATCCACCTTTATTGAACAGGAGACATAAGACACAGTTCATGATCTCCATTAGCCGGACCAAATATAGGTCCACATACGAATAGTTGTCAGTTCACTAACTGTCTAATTCACATGGCAGCCACCAGCTACTCTCAAAGATCTCCAAATGAGCGTAGAATAAATACCCTCCACGAGATCGCTACCTGGAATATCCGCCGTTACCTAGTGTCAGGTACTCTCAGACACAGATGGTTCGTAACGTTTGTGACAAACGAAATTGGATGACGTCACAAAGCAACGAACTGTCGTCAGAATTAGAAACATAACAACGGTTGCAGTGTAGGAATAGAAATGATTTTTTAACGGGGCCAATAACTGTCTGTAATTTATATGTTGTTATATTCGTATTTGTATTGTTGGTATTTTATCTTTATTAGATACGTGAAGAATAACGATTACACGGACTAACACATTCACACGTCACATCAATGAAAGAAAAACAAACACAGTCAATACTACTTCTTCAAATAATCGTAAACTAATATTGTTGTTAATCATCAGTTTACACAGTTAGCAAAATAAAAACAAAGGATCATCATATATAATATAGCTATTTATCAGCTTATATTGTTATCAACAAATATCACTAAAACAATTTCATTTAATATAGGTTTGGTTCAGATTGCAACAAACGTAACTAATTGGCAAGAATGTATGCACATACATACGCACACAAATCAATAATATAAAATTAAGTGCACATAAAAAAGCATCACTCCTACGTCACCACTAAAAATAAAAACATCAAAATCCTACATAGAACAATTATACCTTAAATGAATTATGATTATTCATTACCATTCACACCACAATCATTAACAAAATATTTACCTAAGTAGGTGGGGGACTGATCGAGGGAGCCCACAGCATAGCTTGCATACATCCACATCACATAATAAAAACCCATACTAACCTAACACATACTGGGTCTCGTTTCGACGAATAAACATTATTATTCGCGCTTGAACAATCACATGACTCCCCCGATCCGCTGGCCTCCCACGTGCTCAGCTTACAAATCCCGATGAAAAGGTAAAATTCCCATTTCTATGCCATTAAGACATACTGGGGAATACAGTGGTAGGCCCGTATTTTCATTCGGCGCATGTGATGTGGTCAGTATCACGCCTGGCCGCTTTACCATCCCAGATTTTTCTGGTGCCCATTTTTAGAGGCTGGTCCGGAGCGTTTTTGGTGCATCATTATTCATTTGCATGTCCCTTGCGGAAAAACAAACAGCATTCCTGTAGGCCTCTCGGTTGTGAACAAGATGTCCTGCCGCTGCTGCATCTATTTGCAGATCGTCAACGATGTCTTGCAGCTATATTTTTTTTATGGTGTGTACCAGAAAAAAAAAATCCCACTGCTGGGACTTGAACCTGGTACCACCTGATTAGTAAACCGAGCGCCTAACCACTCAGCTAACCAGGCCGCTTAGAAATCCTGACCGATTAAAACTCTATCATGTTTTCTTTATATACTGGGCCAGAGAAACCGATTATTTCTCATGGGTGCGCAAATCTGAAAACAGCCCGGTAACTGACCCATTATGTTCTACGCCTAGGGTTGCCAACCAACCTAGGTAACTAGTGTTATCTATCCCCTTACAGCACCAGCAGCAGAGATACATGGAAGCTGTAAAGAAAATGTAGAGCTACAGTTTCGAATTTTCTAAAAAGTCCACGATGAAGAAGAAATCGTCTAGAACTAATTAGATATCTTCCTGAAGTAAAGAAACCCATGTGTTAAAATGAAAAACTTCATTTTTAGGCCCGACCGAGGAAAACACAGAGACCGATATTTGATTTTTATTATCTTTCGGTTGTCGCTAGGTCATAGGTCACGACGTTGTAAATGCCCCACTGTCAACGAACCACCCGTAGAACCCACGACCTGCGAACGGCCAATGGTTACTAAGGATGTCAGAAACAATTTGAAATTCTCCTCCGCTGATATTAAAATTTGGTCTTATCATGAGGTGGATTTTCTGTTCAGCAATTAACATTCTGAATTATGGAAAGTTTCCAGAGAACGTGAAGTTCATTCACCGTTAGTTCTTTCTCGTCATTATGTTATCGCATTTCTTTCACCGTTAGTTCTTCCTCGTCATTATGTTATCGCATTTCATTCACAGTTAGTTCTTCCTCGTCATTATGCTATCGCATTTCATTCACAGTTAGTTCTTCCTCGTCATTATGTTATCGCATTTCATTCGCCGTTAGTTCTTTCTCGTCATTATGTTATCGCATTTCATTCATCGTTAGTTCTTCCTCGTCATTATGTTATCGCATTTCATTTACCGTTAATTCTTCCTCGTCATTATGTTATCGCATTTCATTCTCGTTAGTTCTTTCTCGTCATTAGGTTATCGCATTTCTTTCACCGTTAGTTCTTCCTCGTCATTATGTTATCGCATTTTTTCATCGTTAGTTCTTCCTCTTCATTATGTTATCCCATTTAATTCACCGTTAGTTCTTCCTCGTCATTACGTTATCGCATTTCTTTCACCGTTAGTTCTTCCTTGTCATTATGTTATCGCATTTCTTTCACCGTTAGTTCTTCCTCGTCATTATGTTATCGCATCTTTCACCATTAATTCTTCCTCGTCATTATGTTATCGCATCTTTCACCATTAATTCTTCCTCGTCATTATGTTATCGCATTTCTGTCAGCAGAACCGGGGCTTATGTCGCTCGTCCTTCCACACATACACCACACGCAGGCTCACGCTAAGTACTTTGCTGAACTGTATCTTGGTAAAGGGGGTCTGAGTGGCGAAATGGTTGGTGCACTGGTCTCTCGTGCGAAGGTCGGGGGGTTCGAATCCGACCGGAGGCGCCCCAGTCACCCAGCTGTAGAAATGGGCACCCGACGTCTTCTGGAGTTGGGGAAGTAAAGGCGGTCAGGCTGACCATATCACCCCTTAGTGTGCTGGCAGGTCAAGGAGAATATGGGCACTAACACCATATCCATATGTGCCTGTAAGGCATGACAAGGTTACTCTTACTTATATCTTCGCAAAACACTTCATGACGAGGGCCCACACATCTCACGTAAACTGTACGACTGGCGCCACAGCTTACCAGCTTCGAGTTTCCTGATATCTTCCCCCGCCGTCTCTCGGCTTTCCTTCCACAGAAATGTCTCAGCCTGCTTCGAGTATGTCCAGATCATCAGTACAATGTCGACTGCCTTACTGACTCTCTACTCTAACCATCTCATCCACGTGGTGTTCCCGCATTCTTCCTGCTCCCCTGAATTTCTCTCTCTCGCTTCTTCTTCTTCTTCTTCAATACACATCTCGCTCTTCTTCCCTGTTCTCTACTCTCAACCTCGAGAGAAATTCTCGATGAGTTCTCTCGTGATCAACAATCATTGTTGTTGGTTTCCTTACAGTTTGTTGTGATCGTCATAAACCAGCGCGTTATTCTCGCCTGGAAATGTTTACTGCTACACGTGAGACGGATATCGTTTCTGCTCAATCCATTATATGACTCGGTGGCGGCTCGTCACTGTGTGAAGCTGGAGTTCAACACTTTTATTACCATTCTTAATTAATTCTTACAACCAGTATTTCGACTAATTCAGTTTTATACACAGTATTGTGATATTCAGGGTTTGGGGGGGGGGGGGGAAGCTGTTGTATTAAAGTCACAATAAATCGTGCATTATATAAACAGAATAAACAGATAGATTTATAATCTGCACATAGCACAAGTAATAAACTTCTTTATGAAATCTAATGTGTAACATCAGCAAACCAAATTGAAAGAGTGGACGAGAGTCCTTTCACGAAACTCTCTTATTAAAACAAAAGATGAAAGGGAAAAATAACCAAAGTGAGGAACGAGGCAAAAAAGAAGCGGAGACAACGTGGAAGAAGATGTAAGGGAACTTGCAATAAATAATTGTGGGGGGGGGGGAACCAGTGAAGCAGCAGCAGAGATGACCAGGAACAGTCAGTGTCTGCGGGAGCGAACATTAAAATCGTGGGATAAATTTAATTTTAGCATTACGGTGCTTGCATATAATAGTGCCACGACCTGGTTGGCCGAGCGGTTAGGCTCTCGGTCTACTAATCCGATGATACCGGGTTCAAACCACAACAGTGGGGGGATTTTTTTTTCTTTTTTGTACCATCACAGCAAAAAGACCCCAGGGTTCACCCAGCCTCCAAACAACTGGTAGCAGAGAAATCAGGGTAAGCGATACTGATCACCTCATATTCTCATGTGACGAAGGTCTTGAAAATACGGCCATAACACTGCGTCCCCGGTGTGCCTTAATGGCATGGAAACGGGAATTTATCGTTTTTATGATATCAAGAATGATAACAAAATATGAAATGATTAAACTTTTACGTATAACTGCTTATCCGCAGATACTGGAAGGATTGGTTGGTTCGTTGTTTGTGCAATCTCCGTGTAACTGCGAGCTGTTGTTTTTGTAGCCGATGCTGTGGAGCTGTTGAGGTACAACATCGTATCAGCGTGGGAGCCGGTTATGGCAACTATTTTTTTTTCCAGTTCCTGAGTACAGCTAAAAGGCAGCGGGTGTGCAATGCTTCTTTAGCAGACTCCACCACCACGTAGACTATGGCGATCTCTGGCCCGTTAGCCAGGCTAGGCCTGTTACTAGGGGCTACCAGCGGAGAGGTGGGACAGGGTCTTGGTCAGCTACGGTCCGCTAACCCTGAGGCTAGCATATCACTATGGGTCGCTGACTGCCTCATAAGATAGCTTCCTGACCCCCATACAGGAAGGATAAAAACATAAAGATCTTAAACGTTTTCGCCGATAATATTCACGAAACTAAATAAATATTTAACTTTTTTTCTTAATCAGACACATGATTTACAGGAAATCCTGTTTATGTTTCCAACATACTGCCACTGCATACACATCGTTGTTCTAATTTCGTTATAAAAGTAAAAAAAAAAAAAACTCACAAGGATTTCGTGTTCTCATTTTGTTCCAGAAAAAAAAAACGACCCTCTTGATCCATCTCCTATTTAGTTTCCTGCATCCAAGTCGTTAGTTTTTCTGTCATGACGCGAATCTTTGGCCATAAATACGTATAGATAAACAAACTTTCCTTGGAGGTGCGTCAGTCCCTGGGATTTGTTTCACTTGTTTTCATTTTTTAAACCTTGGCATACGAGAAGACACCCACTTATAGAGCAGCGGTTACCGAACTTTTCCAAGATGTGGTACACTTGGTAACACACGTTTCTGTCGCGACACTCCTGTGTTCTTAATCCCGGACTCTTGTGAGGGTTAACTATATGTATTTGTTTTAGCATTTTCAAAGAAACTTTATTTATGACCTTATTACAAAAGTTATTACAAATCATAAAACAAATATAGAAATATAAGGGCTTCAATTAGAAATAAAAACTGTTCAAACAGTGCGACATTTAAGATTGAACATCAAACTCGAAGAACGGCTTCAACGTAAAATAGACGAATTCTGAACATTGATTTGATATTGCTCAATGCCAGAATCGTCTGAAGTGGGAAAAAGTTAGCGCACTAGCCTCTCATGACGGAAGTTGGGTGTTCGAAATCGGCCAGAGGCGCCCCAGTCACCTAGGCTGTAGAAATGGGTGCCCGACTTCTTCTGGAGTTGGAGAAGGAAAGGCGGCCAGACGTGATACTGACCATATCACCCTCTAGTGTGCTGACAGGTCAAGGGAAATATAAGAACTAACACCATATCCCCTGTGTATCTCTAAAGGCATGACAGTGTTACCTGTACCTTTACCTATTGCCGAAAATACCTGCTCACATAAGTACGAGGTTGAGAAAGATAGCAACAATGCCTTCCGTCATGTCTTTCCACCTAGTCAGTCATTCATTTGCATGTCCCTTGCGGAACTTTGCTTCCTTAACAGCTCTCCTGTAGGCCTCTCGGTTGTAAGCAAGATGCCCTGCTGCCGATGCATCCATTTACAGATTATGTCTTGCAGCCATCTTCGTCTTGGTCTTCCTCTCTTTCCTTTTCCCATTACGTACTCTTCCAAAACGGTCTTCTGTAAATTCTCATATGTCTTGCAGCCATCTTCATCTTGGTCTTCTTCTCTTTCTTTTTCCCATTACGTACTCTTCCAAAACGGTCTTCTGTAAATTCTCATAACATTTAATGTGTCCACAATATTTCCAACTAGTACCCCCCCCCCAAAAAAAAACAATGCTAAAGCAATACAAGGGGTACGGAAGAAGTAGAACTTGACTACGGGGAAATGGAATTATGGCAATATTAGAACGAAAACTGATTGGAGTAATAGTGGTTTTTGTCGTGGTTTGTTTCAATCAGATGAAATCCCACGGCCAAATTTACAAAGTTTTGTGGCCACACTAAAGTCCTGTTATACACGGTTTGAGAATCCTTGATACACACAAATCTCTTACCTTGAAAAATACGTAGTAGGAAAATATACCTGCTGTTTGTTAGTTAATGTTTGAGTTTCCTTAACACGGGGTACATCCAGTTCAACACTGGGGTAGGTTGTTTTCCTTTCTTTGCTTTTCTTATTTTCCCTGATACGAGGATGATTGATAAGTTCTCGGCATAAAGTACAACGGATTATTTGTGGACAACTTTTTGGGGTTATTTCTCAACATAGTCCCCTTGCAAGTTTATGCACTTAGTCCAGCGATCCTGGAGCATACGGATCCATTCTTTGTGAAAGTCAGCATCTTGTGCCAGTAGAAAGTGGTCTACAGCATGGATGACGTCATCATCTGAAGCAATTTTGCGACCACTGAGCTCCTTTTTTTTTGAGTTTGGTAAACAGGCAATAGTGCGAAGGTGCCAAATCTGGGGAATAAGGAGGATGAGAAGAAGAAGAAGAAGAAAGAAGAAGAAGAAGAAGGACGAGAAGAAGAAAAGGAGGAAGAGGAGAAGAAGAAGAAGAAGAAGAAAAAGAAGAAGAAGAAGAAAGAAGAAGAAGAAGAAGAAGAAGGAAGAAGAAGAAGAAGGAGAAGAGGAGGAGGAGGAGGATAATAAAAAGAGGAAGAAGAACAGGAGGAGTAGAAAAAGAAGAAGAAAAAGAAACAGAAGAAGAAGGAGGAGGAGGAGAATAAACAAATAAAAGAAGAAGCAGAAGAAAAAGTAGGAGGGTGAGGACGACGAGAATAAGAAAAAGAAACAGAAGGAACAGAAGAAGAAGAAGTAGAAGGAGGAGAATAATAATAAGAAGAAGAAGCTGGAGAAGCAGAAGGAGAAGAAAAAGAAGAAGAAGAAGGAGGAGGAAGAGGAAGAGGAAGAGGAGGAGGAGAATAAGATGAAGAAGAAGAGGCAAGAGGAGCAGAAGAAGAAGGAGGAGGAGGAGGATTAGAAGAAGAAGGAGGAGGAGGATGAGAAGGAGAAGAAGAAGTAGTAGAAGGAGAAGAAGAAGAAGGAGGAGGAGGAGGATGAGAAGGAGAAGAAGAAGTAGTAGAAGGAGAAGAAGAAGAAGGAGGAGGAGGAGGATGAGAAGGAGAAGAAGAAGTAGGAGGAGGAGGAGAAGAAAAAGAAGTAGGAGGAGGAGGAGAAGAAAAAGAAGTAGGAGGAGGAGAAGAAGAAGAAGAAGAAGAAGGAGGAGGAGGAGGAGGAGAGGAAGGAGGAGAAAAAGAAGAAGAAGAAAATGAAGAAGAACGAAGAGAAGGAGAAGAAAAAGGAGAAGGAGGCGAGGAATAAGCAGAAGAAGAAGAAGGAAGAGGAGAAGGAGAAGAAGAAGGAGGAGCAGAAAAAGGAGGAGGAGGAGAAGGAGAAAAGAAGAACGAGGAGGAGAAGGAGAAGAAGAAGGAGGAGGAGAAGAAGAAGAAGTAGAAGTAGAAGAAGAAGAAGAAGGAGGAGAAGGAGGAGGAGGAGAAGGAGGAGGAGGAGAAGAAGGAGGAGGAGGAGGAGGAGAAGAAGGAGGAGGAGGGATGAAGAAAAAGAAGAAGGAGGAGGAGGAAGAGAAGAAGAAGAAGAAGAAGAAGGAAGAGGAGGAGAAGAAGGAGGAGAGACGAAGAAGAAGAAGAAGGAGGAGGAGGAGAAGAAGAAGAAGAAGAAGAAGGAGGAGGAGGAGGAGGAGAAGAAGAAGAAGAAGACGGAAGAGGAGGAGAAGAAGGAGGAGGGAAGAAGAAGAAGAAGAAGAAGAAGGAGGAGGAGGAGAAGAAGAAGGAAGAGGAGGAGAAGAAGGAGGAGGGATGAAGAAGAAGAAGAAGAAGAAGAAAAAGAAGAAGAAGAAAAAGAAGAAGAAGAAAAAGATGAAGAAGAAGAAGATGAAGAAGAAGAAGCCATGGTCTTTTCTTGCCTGGTAAAATATATATCAACACACGCAGAAATATCTTTGTTGCGTCAAGAACAAATTCCGTGGCGACAACGTGGCGACCTTCATATTGTGATTGACTCTTGGGCGCCAAGCGTGAAACTATTCTGATCTGAACTGGCGAACAAGATGCGATATAGTTTTCCCACGGGTTTATGATTGCTCATGCGCGCTGACGTAGCTTTTTCTGCTAGTTTCATTGTTGCTCTTGTGTTTCTACGTGCGTCTGTCTGTATGTTCATGGCGCGACGAGTCTTTATGTGAAAGATAAGCAAGTTATCTCATTGATCTGAGAGGGTGCTGTAGGTGGAGAGAAGCAAGATATCACGCAGAACTGAGAGGGTGTAGTAGGTGGAGAGATGCAAGATATCACATAGATCTGAGAGAGTGCTGTAGGTAGAGAGAAGCAAAATATCACATAGATCTGAGATAGTGCAGAAGGTGGAGAGAAGCAAGATATCACATAGATCTGAGAAGTCACTGTAGGTGGAGAGAAGTAAGTTATCATATAGATCTGAGAAGGCGCTGTAGGTGGAGAGAAGCAAGATATCACATAGATCTGAGAGGGTGCTGTAGGTGAAGAGTAGCAAGATATCAAATAGATCTGAGAAGGCGCTGTAGGTGGAGAGAAGCAAGATATCACATAGATCTGAGAAGGCGCTGTAGGTGGAGAGAAGCAAGATATCACATAGATCTGAGAGGATGTAGTAGATGGAGAGAAGCAAGATATCACATAGATCTGAGAGGGTGTAGTAGGTGGAGAGAAGCAAGATATCACATAGATCTGAGAGAGTGCAGTAGGTGGAGAGAAGTAAGTTATCAAATAGATCTGAGAAGGTTCAGTTGGTGGAGAGAAGGATATGTTTTAGAAACAAGAGTTCAAAGGTTAAAAATTGTTCTTTTTTTCATTCTTTCATTCTTTTGTTTCTTTCTTTTTTTCTTTTCTTTCTTTCTGTTTTTCCCTCCTTTCTTTCTTTTTGTCTTTTATTTCTTTTTCTTTTTTACTTACTTTCTTTCTTTCTTCTGTCCTTTCTTTTTTCCTTTCTTTCTTTCTTTCTTTCTTTTTTCTATCCTTTTTCCTCTTTCTTTCTTTCTTTCTTTCTTTTTTCCTTATTTCTTTCTTTTTTACTTTATTTCTTTTTTTCTTTCTTTCTTTCTTCTTTCTTTCTTCTTCCCTTTCTTTTTCCTTTCTTTCTTTCATTCTGTCTTTCTTTTTCCTCTTTCTTTCTTTCTTTCTTCTTTCGTTTCTTCATTTCTTTCTCTTTTTTCCTCTCTTTCTTTCTTTTTCTTTTCCTTCATTTCTTTCTTTTTTTTCGTTTCTTTCTTTCTTTCTTTTTTCCTCTCTTTCTTTCTTTCTTCTTTCCTTTCTTTTTCCTCTCTTTCTTTCTTTCTTTTTTCCTCTTTTTCTTTCTTTATTTTTCTTTATCTCACCCTTATACACCTTCCATCACATCTATTGATTAACCTTCACAAAAAAAAATCCTAGTATCACCTTTTCCTTCTATTACTTTCACTCTGAGAGTCTGAACTTGCTATCCTAAAATATCATTGTAAAATAATTGTCACTCAGACTCGAGATTATCGTCCTCGTGATTGATGAGTTCATTTCTGACGATCTCCTCTACACTACAGTGCCTCTAATCTGTCTCATAGCCTGATCTTTCTTGACCAGTCTCTTACAACAGTCTGGAGCTCATCCTACAGCTTAGCTGTGCTTCAAACATGGCCAACTAAGAACAGAACACGTGAAGGAAAGTTCTAATGTAGCAATAATTTTCTTAAAAGAACTGTTCAGAGATGGAGTCCAATATCCGTATTATTTAGTACCTACACATATAGAAATGCGATCTAATATCCTTATTATTTAGTTCCTACACCTATAGAGATGGGGTGCCATACTCTTATTTAGTTCCTACACCTATAGAGATAGGGTGCCATACTCTTATTATTTAGTTCCTACACCTATAGAGATGGGGTGCCATACTCTTATTATTTAGTTCCTACACCTATAGAGACGGGGTGCCACATACTTATTATTTAGTTCCTACACCTATAGAGATGGGGTCCCATACGCTTATTATTTAGTTCCTACACCTATAGAGATGGGGTCCCATACGCTTATTATTTAGTTCCTACACCTATAGAGATGGGGTATCATACTCTTATTATTTAGTTCCTACAGAGATGGGGTATCATACTCTTATTATTTAGTTCCTACAGAGATGGGGTACCATACGCTTATTATTTAGTTCCTATAGAGATGGGGTCCCATACGCTTATTATTTAGTTCCTACAGAGATGGGGTCCCATATGCTTATTATTTAGTTCCTACAGAGTTGGGGTCCCATACTCTTATTATTTAGTTCCTATAGAGATGGGGTATCATACGCTTATTACTTAGTTCCTACAGAGATGAGACCCCATACTCTTATTATTTAGTTCCTACAGAGATGGGGTCCCATACTCTTATTATTTAGTTCCTATAGAGATGGGGTCCCATACGCTTATTATTTAGTTCCTACAGAGATGGGGTCCCATACGCTTATTATTTAGTTCCTACAGAGATGGGGTCCCATACGCTTATTATTTAGTTCCTACAGAGATGGGGTCCCATACGCTTATTATTTAGTTCCTACAGAGATGGGGTCCCATACGCTTATTATTTAGTTCCTACAGAGATGGGGTCCCATACGCTTATTATTAGTTCCTACAGAGATGGGGTCCCATACGCTTATATTTAGTTCCTACAGAGATGGGGTCCATACGCTTATTATTTAGTTCCTACAGAGATGGGGTCCCATACGCTTATTATTTAGTTCCTACAGAGATGGGGTCCCATACCGGTGTTATTTAGTTCCTACACCTACCTGGATGTGTGGATACCATGTGTTAGGAACCCAACCAGAGGACAAGACCCTGTCCGATTTAACAATCAGCGATCCGTGGCTGATGTGCCAGCGTCAAGGTTGACAAATCATTGCTGACCAAGACCCCGTCCTACCTCTCCGTTGGTCCTCCTCCCCCCCCCCCCCCCAAGTTAACCAAGCCATAGTCCTCATGTCGGTGTAGTCTGCAAAAGAAGATAAAAAAAAAACACCCCACCCCCCCCCCGATTTTTAGATACACTGAGGGACTGAAAATTAGCCACCATAACTGGCTTCCTAGCTGACACGGTGCTGCCCTCAACATCTTCACCGCATCGTTCACAGTTTCGGGGGAAGAAGAAGAAGAAGAAGAATCTGCAGTGTAGAGAAAAAAACGACAGCAATATGTGGCATATGTGTACAATATGTGAAAAAGATAAATCAACATATGTAAAACATATATTTAAGCTTGATCAATAAACATCATTAATTCCCTTGATAGACTGCTCGCTAACGCCATCTGTTACTTCTCGGTAATTTACAAAACAGTTGACATGAGGTACAATTAGAGCACGCCAAAACATCGTTAGGGCTACCTAAACGTTTTACTTTGTCGGGTTTGTTAAGCATAGAAAAACTACGAAAAGAACTATTTGGAGAATCTGGGAGACTGAAAATAGAGTAGTCTTTTTGTTGCATAAAGTTTTGAACTGAAAATAGTTTAAGAGAACAGAGCAAAGAATGGGAAATTCTGACATTAATATTACATTTGTGGAATTAGTGGCCAATTCAGGTCAGTGATCAGCAGTATCCTCACATGCTGATAGATAGATAGATAGATAGATAGATAGATAGATAGATAGATAGATAGATAGATAGATAGATAGATAGATAGATAGATAGATAGATAGATAGATAGATAGATAGATAGATAGATAGATAGATAGATAGATAGATAGATAGATAGATAGATGGATAGATGGATGGATAGATGGATAGATGGATGGATGGATGGGATGGGATGGGATGGATGGGATGGATGGATGGGATGGGATGGGATGGATGGGATGGATGGATGGATGGATGGATGGAGATCACAATAACCACATAAAAGTAATGTAAAAAAAAGTATATCCTTATTCTAACAACATTATCACCAGGAACGTGAGCAACATCAGACAAACTTTGGCCAGACATCGATGTCTTGTTAACGATATAATATGTCTTTTTTCCCCTTCTATGGGTTATAAACTTTCATCTTTTTTCATACAGAAATAAGATTATAAACATACACATTTTAAAGCGATGGAAAGGGTTAGGGGAAGTTTAATCGGTATGGCCAGTAGTCTCGCTGTGAATGCTACTCACATCACGTCACCTCTGCTCTAGAGGCCGGTAATGTCCTATGTACACCCGAACTGGGACAACATGCCTAAACCGGCTTAAGCCAGGGGTGAAACTTGACACATGGCGAAGATTAGTCCTCCTCGACCAAAGCTACGTTCTGGTCACCACCAGGAAGGGTAGCGGCCACGACCACCAAACGCTGAAGTCGGAGACACTGGACGAGCGAAGCCTAGTTTTGGCAACCTAATCTCACCCGGCGGATCTCATATTCAAACCACGTCGAAGTTCCATTGAGAAGGAAGTCCAGCTCGAAGCTCATTGGTGCAACGAAAACACCAGTGTCAGGCAATACCTCTTCTGTGACCCATTACAGAATACAGACTCAAGCCCTCCGATGCTCTGAGCCTCCCTCCTAAATGATATTTATCTCAAGGAGGACTGGAGTAAATTCATTAGTAGCATGAGGCGATCTTGGTGGTAGACGCGAGCGATGAAGGAAGTACACATCTTTCTTTCACGTGTAATAACAGACAGCTTGGAAGATTATTATCAATGATAAAAATATAACCCGTTTACAAGGCAACAGAGACATTTTCTGGCCACTTTTTCTGCATTCCGTATCCACAGTTATCTCCGCTTAGTATACCTGGCTTTTGTTATTGCTAGTATGGAATGTTTGTGTGAACAAGAAATTTTTTCATCAGAAACAGACGTTTATCTTCATTTTATTTCGTTACTGTCGGGGGGGGGGGGGGGGGGAAGGTTTCTGTACGTTTCCTTGGCTTCGACTGCTTACCACTTTTATACACTCTTTTCTTGTATTCACTAGTTTTTCTTTTTTCTGTGTACAGCCTTCGTTTGTATTCCTTTTCTTCGTTTCTCTCTCCAGTTTACTCTTTCTCATTTCTTGATCCTTTCTCTTTATCGTCCTTTCCCTCTCTTTTCTTCTTCTTCTTCTCTCTCTCTCTCTCCTCTCTCTGTCTTTTCCTCTTTCTGAATCATTCTCTCTTTCTTTTTCTACTTCTTCTCTCTCTCCCCTCTCTATCTTTTCTTTTCTTATTTCTATATCTTTCTCTCTCGCTTTTTCTTCTTCTCTCTGTCTCCTTCCCTCTCTCCCCTCTCTATTTTTTTCTTCTCTCTGTCTCCTTCTCTCTCTCTCTTAAAGGGCAGAATGTCAGACGGGCCTACGTGCCCAATTCTTAACCCTTTTGAAATAAAGATCAATCAATCAATCAATCTCTCTTTTTTTTTCTTTTTTGTCTCCTTCTCTGCCTTTCCCATCTTTCTCCCTTTTGTCTCTCTCTCCTTTTGTTTCTCCATCTCTTTCAGCTTACCTCTTTCTCTTTCTGCCTCTCTCTTCTCCACCCTCCCCCGTCTCTCTCTCTCTTATGCATTCACATTCATGTCTAGCTTGTGTTTTCTTTTAAAATTTACTTTAGTATGCTCTTCGTATTTGTACTGTCCCAACCACTACAATTATTATTACTACTATTGCTGCTGCAACAACAATAACAACAACAACAACAACAACTACTACTACTACTACTACTACTACTACAACTACTACTACTACTACTACTGCTACTATTATTACTACTTCTGCTACTACTACGACTATTAGTACTCTACTATTACCACTACAGCTACTACTAATACTACTGCTACTACTACCAGTGCCGTCTTAACGCCTGGGCCCATCTGGGCACTACCATGGGGCCCCAAGTGTAAGAAGGCCCTACCAGCCCATGGAAATCTAGGTACTGCATATGAATGTATATGGTGGATGTGATGTGCGTTAGAGAGGATGGTGGGGGCCCAGTGCATTACTTTGCCAAGGGGGCCCCCTATGCTGTAAGATGGCTCTGGTCTACTACTGCTACTGCAACTACTACTACTGCTATTACTATTTCTACTACTACTACCACTACTACTATCATTACTATTACTACTTCTACGACTACTACTACTGCTACTGCTACTTCTCAGACTACTACTATTCAGACTACTACTACTACTACCACTACTAGTACTACTACTATTTCTACTATTACTACTACTAGCACTACTACTATCATTATATTACTATTATTACCTACGACTACTACCACTGCTACTGCTACTACTCAGACTACGACTATTCAAACTACTACTACTACTACTACTACTACTACTACTACTACTCATTCATTCATTCATTTGCATGTCCCTTGCGGAACTTTGCTCCCAAACAGCACTCCTGTAGGCCTCTCGGTTGTGAGCAAGATGGCCTGCTGCTGTTGCATCCATTTCCAGATCGTCAACGATGTCTTGCAGCCATCTTCGTCTTGGTCTTCCTCTTTTTCTTTTTCCCATTATGTATCCTTCCAAGACGGTTTTCTCTAAATTATCATGACGTTTAATGTGTCCAAAATATTTAAGTTTTCTCTCTTTAATCCTCTTCACTAGCCAGCCTTCTTCAATATTAAGCTCTTGTAGTATAGATATATTTGTTCTTTTTTGTGTCCACGATATTTGGAGAACTCTTCTGTAGCATTTACATTCAAAGGCATTTATGTGTTTCTCAGCTGTTTTGTTAAGTGTCCAGGTCTACTACTACTACTACTACTACTACTACTACTACTACTACTACTACTATTACTACTACTACTACTGCTACTATTACTACTACTATTACTATTGCTACTACTACTCTCTGTTTAGTTTGATTTTGTCAGGGTTATACTTAATTACACTCCTTTTTTTTCAGCTCTCACCACCACAATTCTGCTTCACACAACTACCACCATTACACCTACGACCATTATTACTATTGCTACTATTACTACTGCTAATACCACTGCTACGTCCGCCATCACAAACTGTACGATCATTGTTATTATTACAATTGTTACTTACCAGGGGTGAATACACTTTCCGATGAGGCAATCAGCGATCCATAGCTGATATGCTAGCGCCCGGGTTAGCGAACCATAGCTGACCAAGACCCTGTCTCACCTCTCAGTGGTACCTCCAGCAACAGGATTAGCCTGTTAACTGGGCAGGATCGATTTAGTCCACATGGTGGTGGAGTCTGCCAAAGAAGCATTGCACACCCCCCTGCTTTTCAGCTGTACTCAGGGATTGAAAAAAATAGTCGCCATAATCCGCTCCACGCCGATACGATGCTGTGCCTCAACACCTCCACAGCGTATGCTGCAAAGAACAACAGCTCGCAGTTACAGGGAATTCGTGCAAGTACAAGTACAAGCTTCTGCCACCACCACTATTACTATAGCCAGTACTACTATGATTCATTCATTAATTCATTCATTTAGCTTTCCGAGCTATTTCAGCTCATTGTAGCAGATAATACTTGTCTCCATTTCTCTCTCTCTTCTTAGTCTCCTCTTGCCACATGTCCACTCCGAGGGCCCGTAGGCTGTCACGCCAATGGCGTTTCGGTGTGCCTCTTGGTCTGTCTCCCGTTACCATTTCTGTATAAGCCTTTTTTGCCTGTCTATTCTAGCCCTCCCCCTCCTACTACTCTGCCGGAGCCTTGTCGTGGCGTGGTAACTCGCGTACCCTGACCTACCATAGAGCTATCCCAGCGAGGGTTCTACTCCTGGCAGGTCCAGCCAAGCTGGGAAGGTCTGCGCGAGTAGAGGTCTGAAGAAATTAGCACCTGCCCCCCCCCCCAGGATGGGGATTGGAGCAAGGGGTCCACGGCCCCATGCCCGTAAAAAGACTAGTGTTAGGAAACAGACGGGACAGCCACGCTTTCCCGGTCTCCACTTATAACTATCAATATGAAAAAGAAGCAACAGATTGAGATGCCTTGGACTCTACTATGATTATTATTATTAATATTGCTACTTCTCTTTGTAACACTACTACTACTACTACTACTGCTGCTGCTGCTACTACTACTACTACTACTGCTATTACTACTACTACTACTATTACCATTACTACAGTTATCACTAGTACCAGTGTTCCCGAGAGAACTATTGTAACTCATTACATAACTTCCTGACTACCACTCGTCTCTTTTCATCCCAACCGCACCACAAAACTCTCCGTGCCCGCCCTTAACACAAGTAAAATTTACTGGCCTACCGTTAAAACGGGAAACCCCTTGAGGCTCACTCTTTAAATAGGAAAACTCTACAAGCCTACCATTAAAACAAGGAAAACCCTGCAAATCCACCATTAAAACAAGGCAAATCCTGTAAACCCACCATTAAAACAAGGTAAACCCTACAAGCCCATCATTAAAACAAGGAAACCCCTACAAGCCCACCATTAAAACAGGGAAAACCCTACAAGCCCACCATTAAACCAACGAAAACCCTACATGCCCACCATAAATAAAAGTAAGGAAAACCCTACAAGCCCACCATTAAAGCAAGGAAAACCCTACAAGCCCACCATTAAAACAAGGAAAACCCTACAAGCCCACCATTAAAACAGATAAAACCCGTTGGGGCCCAGTCTCAACACAGAGAAAGCCCACCGGGCAAAGCCAGCGATGCACTAGCTAGATCCCACCTCCCCCCCCCTCAAAGAGCCTGACTAATACAGTTATTACACGTCCATATACACAATAAAAATAATCAAAAGTAATCTACAATATATATTTACCTCGTCGTCTCTCCAAACATCATCCTAATCCTCTTTCTTCTCCCTGTTGTTCTTCATTCTTTCTCTTCACGAAAGGAAAATCAAAACCAACAGCATACAAGAAGAATAAAACCAGAAGACGAAGTAGAATACACATCCGCGAACACATAGGAGCATCCACGAACTCTGAACGTGATCATAGTATCACTCTGGTGTAACGGTCTTTCGTTCACCAAGTACTCAACATCTCCGACCATCTGTCGCAGCTGAACGGTCTGTAAACTATAATA
The DNA here is from genome assembly GCA_009760885.1 of Achatina immaculata. Lineage (NCBI taxonomy): Eukaryota > Metazoa > Mollusca > Gastropoda > Stylommatophora > Achatinidae > Lissachatina > Lissachatina immaculata. Next base: position 13,979,172 of record CM019715.1, read on the forward strand.
ATAGTCACTTTTTTTCTCTCTCATAACAAGTGCAGAGATTACCGATGTGATTTAGAGCAATGACGCTAGCAGTTCACAGCTTGCGTACACCATGCCACAAACATCAACCCAGACTTTCGTTTGAGCCAGTTACTGCGTGCATAAACTTCTGCGAAGCTGACTTAAGAAATACGGCGAGATTTCAAATAGAAAATAATTGCTTAATAGTTGTTATTGTTTGTCGTATCAACAAGAAGGAAGAAGTGGAGAGTTTTGAATATCTATGGATCACTGCTAACTAATAATGGAGATACGATGAGAGAAATTAAAAGGAGTACATCTATTGCTCCTCAGAAAGTAAAACTGAAGAATCTGTGGAGAGGAACAGACAGAACTACAAAAATAAGATTTTTAAGGGCTTGCATCTTTCTCATCGCAACATATGCTATAACAGTGTATTGGAAAATGTACTGTTACGATGGTTGCATTTTGCATAAAATGAATATAATACGGGGTATTTGAATATTTGGACCATTTGTTTTCAAGCCTTGGTATTTTTGTTGTGTGGGAGTTCAGTTGAAAGGTCAGGGTGAGACGTTGGGTTCCACGGGATTTTTATGAACTTAGACTTGACATGTTAGTAATAAAGTTATTTACGGAGTGACCAGTGAGTGTTCGTGGGAAGGTCGTAAACAGGTAGAATCACGGACTGAGTGATTCTCGGGATAGAAACTTCGGGAGGATTTAGGGGAATAGTTAGGACATGTTTAAGGAGTGAGAGGAGGAGATTTGAGAGGATGATTATGATAGATTGAGAGAGATAGAGTTAGGATGAGTTATGAGGTTTGATTGTAGCTTGAGATTCATTATGACTGAAAATTCATTGTAGAGGTTGACTGAGTAGTATGTTCCAGATAGAATGCTAGGATGTGAAGTTGTATGTAAGGATCCATGGAATTTTCAGTATGTTAGTAAGTTGGCTCTTATTTCATCATGTTGAATGCCTGTTTTTCCTAGCTGAGAGTAGTAGTCTGTTGCACTCTCCCTCCTTACATGGCGAACTAGCTCTCGTCTGGAGAGGAGCTTGATTGTTCACCTGTTTACTCAGTTTATTTGCTATATCCCTCATTTAGTCACCACTCATTTTTCCCATAATAAATACGTGTAATTCCTATATCACTTTGAGTGTTGGTGGTTCTCAAACTGTTGGGATGTGTTCGTTCTTAGAAATTCCTCAGATTTAATGAGTAGATAGAGTAAGAAAAAAGTAGTGCAGTTTATCACTTGGATGGCGGCTTTACACAGTTGCGAAGTACTTAAACTATTGCCGTGTCTGTAACTAGCAGACAGATGCACCGTACATCTAAATGTAACTAGCAGACAGATGCACCGTACATCTAAATGTAACTAGCAGACAGATGCACCGTACATCTAATGTTTGGTGCAGTACGGCTATAGTGCCTGTGAGACCTGGACACTTAACAAAACCGCTGAGAAATACATAAATGCCTTTGAATGTATAAGCTATAAAAGAGTTCTTCAAATATCATAGACAGAAAAAGAACAAATATATCCATATTACAAGAACTTAATATTGAAGAAGGCTGGCTAGTAAAGAGGATTAAACGAAGAAAACTGACATATTTTGGACACCATTAAACGTCATGTTTGTCTAGAGAAGACCGTCTTGGAAGGGTACATAATAGGAAAAAGAAAGAGGAAGACCAAAGCGAAGATGGCTGCAAGATATCGTTGACGATCCGCAAATGGATGCATCAGCAGCAGGTCATCTTGCTCACAACAGAGGCCTACAGGAGTGCTGTTAGGGAGGCAAAGTTCCGCAAGGGACATGCAAATGACTGGCTGACGTCTGTCAGTAGAGGTGGGGGTGAACTCGATAAGTGTTAATGAGTGATCTCTGAGAATATAGGGCAGAGATGGGCAAACTGCATGTCGCTAGCCGCATGCGAGTCTTTGACATAATATGCGGATGCGAAAGACGGAAATACAGGCTGATCTTTTTACATATATATATATATATATATATATATATGGCGAGAGAAAGAAAGAGAGAGAAATAGAGAGAGAGAGAGAGAGAGAGAGTAATTTTAATGTTAATGAAAAGTAACTGTGTAATAATTTAAATGCTGGATTTGAATTAAGAGATGAAAGAAAATTCAGATCTGCAGAGATTACAGACAACTGAAATGGAGAATCAGTAATCATACAAGCTGGTATGAATAACGAGTAAACATTATTACGTATAAGTATCTTATATATATATATATATATATATATATATATATATATATATATATATATATATATACTTGTATACACACAAGATTTAAAAAGTATATTTGGAAGGAACAGCAACAGCAGAAGTTGATCATTTTGTAGAACTCGAAAGTTGCATAGATCAGGAAAGTTGCATAGATCAGGAAAGTTGCACAGATCAGGAAAGTTGCATAGATCAGGAAAGTTGCACAGATCAGGAAAGTTGCACAGATCTAGAAAGTTGCACAGGTCAGGAGAGAGACACGTGAACAGAAGTTAGAACCAGAATAGCAAAGGCAGCATTGGGCTTTTAAAATCTTGAGAGGAAAACAAATGGAAAACAAACTAGTAAGCACAAGAACAAAGCTTAGAACATCCAGTTCAAATGTATCATCCATCCTCATGCATGCATGTGAGAGCTTGAAAACTATCAAAGAAATAGAGAGGAAATCGGACGCATTTGAAGTGAAAAGTCAAATAATCTGCATACAACGGAACGAATTCTTGACTAAACCAGAGATAACAGAAGTGAGCATCCAACAAACAGTCTCGGCAGTGATCTAGAAAAGAAGGCGGGCATATATGGGCCAAAAGTTCAAAAGGTTCAAAATCAGACTCTGGCGTCATTGAATTCAGGACAGCCTCATATATGCCCCGCCGCATGCCGCAGCATCCATCCAAGCGCATGTTTGCTAATAGTTCCCATCAAGTGTTGGTTGTTTACGACGCGTTTTCTGCCACACAGTTCAGATTTCCTACCAGCTCCTTTAATTTGTCCTATCTCCAGCGATAGTTTCAAACACGTGACCAGCTTAATGAGAAGAAACAGAGGATCACAAAGCAGCAAGCCATCAAATGGGAAGGATCTGAAGAAAAAAAAAAAAAAGAGGGCAGCCTCGAGAAACCCTAAAGAGAACACTGATAGGAGAGGGTAAGATGGCAGGCATCAAATCTCTTGATTATGTTGAGAAGCTCACAGAGAACAGAGACTCGCGACGAGACACACTGCCAGCCCTACGTGACGCATGACAGCACGGAAAGGGCGTCATACATTTGCTCATATCTTGTGGCTCTCAAAACATCCGAGTTCCCTGTGCATGTGATTCTTCCTTTAAAGTTTGGCCACCCTTGATATAGAAGCTAACAGCTGACAATAAAGAAGATGACAGAGAAGCAGATACTGTACTTGGCTGCTCTTTCCTCCAACGTTGAATGTTATGTATAGGAAAACATAACTTTCACATCAAGACAAGCAGCAATTTTGATGCTCTGCCTTGGTTATGTTGTATTTAAAAACACTCTTCTTTCTGTTTTTTTTTGTACATGAAGAAACCAATTTCCGAAAAAGTTGGGGATTTGTTGGATACAACTCCTGCCAACCGTAGATGAGTAATTATTCTTTAAATGTTTGTTTTAGCTGTGGGAAACTTTTCTCTAATTTCCTTTGTGTAAACAGAAGTGTTTCTACATGCGTATACATGTGGTTAGTTCTTTCTTTCTTTCTTTGTTCCACTGTCTTTCTTTCTCCTTTCCCTGTCTCTCTCTCCTTTCTCTCCTTTTTTCTACCCTTATCTCTTCCGTTTTTTTCTCCCTTTCTTCCCATTCTCTCTCCCTCTCCGTCTCTCTTTTTTCTTTCTCTCTCTCCTTCTCTCTTTTCTTCACTTTCTCCCTCTCTCACCCTCTTTCTATTTGTCCCTGTCTTTCTCTCTCTCTATCCTTTTCCTCCCTTCTCTCTCTCCTTCTCTTTTTTCTTTCTTTCCTTCTCCTTCTCTCTCTTTTCTTCCCTTTCTCCCTCTTCCCCTCTTTCTATTTCTCCCTGCCTCCCTCTCTATCCTCTTCCTTTCTCATTCCCTCTCTGTCTCTCTTTTTCCTTTCTCTCTCTCTCGTTTTCTCCCCTCCTCCTATCTCTTTTTATCAATTTCTCCCTCTCTGTCCTCTTCCTCCCTCCTCTCTCTCCCTCTCTGTCTCTCTTTTTCTTTCTCTCTCCCTCTTTCTCTCTCTCCTTCTCTCTCTTTTCATCACTTTTCCCCTCTCTTCCCCTATTTCTATTTCTCACTCTCTATCATCTTCCACCTCTCTCTGTATTCATCCGTGATGGATAGAATTTTTAAACTCTCTCAGACATTCTAACGTTGATAAATGAGCGATGTACTTTGCTCCACTCACGCATGCGTAGTTGTCAGACACCTGGACTCCCCCATACTGACACCCGCAGTCAAATAAAAATAACTACAGTCAATAATTACCCGCAGGACTGTCCTACATACTTCTTCCTTTTCTTCGCAATCTGTTTTTGCTTTCAGAATATCTCGGTCTTGCAGCTCCTGTACGTAGCTTGTTCATTCTAATCAGTGTCTGCCTGTCTGTCTGTCTGTCTGTCTGTCTGCCTGTCTGTCTTTCCATTGGAAAGTCCACCGTTTTTATCCTACAGTCTGTTCTTCTCCACACCCATGAATGTCCATATTATTCCAACGATCCATCCGTCGATCCACCCACACACCCATAGCCCCATCAAACCATTAATCCATTCATCCAGGTACCCGTTTTTTGAACTACCTTTCTATTAACCCATTTATCCATCTACCTATCCATATCTCTTTCCCTTTTTTTCATAAGAAAATCCATATTTTCATCTCTTGATTTTACAATTTCTCTATCTGATAAATCAAATCCACCAATTTATTAATAAATCCACCAATTTACTGATAAAGTCGCCAATTTATTTATAAATCCACCAATTTATTGATCAATGGAAAGACTGATTTTTCTCGAACCAAAAACCTCTATCTGCAGAAAAAATTATAGTAACAAAATTTTTAATGTTAGATAAAATTAGAATATCCATCCATCCATCCATCCATCCATCCCCTTTAATCTTAATTTCTCATTTAAAAAACCGTTAGAACGCGCACAAAACAAAAAAGGAATGAATATTTTAAAGGCGATCTCCCACAACTTACAAGAGACATACCAGAAAATTATCCGGCTTCCTACATCAGGGACGGACTATTTTTACAGTCCTCAAGAGACGAAACAACAAAATCAAGGGACCTAAGAAGAAAAAAAAAACCTACAGCTATGACCTCCCTTGTACCAAGATTTCACATAAGCCCCAGCCTAGTCTGTGTAACCAGGTCTTGAACACAAGCGACAAGGGACCTTGTCTGGTCTGGTTTAATGATTTCAAACTCTGAGCAATGAATGATTTACCAATGGCATTTCCCATTGCTTCGCAATCATTCCTCTCTTACGTGGACCGGCATTTGTTTCCAGCTGAACTAGTCTGAGTGGTTTCTCTGTTTTCCTGTTCAGTACTACTCCACTAATTCGTTTTAAACTGACAGTTCAGGAATATCTGTACCGGGCACGCACCAAGTGGAGATAAATCAGATGCAGACAGATGGCAGATAACAGGATAAGATAATTTCTAAAAAAAAAAAAAAACAAGAAACAAACAAACAAGAAAACTTTAATCCTGTTTCTCTGAGTCAGTGTTTGTCAAAGTGGGCTACCAACCCCCCCCCCTCCACCCTCGGTGGAATTTGGGAAGGGCCGGGGGTGGCAGTGGAAGAAAAAGGGTCAGTGGGGGAGGGGGTGCAGTGGAAGAAAAAGGGTCAGTGGGTGGGGATCAGTGGAAGAAAAAGGGTCAGTGGGTGGGGGGCAGTGGAAGAAAAAGGGTCAGTGGGTGGGGGGCAGTGGAAGAAAAAGGGTCAGTGGGGGGCAGTGGAGGAAAAAGGGTCAGTGGGGGGCAGTGGAGGAAAAAGGGGGCAGCAGGGAGAGGGGCGTCAATGGCAAATGAAGCAGTAGACGGGGACAGCAAAACATTCCTTCTTAGATGGGGACAGCAATACCTCCTTTCTTAGATGGGGACAGCAATACCTCCTTTCTTAGACGGGGACAACAATACCTCCCTTCTTAAACGGGGAAAGCAATACCTCCCTTCTTAGCACTTTTCAACGTGATAATGAGAAACTTGTGTCCCTACATGAGGTAGATAGAGGTGTATGGTGCAGTTTTACAAAGTGAGGGAGGGAGTGAGTAAGGTGAGAAAAAACAAATAGAAAGTATGAGAATGTATAAATGAAAAACATACAACATCCGATATTTCGGCGTGAGCCTTATTCGAGGATACATACAAAACAAGACAAAAACATGAAGAACTTATCTGAAATGTCTTCCTCCGAGTCAGGACAGAAAAGTGTGTAGTAGAAGAGAGAAGGAAAGACCACGCTGCCTCTGAACAAAAGATGCCTGATAGAGCCAATCGTGAAGAATAGGTGGAGAGAGGGGAGGAGAACAAGTGGGAGAAAGGGGTGGGGGGAAGGCAATAGAAACATGATGGCCGCTAGAGGTGTCGGGGGGAAGGAGGAGGGAAGAGGGGAGATAGTGATTAAAGAATATAAACACCTGCAGGGAGAAAATGTGAAATTGGTAAATAGGACAAGACCCTAAAGACACCAATATGTTGGCGGAGAAGAAAATAGGGTGGTGGTAGGGAGGGGTAGCATGGAGAAAGAAAATAGAGTTTAAAAAAAGGCCAATGGAAAAATAAAGAACTTACAGAAAGCTGAAGACATTGTTAATTCCAGCTGGGTGGAGACAACCAGTCTGGAAAATAAGGCGCTGTTCTAGGACCCTCCGAGATCGTACATCAGCAGAACAAGAGCGGATCTCACTGACAGAAATGTCCTGTTTACCCCTGTGGTTGCTAAGGCAAAAATGTTTAGCCACAGATGTCCAGGCCCTCTTAGAAATATCATTGAGATGCTGGCGAAATCGATCTCCTAACCGTAAGCCAGTCTCACCTATGTACTTCAAACCGCAACGTTTGCACATGATAGCATAAATAACATTCCCTGAAGTACAGGTGAAACCCTCCTGAACTGACAACGTGAACTTAGGGAAGGAGATCTGGCTAGCCTCGACAACAAACGGACAAGTGTTACATCTACGGTGTCTGCAACTAAGTTCTTTATTTTTCCACTGGCCTTTTTTTAAACTCTATTTTCTTTCTCCATGCTACCCCTCCCTACCACCACCCTATTTTCTTCTCCGCCAACATATTGGTGCCTTTAGGGTCTTGTCCTATTTACTAATTTCACATTTTCTCCCTGTAGGTGTTTATATTCTTCATTCACTATCTCCCCGCGTCCCCTTTTCCCTCCCCCTTCCCACCCCCCCCCCCCGACACCTCTAGCGGCCATCATGTTTCTATTGCCTTCCCCCCACCCCTTTCTCCCACTTGTTCTCCTCCCCTCTCTCCACCTCTTCTTCACGATTGGCTCTATCGGGCATCTTTTGTTCAGAGGCAGCGTGGTCTTTCCTTCTCTTTTCTACTACACACTTTTCTGTCCTGACTCGGAGGAAGACATTTCAGATAAGTTCTTCATGTTTTTGTCTTGTTTTGTATGTATCCTCGAATAAGGCTCACGCCGAAATATCGGATATTGTATGTTTTTCATTTATACATTCTCATACTTTCTATTTGTTTTTTCTCACCTTACTCACTCCCTCCCTCACTTTGTAAAACTGCACCATACACCTCTATCTACCTTATTTATTTCAACCAGTTTTACTTCAGTTGCCATCCCTTTTATCTGTCCCTACATGAAATTCACCCATCACATTCAAAGTTGAGAAAATAAAGACGTAGGTGAGTTAGAAATGCACTCCATCATACTGTTAAATAAACTGGCCCGTTTGGTTTAGTTTTTAGTTGCTTAATGATATCCTAGTTTAATAGACCATTGTAGGAGTAGTACATAACTGAGGAGGTGGTGAAGAGGGGGTAGAGGGAGAGCGAGGCATTGAGGATGTAGACAGGAAAAAAAGTGGGCGGTGGCTGAACAAGCTTGGGAAACACTGGTCTAAGGGGAAGCAAGAGAAACACTGGTCTAAGAGGAAGCAAGAGAAACACTGGTCTAAGAGGAAGCAAGAGAAACACTGGTCTAAGAGGAAGCAAGAGAAACACTGGTCTAAGAGGAAGCAAGAGAAACACTGGTCTAAGAGGAAGCAAGGGAAACACTGGTCTAAGAGGAAGCAAGGGAACACTGGTCTAAGAGGAAGCAAGGGAAACACTGGTCTAAGAGGAAGCAAGGGAAACACTGGTCTAAGAGGAAGCAAGGGAAACACTGGTCTAAGAGGAAGCAAGAGAAACACTGGTCTAAGAGGAAGCAAGGGAAACACTGGTCTAAGGGGAAGCAAGGGAAACACTGGTCTAAGGGGAAGCAAGAGAAACACTGGTCTAAGAGGAAGCAAGGGAAACACTGGTCTAAGAGGAAGCAAGAGAAACACTGGTCTAAGAGGAAGCAAGAGAAACACTGGTCTAAGAGGAAGCAAGGGAAACACTGGTCTAAGAGGAAGCAAGGGAAACACTGGTCTAAGAGGAAGCAAGGGAAACACTGGTCTAAGAGGAAGCAAGGGAAACACTGGTCTAAGAGGAAGCAAGGGAAACACTGGTCTAAGAGGAAGCAAGGGAAACACTGGTCTAAGAGGAAGCAAGGGAAACACTGGTCTAAGAGGAAGCAAGGGAAACACTGGTCTAAGAGGAAGCAAGGGAAACACTGGTCTAAGGGGAAGCAAGGGAAACACTGGTCTAAGAGGAAGCAAGGGAAACACTGGTCTAAGAGGAAGCAAGAGTCTGATTCTGAGTTATGTGATACCGGCGTCGTTGATGCGATGATACTGCAGAATGTAACAGAACTTGGAATTTCCAGACTTTACTAAACTGTGTCATTAGTTAAAATTAGCTCCCTTGATTGATTTTTTTTTAATAGTTAAAATATTTGGGGTGATATCCTTTGAGTTATCTGTGCACAGCTTTGATTTACACAAGTTCACGTGATGTGAATGTTTCACACTAGCACGGGAATTGTTGGGAAACTTTGTGGGAGAGATCTGAGACTGTAAGAGATTCTAGAGTCTGTGTTAATGACGTAAGAGAGCAGCCTTCTTGTGGTTCGAATCTTGATGTGAATGTTCACAAATGGGAGACTAATATGATTCGAGTGATTTTATTTTAATGTTATGGTGGAGCCCGGTGGCTGTTGTTACTGTTGACAGGGTCATTTATGTTCTATGTAGTACTTCCTCCAGAAGTTTGAGATGAACGAGTTGATATTTCATCTATCATCAGATAATTTCATTGTCATCCTGTTTCGCTATTAAACTGACTTCATTTGACCTCGTCAAGCGGCCTCTGTTAAGTGCTGTTCCGTTAAGTGATGTTTTCACTAAGTGATGTTCCGTTAAGTGATGTTTTCACTAAGTGATGTTCCGTTAAGTGATGTTTTCACTAAGTGATGTTCCGTTAAGTGATGTTTTCACTAAGTGATGTTCCGTTAAGTGATGTTTTCACTAAGTGATGTTCCGTTAAGTTATGTTTTCAATAAGTGATGTTCCGTTAAGTGATGTTCCACTAAATAATGTTTTTACTAAGTGATGTTCCACTAAGTGATGTTCCACTAAGTAATGTTTTTACTAAGTGATGTTTTTACTAAGTGATTTTCCACTAAGTGATGTTTTTACTAAGTGATGTTCTGCTAAGTGATGTTTCGCTAAGTGATGTTCCTCTAAGTGATGTTCCGCTAAGTGATGTTTCACTAGGTGATGTTTTTACTAAGTGATGTTCTGCTTTAGTGATGTTCTGCTAAGTGATGTTCCACTAAGTGATGTTTTTACTAAGTGATGTTCTGCTTAGTGATGTTCTGCTAAGTGATGTTCCGCTGTGAGATGTCCAACTTGAGTCCTGTATACAGGGGAAACGTAACGTCCGTCATAAGCGGGACAATGGCGTTCCTTTGCCAGATCATCTCTACATTTGGCACGCTCCTGGTAAGTCAGTGTTACGTCTTACGTCCTTCCCGTGCCTCTAAACGGGCCAGCACGGTAGTTCGCCAAGACGCCCTGTCTTCGGCGAGTTTTTCAATCTCATCAAGGGATTTTATGCCCACTGAGCTGGCCTCTCTTAACAATGTCCTCCTTAGAGTTTCACATGGTCGACCTCTATTGTTTTCGGTCTGTTGTGTTCCACTTGATAGCTTGTTTGGGGAATCTCTGATTGTTTCTTCTCATCACATGACCGACATATGTCCATCTTCAGTTTCTGATCGCCAATGAGACAGGTTGTTGTTTGCTGATCTGTCTTATCTCTGCATTGTTCTTGAATTGTTGTTCTTGGTAAGTCAAGGGAGACTACAATAAGAATTTATTGTATCAGAAACTATACAACCATGATCTAGAAATTAAAATGGTTCATTTCAAAGAAATGATTTAAAAGTCAAGTGTCAAGATTGTCCCACAGAAGGGGGGGGGGGGATCAAATACGGCACGAGATGTCACTATAAACAGAAGTTTACTTTAAGCGGTAATGTCATATCGACAACTTAAGGCTGAGGTCTAGACTGATACCTGAGAATTGTTATGGAGGAAGAAGAAGAAGAAGGAAGAGGAGGAGGAGTAGAAGAAGCAGAACCAGGAGGAGGAGGAGGAAGAGGAAAAAGAGGAGAAGAAGAAGGAGGAGGAAAAGGAGAAGGAGACGAAGAAGAAGAAGAAGAAGAAGGAAGAGGAGGAGGAGTAGGAGTGGAGGAAGAAGAAGAAGAAGAAGAACCAGGAGGAGGAGGAGGAAGAGGAAGAAGAGGAGAAGAAGAAGGAGGAGGAAAAGGAGGAAGAGAAGACGAAGAAGGAGGAGGAGGATGAGAAGAAGAAGAAAGAAGAAGAAGAAAGGTTTTGTTTCACATACGGTATCTTGAACAGACCAACCCACTCTATGTGATTCCATGGAAACGTCTGAGAGACATGAGAAGGTAACTCTATTACCATATAAACGTGGCGCACTAACAAAAGGAATTCCGCCTAAATTTCTGCCCCTGTTTGCCAGCGGATAACATCATAGGGCGGCCGTTTTAAGAAAAAAAAACATAAAATAACACCAATGAGAAAATGTCTTCATGGAGCCTTCACACACCAAGACCCGAACGAGCACAGCATCACCGGCTGTTTGACTCTATTCCTGTCATGTATTAAGAATCCTACGACCACACAAACAACTTTATAATAAACATACGTATTCGCTATCTATTATATGGAACTGACACGCATAAATATCGTTAATTCATGTAGTTGTTTAACATTTGAATATTGAAAAACTGGAATTAAATCTTGTATATCCACTTATTTTTATTCATTTTTTGGGGGTATATTTTATTGTTTTACAAAAATGTTCTAAGCGGCCCAAGATGGCAGAAGAGTTCAGCTCTCTCCCAGCTACGACCCGCAGCTAAAGTTTATATGGGCGATATCGGTGCTGTCTGTCAGTTTCTGAAGTTCTCATGAGGTGGTGGTCTGAGCAAGACATTCTTCTATTTGTTGGAGCAGTCAGGGTTTTATCTCCATCGTTCACCAGCGCGGTCTTATGTAAATAAACAGAAATGTTGCATTGAGCGCACGAGAAACTCAAAACTTTGCTGAGAAAACAAGAAACATGGGAATGTTTAAAGGGAAATAATCCAGAAACAGATTAACACCGTGTCCAAAACGTTGTCCTGTGGAGGTTCCCCCCCCCCCACTGCAGGGTTTCTCAGTACTAGGGTTCTGCGACCTATCTACTAGGCTTCCTCTGAAGACCTTGACTGAAAAATCTCTCCTAATTACTTCTCTCGGAACCCTACGGCTTAGCTACATGTTTCTGTTGTTGTCCAAAACAGGTTTGGTTAAAAAGTAATTTTTAGTTCTACACAACGAAAAAAAAAACAACAACACTACTCTATATACCACAAGAAACGCATGATTAACATTTTTGTGTACTTTACAACTGTTATTCTTATTTTCGAGATATGTGGCAGACATTCAGAACTTTGCTGAGAAGATCGAGCTGTATTCAACCAGCGTCACACTGACACTATCACCCATCACTCACTACGAACAGCACTGAGGTTAAAGACCGAGTACACATGGGAGTGTCATGAGGGCAAGGAGGCCCATCTCTAGGTAAGCAACAGAGCATGGCCGTTCTTCAAGTCTTCTTTTCGCGGCGGCGGGGGCGGTCTTTACTGGATAAACTGACAGGAAAAACAATTACACTAGTGACCTATATTACTAGTGTATTATCAGGGGTTGGCTATGGTGGGATGAGGGGACTGGTGCCAGTGATAACTAGAACTGGGGGAGGGGACATACGAAGCGAAAGATTAAGGGCGGTAAATATTTTAATGCAGGGGTTCCGCGGAAATAAAAATATATTGAGAAAGGTGGACCCAGTGGATATGGTGTCAGTGACCTGTCAACACGCTGGAGTGTGATGCGGTCACAGAATCAAGCCTGGTTGTCTTCCCTTCCCCGGCTCCAGCAAGGGCCGGGTAACCATTCCTGCACCTGGGTGAATGTAGCACACGAGGCCGAACCTGTGCCACCAGGTGCACTCTCATTGTAGTTATCAGATATAAGCCGAACAAAGCTCTTACCATGATCCTATGTCTTCTTGCAGCTATCAGATATAAGGTGAACAAAGCTCTTACCCTGGATCCTATGTCTTCCTGTAGCTATCAGATATAAGCTGAACAAAGCTCTTACCCTGGATCCTATGTCTTCCTGTAGCTATCAGATATAAGCTGAACAAAGCTCTTACCCTGGATCCTATGTCTTCCTGTAGCTATCAGATATAAGCCGAACAAAGCTCTTACCATGATCCTATGTCTTATAGTTATCAGATATAAGCCGAACAAAGCTCTTACCCTGGATCCTATGTCTTCTTGTAGCTATCAGATATAAGGTGAACAAAGCTCTTACCATGATCCTATGTCTTCCTGTAGCTATCAGATATAAGCTGAACAAAGCTCTTACCATGATCCTATGTCTTCTTGTAGCTATCAGATATAAGGTGAACAAAGCTCTTACCATGATCCTATGTCTTCTTGTAGCTATCAGATATAAGGTGAACAAAGCTCTTAGCCTGTATCCTATGTCTTGTAGCTATCAGATATAAGGTGAACAAAGCTCTTACCCATGATCCTATGTCTTCTTGTAGCTATCAGATATAAGGTGAACAAAGCTCTTACCCATGATCCTATGTCTTGTAGCTATCAGATATAAGGTGAACAAAGCTCTTAGCCTGTATCCTATGTCTTGTAGCTATCAGATATAAGGTGAACAAAGCTCTTACCCTGGATCCTATATCTTATTTGTTACATTATACATTCATATTTAATATTTTTCTTTATATCAATCTTTGTTTTTATTCCAATACGTTGTTGTTTGAGCAAAGACAAGAATAGAAAAACATGTTTTAGCTCTAAACTTAGTTAATGAATACAGAAGTTCCTATCTTTAAAAAAAAACATCTATTTGTCTGTAACAGGGGTTCTCAACATAGATATAGGTGACTCCACGGGAAGGAATTTCAATTTAGTCTTTATGAATTGTCTCTGTGCTTGTGTGAATTCATATTTACCTGGCACAGTCTACCTACCAATATCAGCCCGACAGATGTCTGCCCTAGTTATATTGCAAGTCCCTGGAGCTCAGATATCATAATTTGTTGAAGGAAACCATTCCAGGTATATCATGACCTGTCCGATAAGGTAAATGAGATTTACTCCTTCCACTGGCAGCCACGGCTTTATGTAGCCGTTGCACTTGCCACCAACGCTCGGCTTACTAATTTGGTAGTAATGGGTTCAAGTCCCAGTAGTGGGCTTTTTTTTCCCTGGTACACATAAAAAAAGACCCCAGGGTCCACCCAGCCTCTAAAACTGAGTATCGAAGAAATCTGGGAAGGTAAATGCGGCCAAGCGTGATACTGACCACATCAGACTTTCATGTGTTGATGTTCTTAGACATTCGGGCCTAACACCGTGTCCGCAGTATGTCTTAATAGCACGGAAACCGGGATTTTTTTACTCGCCATCGAGGCTTTATTTAGACATTATACTCGCCATCTAGGCTTTATTTAGACATTATACTCGCCATCTAGGCTTTATTTAGACATTATACTCGCCATCTAGGCTTTATTTAGACATTGTATTCGCCATCTAGGCTTTATTTAGATATTATACTCGCCATCCATGCTTTATTTAGACATTATACTCGCTATCGATGCTTTATTTAGACATTATATTCGCCATCTAGGCTTTATTTAGACATTATGCTCGCCATTGAGGTTTCATTTAGACATTATACTCGCCATCCAGGGTTTTATTTAGACAGTAGACTCGCCATCCAAGCTTTATTTAGACATTATATTTGCGATCAAGATTTTATTTAGTCATAATGTAAATGGGAAAAGCTTTTTTAGTGGCTTTTATAGATCGAATATGAGAGATGTGCGACAGCTGGTATAGGTTTAACTATATTAGTTATAGTTTAGTAGTTGTAGTTGTAGTGATAGTAATAGTAGTAAAAGAAATGACAACTGCGGTAAGACTGTTTCTAGTAGTGAAAATAGTTTTGGTTTATGGTTCAGTTTTATAAAAAAAAAAAAAGATAGAAAGAGTGAGGAATGTGGTCTGAAACAAGAATGACAGAAAGCAATATGAGTGCATATAAATGTAGAACATACAACAATCCAATATTTCGGCGAAAGCCTTTTTCAGGGATCACATACAAAAACAACACAACAGAAAAACGCACGAAAAATGGATGAAAAATATATACACATAGCCCCTCGTGCCGAACTTTCTTTAAAAGAAGGAAGCGAAAAGGCGAAGTCTATATATTTTTCATCTATTTTTCGTGTTTTTATCTGTTGTGTTGTTTTTGTATGTGATCCTTGAAAAAGGCTTTTGCCGAAATATTGGATTGTTATATGTCCTTCATTTATATGTGCTCATCTCGCTTTCTGTCATTCTTGTTTCTGCCCAATTTCCTCACGCTTTCTATCCTTTTGTATTTAGAACAATATACCCATCTATTTTCATTATTAGTAGTAGTAGCAGTAGTTGTAGTAGTTGCAGAGTAGTAGTAGTAGTAGTAGTAGTAGTAGTAGTAGTAGTAGTAGTAGTAGTAGCATCAGTAGCAGCAGCAGCAGTAGTAGTAGTAGTTGTTGTTGTTGTAGTAGTAGTAGTAACAATAGTGGTAGTAGAATAGTAGTAATAGCAGTGGTAGTAGTTAAGTATTAGTAGTAGTAGATGTTTAGTAATAATAGCGTTGTAGTTACAGTTGTTATTCTTTGGTAGTGGTAATAGTAGTAGTAGTAGCAGCTATTTAGTGGTATTAGTAGTAAACAGTAGTAGCAGTAGAAGTAGTAGCAGTAATAGTAGTTAAGTAATGGTGGTAGTAGTAGCAGTAGTAGTAGTAGTAGTAGTAGTAGTAATAGTAGTAGTAGTAGTAGTAGTAGTAGTAGTAGTAGTAGTAGTAATCAAGGCGGTATTAGCAGTATCAGAAGTAGCAGCCATGAAGCACAGTTAAGTATTATTAGTTTCTGATGATGATTATTATTATTATTGATAGCAGTAGTAACAGTAGTATAACTGTAACAGCAATGATTGTGATAACAGTAGCACTATTACTAGGACTAAAAGCAGCAATATCAGTAACAGTAAGTCAGTTATTGCTCTTGCTGGTGCAGTATTAGTATAGAGATAAGGTTGTGAATCAAATTAAGACTAGAAATTTAGGACCGCATAAATTTTTTATTTAGTCCAGGAAGAGTAACTATTCAATTTTTCTCAGTTTAGTCCCCTTGTTGTGTTGTGCATTTGTGTCATTCGTGAATCATCGCTTAAATTCTAGTGAGGGAGGGGGGAACCTTTGCCTAGATTTCTCAGCCGTCGGTGCACCGCGCCCTACACCTTCATGTCAGGTAAGAACCTTCCACCACCAAGAAGCTGTTTTCAGTGCACCAGTAAGATGATTTGGACCCCTCAAGGGAAATGAAAGAGGGGCAGGCCGTTGGAGATATGGAGACGCACAATACAAGAAGAAATGAAGGAAGAGGGAAAGTCATGGCTTGATATATCCAAACTGCTCAAGACCTGTTTGGCTGGAGAACCTTTGCTGATGACTTATGCTACACTGGGAGTACAGAGGACAGGTGACGAGTAAGATGAAAGTCACATGGTGCCAAATCCAGGGAATTAAGGGGATGAAGCAGTGTGTGTCCGAGGGGTTCAGACCTTTGGTGGACAAGAGCGGGATGACAGAATGTACTTTCTCCCTGGAGTATGTCTACAAAGAAGTCGCCATCTTGACATGTCTTATTCTCGGCTTTATACTTAGCGATGGTGGCGCTAACTGTTTAATGATATATTTGACGTTTGTGGCAACAGCTATTACTACTAAGGGACTGTTCTTTAGAGAATTTTCTAACTTTCATTTGACTCAGCCCTGTACGAATGTTTCTGCATTAATAATAGCACAAGTGAAAGAAAGAACAGCCGGTGAAGTTGAAGACAGAAATACAGCACAGACAGTGAAGTTGAAGACAGAAATACAGCACAGACAGTGAAGTTGAAGACAGAAATACAGCACAGACAGTGAAGTTGAAGACAGAAATACAGCACAGACAGTGAAGTTGAAGACAGAAATACAGCACAGACAGTGAAGTTGAAGACAGATATAGCACATACAGTGAAGCTGAAGACAGAGATATAGCACAGACAGTGAAGCTGAAGGCAGAAATATAGCACGGGCAGTGAACTGAAGACAGAGATATATCACAAACAGTGAAGCTGAAAACAGAGATATAGCACAGATAGTGAAGCTGAAAACAGAGATATAGCACAGACAGTGAATCTGAAGACAGAGATATAAATTTGTTAAAATAACGGACGAAGATAACGAAATGGTAGAAACGAGAGAAAGAAAGGAATTCACGAAAGGACTGTTAAGAAATAAAAAAAAGATGTAAATGCCGGGGATTGCTCATATTACAACCACGAACTAATTGTTTAAAAACTATATCATTAATCCCCCTGGACTCCAAACCAGTTTGCGCCATGTAATTCACGTCTTTTATGCGTGCGGCCGTATCCCAAAGACTGGATATAAATCATGAACCTTTGGGATGATAGCGAGATAAATCCAGGGTCGAAAAGGATTTTCGTGAACTCAGGATATCTCGTTATAGAGATTAAAGGCGAAAGAGTGAGAACAAATTACCTGTTGATTAAGATAGATGTCCGGGTATGTGAAGTATTAAAATATGGCTGTCGTGAATGTCCGCGGATACAATCTGTGTTTTTCAAGCTTTCAATAAAGTACAAGATTTCCGCTGGTCCTTCATCATGTTCCATCACAGACTGACGTTTTTTCTCAGTATAACGTATTGTCGTTTGACACATAAGGCCAGATATAGATCTGTCACAAATATGGATCTGTTGCAGATATGGATATGTCAAAGATATGATTATGTCAAAGATATGGATATGTCAAAGATACGGAGATATGGCAAGCATAGATATGGACAAACGGGACATTAAAACCTAAATAGACATTACATTCATTCATTCATTCATTCAACTTTCCGAGCCATTGCGGCTCATTGATGTGGACAAGATTTGTCTCCACTCCTCTCTGTTCTTAGTCTTCTCCTGCCAGCTGTCCACCGAGAGCTCGAAGGTTGTCTTCCAGGTTGACACGTACACTGGAGGCTGGGAGAGGTTGTGTATTTCTTTGTTGTTTCTAATTTTCCGTTCTTGTGATACAGGATCTCCAATTGGTCTAAAATTATCCTTCTCAAGATTCAGTTTCCAAAGATTTGTAACTGTGCTTATCTTGTTTTTTCTGTGTGTCTATATATATATATATATATACACAAACAGACAGACAGACAGACAGACAGATAGATAGATAGATAGATAGATAGATAGATAGATAGATAGATAGATAGATAGATAGATAGATAGATAGATAGATAGATAGATAGATAGATAGATAGATAGATAGATAGATAGATAGATCGACAGATAGATAGATAGATAGATCGACAGATAGACAGATAGATTTGCCATCACTTCATAGATATGTAACATATACAAAAGCTCGTATTCCAAATATTCTATCTTTGATCAATGGAACAATATTTAAAATAGAGCAACTAAACCCTCTAATGCGCATGCTCTGTGGCGTGTAGCACTCACGTGTGATATGAGCATTTAGAGCAGAGAACGGCCGTGTAAAAAGCTGCATCAACAATCAAAACACAAGGGAGAGAAGAAGAGAAGAAAAGCTAACTTTCTCTCTGAGTCATAAACTACACAGGAAGTTACGGATCGTGTCTTAAACTCATAGATGTATTGTGTTTACTCACCCTGGTAAGCTCACATACTTTTATTTTTCTGGCTTCCTTTTATGCAACACAGAGAAGTAGACAGACAGACAGAGAAGAAGACAGGCGGATGAATATATAGATGTGCAGCTATTAGATAACCCATGAGTTAACGTAGCAGGTATTTTCTAACCCATGAGTTAATGTAGCAGGTATTTTTTAACCCATGAGTTAATGTAGCAAGCATTTTCTAACCCAAGAGCTAATACAGCAAGTATTTTCTAATCGAAGAATCAATGCAGCAGGTATTTTCTAACCCAAGAGTTAATACAGTAAGTATGTTCTAATCCAAGAGTTAATGCAGCAAATATTTTCTAACTCAAGAGTTAATTCAGCAGGTATTTTCTAATCCAAGAGTTAATTCACCAGGTATTATCTAATCCAGCGGCGCGTGGAATAGATCAAATAACTTTCTACATTTGCCACAGAAGCTGTTAAACTCTAATCCCTTGTGAGCAGTCACTCGAGACTGTTCGTGTCTCAGCATTATCCAGTATCTGAACTCTTCAAGTGGGCATTGACCTGCAATATCTTAAATTAACATTTGCTCCTTGTCACTCTAAAATGCATCACAATATCTGTTTGTTCTAACATTCTCATCTGTCAGAAATTGTTCTAACATTCTCATCTGTCAGAAATTGTTCTAACATTCTCATCTGTCATAAATTGTTCTAGCATTCTCATCTGTCATAAATTGTTCTAGCATTCTCATCTGTCATAAATTGTTCTAGCATTCTCATCTGCCCATTAAAGGGCAGAATGTCAGACGGGCCTGCGTGCCCAATTCTTAACCCTTTTGAAATAAAGATCAATCAATCAAAGATCAATCTGTCAGAAATTGTTCTAGCATTCTCATTTCTCAGAAATTGTTCTAACATTCTCATCTGTCAGAAATTGTTCTAGCATTCTCTGACATAACGCTGAGTAAAAAATCTTCCGCTAACTGTAAATATCGGAGCAGAAACTTGTGAGAACACAGCCAAAGCCCGTACAGCTTGACGAAGTTAACACTCGTGTCGCTGTGGCAGAAACTGGAGACGTTACAACATACATTCAGATGTGCTGAACTCCAGGATGGAGCAGATAATCTACTTCCGTTAAGCTGTAAATTATGGGGAAAAATAGGGATGAATCTGAAGTTAAACTCTGTGTCTTATACAAGAACTACAAAAACTGTCCAGTGTATCCAAGAGACAGAACTGCAGACAGTAAAGAAGAAGAAGAAGAAGACGACGAAAAAGAAGAAATAGAAGAAGAAAGAAGAAAAAGCGCTTTGAAATTTTCTATCTGTCCATCTGTCTGTCTGTCAGTCTGTGTCTCTCTGTCTGTCTGTCTGCCTGTCTGTCTGTCAGAAGAGTTAATGCCTGCACACCAACAGACGGCAGGTAATGTGCCTCAGAATCTCTAAGTCAAGTTCATCTGTGGCTGATAATGGCGTTCCACGGGGGTCTATTCTTGGTCCTCTCCTGTTTACCATCTCCATCAATGATCTTCCACTTCATCTCAAAAAATCATCTTGTGACCTCTTTGCTGATGACTGCACAGTTTACACTAGTGACAATGACTGTATTAACCTTGAGTCAGCTCTTCAAATTAAAATAAACAGTCTAATTAACTGGAGCAATAACAGAATGCTCGTAAACACCAGCAAAACAAAATCCATGCTCATTACAACAAGACAGAAATTTAAAAATTCACCAACAACAACACTACAGCTCCATGCTGGAACTTCCCAGATAGAGAATGTTAGTGAACATAAAACTCTAGATATCATGATTGACCACCACCTCAGCTGGAATCATCATATAGACAATATAACCAAACTCATTGCACACAAAGATTACCAATTTATTAATATTAAACATTTTCTTGACATAGACACCAGAAAAATAAGCTACATATCATAGATACAAACACACTTGGACTACTGTTCCACAGTCTGGGATGGTTGTTCCTTGTCAAAAATGAAAAGACTTTACTCACTTCAAAAACGAGCAGTAAAACTTATAAATGACAAACATGCAGCATGTATTACAAATAAGGACAAACATCTTGATATTCTACCCCTCAAGAAGAGATTTCTTGTCCACAAGGCCAAGTTAATTCATAAAATTCTATCGCAAAACGGTCCACCCTATCTGTGGTCATTATTCAAATCCAACCCAAAACACAGTCAACTCTTAAGCAATTGTATTCTCCCAAATCCAAGGTGTGACATGTTTAAAAAAAGCTTCTCTTACTCATGTGCCCACCTTTGGAATGCCCTACCAATTCACGTAAAACTTATAAGTAATATTCGTTCTTATAACTTTAAACTTTGTCAACATCTGTTTGATATGGACTATATGCCTTCCTAAGCATAGTCTAAAGTAGTTTAGAGTATGGCTTGACTGTTACAAATTTTTTATATACCGCCTTTCTATAAATTTGTTAGTTTTGAATGAATGTAAGAATGCAAGTTTATTTCATGTTGTTGGATAAATCAGAATGTAGGGTGTATGGACATGAGATAGGTTTATTATCTATTTATGTAATTATTTAATGTGTCTTCAAGATTATTAATCTTAATAATTATCCCATCTACAACAACTCATTAACAAAGTTTCTAAACACGACATCTTAGTTGTCATGGGAGATTTTAACGCCAAGATAGGACAAGATAACACCGACATCGAAAAAATTATGGGGAAAGAAGGGTAAATCAGAATGGAGAAAGATTAACTGAATTATGTCTAACAGAGGGCATGGTCATTGAAGGAACAGTATTTTCACAAAGAGAGATACATAAAACAACATGGATATCTCCAGATGATAGAAACAGAAATCAGATAGATTTTTGCATTAGAAAGCAATTCAGAACATCTCTGGTAGATGTAAGAGCATATATGGGTGCAGATGTCAACAGTGATCACAATCTGCGTCCAGGGAAAATAAGACTAAAAATGACAAGGCAACACAAGAAAGCAATACTCAGAAAGATAAACAGTCAAAGTCTACAGGATGAAAATACTAAGAGTAACTTTAATCTGGAACTTACCAAACTGTTCGCTGCATTCATTGAGGTAAAGGAGACAGATATAGATGACTTATGGCATTCTTACAGCACACCTATAATTAGTTAATTAGTTGATCCTCTTGGGCCAAAGGCGGCGCATAGGGCGTAGGACAATGCTCTCCATGTCTGGCGATTCCTTGCTACTTGCTTTAGATCTTCGCTGTTTCTGATGAGCATTGTTGAACACTCCTTGGTGATAACTCTTCTTAGTATGTCTTTGGGTCTTCCCCGCTTTCTTTTACCCCCTGGTGACCACTTAATGCTTGATGTAGGAGTCGTTTTTCGGAATTCAGATATAATTACAGCAGCTAAAACAAGTGCTGGATTGCAAACAACAAACAGAAAAGCATTTATATCAGATAACACATGGAAATCCATATATGAAAGACGTGCAGCCAAATTAGCCATATTGAATGTAAAAACAGATCTTGAAAAAAATTTGGCAAAAGCAACATACCAAGAACTAGAGAATAAAGTAAAAAGTTCAATTAGAAGGCATAAAAGAGAATACAGGGACAATATGGTGAAAAAGAGAGATACATAAAACAACATGGATATCTCCAGATGATAGAAACAGAAATCAGATAGATTTTTGTATTAGAAAGCAATTCAGAACATCTCTGGTAGATGTAAGAGCATATATGGGTGCAGATGTCAACAGTGATCACAATCTGCGTCCAGGGGAAATAAGACTAAAAATGACAAGGCAACACAAGAAAGCAATACTCAGAAAGATAAACAGTCAAAGTCTACAGGATGAAAATGCTAAGAGTAACTTTAATCTGGAACTTACCAAACTGTTCGCTGCATTCATTGAGGTAAAGGAGACAGATACAGATGACTTATGGCATTCTTACAGCACACCTATAATTAGTTAATTAGTTGATCCTCTTGGGCCAAAGGCGGCGCATAGGGCGTAAGACAAGGCTCTCCATGTCTGGCGATTCCTTGCTACTTGCTTTAGATCTTCGCTGTTTCTGATGAGCATTGTTGAACACTCCTTGGTGATAACTCTTCTTAGTATGTCTTTGGGTCTTCCCTGCTTTCTTTTACCCCCTGGTGACCACTTAATGCTTGATGTAGGAGTCGTTTTTCGGAATTCAGATATAATTACAGCAGCTAAAACAAGTGCTGGATTGCAAACAACAAACAGAAAAGCATGGGTATCAGATAACATATGGAAATCCATATATGAAAGACAGGCAGCCAAATTAGCCATATTGAATGTAAAAACAGATCTTGAAAAAAATTGGGCAAAAGCAACATACCAAGAACTAGAGAATAAAGTAAAAAGTTCAATTAGAAGGCATAAAAGAGAATACAGGGACAATATGGTGAAAGAAGTGAAGAAGGCATAAAAAACAGGAGACAGCAAGAGTTTATATAACATACAGAAGAGGTTACAGGTACTATTGCATCCAAAGAAAGACCAATCCTTAGCAAAACTGGCACACTATTAACATTAAGTAAAGACCAAAAGCAAAGATGGGTCGAACACTTCCAAGAATTACTTAATCGACCATATCCAAAAGAACTGACAGATCTTTGAACTGATTTACCATTCCCACAACTAAATGTCAACCTAGATGAAATTACATTGCATGAAACTGAAACAGCAGTGAATCTAGTGGCCAACAACATTGCTGCAGGTGAGGATGAAATAACACCCGAAATGTTAAAAGCTATTAATATAGACAACATGAAACAACTATAGAGAAATGTTCAATAAAGTTTGGAGGAAGAAAAAGTCCCTTCTAAATGGAAAAAAGCAATCATTGTTAAAATATCGAAAACAGGCAACCTTAGCGATTGCAACAACTGGAGATGAATAACGTTACTATCATTTGTGTCAAAAGTATTTTGCAAAGTTATTCTGAATAAAATTAATTCAAGACATAATGGATTCTGCAGTGAGAGAAAAATAGGCAGGATTTCGAAAAGGGAGAAGCTGTCTCGACCAGATCTTTACTCTAAGAATAATACTTGAAGAACATATTGAAAAGCAAAGACCATTAATCCTGAACTTCATAGACTTTAAAAAGGCATTTGACAGCATACACAGAGAATCATTATGGAGGAATTTAAGATTATATGGAATACCACCTAAGATTGTCAACATCATTAGAAACCTCTACAGTGGATATGTTTGTGCAGTCAATACAGACGAAAGAATGAGTGAATAGTTCCAGATTGAAACAGGCATGAAACAAGGATGTGTATTATCTCCCTTGCTTTTTGGAATTGCCATAGACTTCATAATGAAAAAAAATGTTACAAAGGTAAAGCGGGCATTGATTGGGTACGTGAAGATCTTGACTTTGCAGATGACACAACTCTTATCCGCGAGAATATGAAATCAATGCACGTAAAAACAGATACCGTGTCTTCAATGGCTAGTAAAATAGGACTTGAAATTAACAAGGATAAAATAAAAATAGTGAAGGTTCTCATTAACGACGAAGGACAAATATACGTAGAAGGAATAGATGTTGAAGAAGTTAACCATTTTGCATATCTCGGCAGCTATATAGACCACAATGGTGATACCAGAAAAGAAGTTAGAATTCGAATTGCCAAAGCAGCATGGACCTTCAAAAATAACGAGAACATATGGCATTCAAAAATTATAAGCAAAAAAAAACAAGTTAAGACTATTCAATTCAAATGTAATATTCACCCGCATTTATACATGTGAAAACTGGAAAACAACTTAAGAAATAGACAGCAAATTAGACTCTTTCAAAAACAAATGCCTAAGGAAAATACTCGGTATAAAGTGGAATGAATTCAAGAACAACGCAGAGATCAGACAGATGAGTAAACAACAACCTGTCTCATGGGTGATCAGAAAAAGAAGGTGGACATATGTCGGTCATGTGATGAGAAGAAACAATCGGAGAATCCCCAAACAAGTTATCAAATGAAACACAACAGGCCGAAGAAAAAGAGGTCGACCACGTGAAACTCTAAAGAAGACACTGTTAAGAGAAGCCAATTCAGTGGGCATAACATCCCTTGATGAGACTGAAAAACTCGCCAAAGACAGGACATCTTGGCGAACTACCATGCGAGCCCTATGTGACGTTTAACGGCACGGGAAGGATGTAAGTATTAATGCTCATTAATAAATGCTGAATGACTGTGACTGAGTGAAAGTTGTATAATGAAGGGTAGAATGTCAGACGGACCTGTGTGCCAATTCTTAACCCTTTGAAAATAAAGCATGTTCGTTCGTTCGTTCGTTCGTTCGTTCGTTCTGCCTGTCTGTCCGTCTGTCTGTGTCTATCATCATCATCATCATCATCATCATCACGATCGTCATATCATCATCATGCAAAGAAAGTTAAAAGAATTTAAAAGACAACCAAAAAAAAAACAAGGCAAATGTCCGAAGAACATCATCCAAAGAATGCCAAACATTTTCCATACTATACAGCACTTGGCAGAAAACAAAGTTAAGAATAAAACCACTATAAATTATTTAATACTCAGATGACACTCTTAACTTTTAATCATTCTTATCTTTGCTATTTCCCTCTGCTTCTGGCACATCTTTAAGTTTATCTCCAAGTAAAGCTTAACCTTGTGCTATCATGTGTTTTACCTAAATGCTTTCCCCAGTTTTTTCAGTTAACCATCTCCCTGTACAGTTTGTATCTGCGTTCGTTAACATTCAGTTACTGAAACAAAAGTGTAACAAAAACATGCACTCTTTCTATGTGTTACGTTGATTTGTTATTGCAAGTTCTCCTGTCTCTGGCTTGTTTACGTCTATAAATTATTTAATCTTAAACGTTCATAGCTCTAAGTGGGACGTGTGGCTGGGACTGGGGGGAGAACCCCAACCCCCCCCCCCCAACCCCGCGCAGAATTTACAAACAAAATTCATACATAAATTACGCGTGGTTCCCATTAAACAAATTATGTTGGATCTCTTGAGTCTTCGAGCCATTTGTATGTGTCCCATTTCTCTTACAGCTCTCTCTGGTTTACTGACGAGCGTTCAAGTATTCCAACATACGAGCATTTTGTGTTGTGACAAATTGTCCTGGTTAGTATTCGATAAACGGAATAGTCCGGCTGGACTGAAGGATGTTATGAAGGTTGCGGACTTAAGTGTTTTAGGTGCGGCCAACCGTAACGGTCATAGAAGCACCTCGTGATTTGGGGCCCGTGCCTGGCTTGTGCGTTGTCCAGTTAGAATATACATAGTTGACCAGTTATTCGTCTGTTGTTTTGATTGTTCGAGGTATGGTCAGGAAATAGTGAGGGAGCGTGTTATCATTATTCTCTTATAGATTTAGTGTACATTTTGTAGTATCGTCTCCTGCGATGATCACTTCCTGTGCCTCCCTCAAGCTGTATAAAGTATCGTATGTCCAATACTTGTTTTATGCGAATTTAAACGTACGTTTCTGTGGAAGAAGTGATGCTCGTGTTTTATGTAATGAAGCCGCAGTTTCATGGTGAATTGTGTACTGTTTCAGTGTTATATAGAAGTAGTTAAAATGTGTATCATGAAACCACCGTTGTTTGATTCATTGCCATACTGATATATTTGATTGATTGCAGTTGCAGTGACATTGCTATGTCTTATGTTATGTGAACGTGCTCACTGAACATTGTCTTGTTGTCATTATTTGTGTTGAACTTCTTCTACTTGTCATTCTCAGTGAGCTCGTCCATTTCTGACTCATTGATCATGCAGTAATTAGAAATAATCATGTGAAATGCTCATTGAAATTTTGCGCTGTTATACTTTTGTCAGTATTCATCTTTCATACATAAAACTGTCACAATCTTTCATTCATATTGTCGCATTTCATATAATATTTTGATAAGGTGCGTTGCTCATTTTTATTTGAGTGTCATTATGTTTTTGTGGGTTATGTGCAGTCGTGAGGACTGCGATATTGGAATATGATGTTTCACGAGTTAGCACGAGTATAACATATGTTGCTGGGTATGGTGATTTGTAACTCGTGAATTTTGTTGAAGTACCATTGTTTTGTGAAGGTACATATTTACTAAAGAATAGTGCGATTGTATAACAATGTTTGTTGTTCAAGAATATGTTCTTTGTAATATCATATTATTCAAGAAGTTTCTCTTTCATCACACGTCGATCATTCTCAAACATTTCAATAGATCAAGTCTCATAAACAGTTCACAGAAATCGTGTATTTTGACAAGCATTATCCTGACTTAAAATTGATAACATCACTTGCCTCCTAAATATGCAAGATTATATACAGTTCATTGTATTCTTCTTTGAAGCACATAATCTCAACATCTCACGATATCATATTTCTTACTATAAAACAAAAACTCGGTGCTCGAAGTTTCCATGTAATAATTACTACACAATCTCTTAATACACTGGTTCAGTCTAACACTGTGTCTCTATCTCTACATCTCTCTTGCTGAATCCTCTCTCTACCTGCAGCTGAGTCCTAATCTGTCTACCTGCAGCTGCCTGCACCTCCCCCTGCCTCCTGAATGCTCCTCTGCTCTCCTCTCTCTATCAGAACCCCTATCTGCTCTCCGCCGGCCTTCCTTTTTTCCACCTGTCTACCTCTCCTTTTATATTCGTAAATTCCGTTCCATAGACCACGCCTCCAATTGTTGTATCGGTCATTGGGTCATTGGGTCATCCTTTGTTGCCCAAAACCAGTCGCAACTAGCGTCCTAGAGTTAGCCACACCCCTATACACGTTAGTCGCTTTCATCTCCGTCTGTCCAATTGTTACCTCCAATTAAACAAGTCCACCATCTCTTTCATGTTATCTGCTTCGGGACCTAGTCCGTTCTCTGTTCAGTCTTTGATCTACTGGTCAATTGTTCCCCCTGGGCTACTGCATGTGCGCGCGAAGTCGCACCTCTAGAACTGGACCACTCTCACGATCTATCAGATCTATCGATACGGTTTTACCTTTGATCAGGTCTTTGAAGTACCGAGTATCCGTTCCTCGCTCCTCTAACTATAACTTCTTTGTCGCCGTTTGATCCACCATCCTGCCACCCAATACCCTCCTAACTATATACCTGATCATTCCACTAATAATAATAATAATAATAATAATAACTATAATCATTACTTACAAGGCTATGCTACAATTGCACAAGACACCACAGTGAGACCTTCTGTTGAAGAAGGGCTAGCTGACGTAGATGTATGGTTAACATGAGAGCCACTGAAGGTGAAAGATATGTTTGTTGAGTAGTTTGATTTCATGAAGTGTCTCATCATCTCTGGTTGTATGTCATCATCATCTCTGGTTGTGTGCCGTCATCACCTCTGGTTGTGTGCCCTCATCATCTCTGGTTGTATGCCCTCATCATCTCTGGTTGTATGCTCTCATCATCTCTGGTTATATGCCCTCATCACCTCTGGTTGTGTGCTCTCATCATCTCTGGTTGTATGCCCTCATCACCTCTGGTTGTATGCTCTCATCATCTCTGGTTGTATGCCCTCATCATCTCTGGTTGTATGCTCTCATCATCTCTGGTTGTGTGCCCTCATCATCTCTGGTTGTATGCCCTCATCATCTCTGGTTGTATGCTCTCATCATCTCTGGTTATATGCCCTCATCACCTCTGGTTGTGTGCCCTCATCATCTCTGGTTGTATGCCCTCATCACCTCTGGTTGTATGCTCTTGTTCGTGGTGCTGCATTTTTCGTGGTTCTCAGTTCGTCGTGTGTGACATGTCTTCCCGTTTTGTGATTAAAAGTGACTATTATTTGCTTTGGTCACCATTGTAGTTATGAGTTGTTGCCTATGTATGTGCTATGTTCATGTGTCTGTTCTCCCTCTAGGTACAATTCATAGGCTAACAAGCTAGGCACAGATGAAAGGGTTAGGACCTGGGTTGATATGTTTGGAGGGGTGCAGTTTTGAGGGTCCCATATAGATTGTACGTAATATGGGAAGGAAACATCCGCTAGTCACATATATGAGTTAAAAGCATCAACCCCAACTCCGTACAGCACATACATATACTTCTTTTTCGAGCAAACGAGTGTTTTGTGTTGTGACAAATTATTCTCGTTAGTATTCGATAAACAGAATAGCCCAGCGGGACTGAAGGACATCCTATTCGTAAATATGTTAACAGTAACTTTTACTGAATCTTGTTTGCGTTTCTTTTCCACGGCCTTTGTCTGCTCTATTGTTATAGCTGAATTAATGAGGTTATCATCATAGCCATTGTTATTTATAGCTATAACTATTGTGTTTGCATTTGTTACATCGGTTGTAGTTGAAAATTATGTTTGTATTGTAATTATTGTTTTTCTTTCATGCCATGCAAATATTGCCATAAACAGTCCCTCTCCATTTCCCTGTTAGTCATTAAACTGTCATTTCGAGTTTGTTATGAATATATGTATGTTATCTACACATACTTATTTAGAGATATTTTGTTATGGACATGCGTAGAATGTTCGCGTATCTTAGTACACGCGTGTTATGTACAGACTTATGTACACATCAGTTAAACACAACCATGTTAAGCACGCAGATGCATGTTATACACAGGCACATTGTATGCATGTATATTTTGTACATATATGTTACATACATGCAGTCAGTGCAAAGAGTATTTGCAGGAGCACACTTCAAAGTTTACATAGCACTAAGAATTGCATCTTCGAACTAAAGAGATAGAGTACATCATAGACCTCTTATATCCAGCCCTGGATATCTTCGCCAGTTTAGGTTATTATAATTTTTCTCCACGTTTTGTCATTTAAAAAAAAAACAACTTTCGTTCTGTATTACCTCTTTAAGGTGATCTGGAATACTCATATTGATAACGACGCGGCTTCTTGTGCTAGAAAAAAATATCACGGGTTATCCCCCCTGCCCTGCAGCTTCATCTACTCTTCAAGGTTTTGGCTACTGCTAGGAGCTAGTTCTCCGAACTGCCAACTTCCTTCACAACACGAGACGGTCGGGGGCGCTTGTGTAAGAAGTATGTCTTTCGTCGTTCTGAGATCATTCATATTAGAGGTTCTTAACTAAACGAAGGGGGTATGGGATCCAAAAGAGTGGGATACGGGAACCAAATGATAAGGGTATGGGAGAACAAGCTGATGGGGGACGGGGGGAGGAGGGGGTATGGAAACTATATGATGAGGATACTGGATTAAACTGATAGGGCTGTGAGAACCAAATGATGATGGTATGGAAAGCAAATGAATGGTATACGGAAACCAAATGATTTGAGTATTAGAACCAACTGAATGGAATGTAGAAACTAAATAATGGGTGTGTACAAGAAATAAGCGAAGTTGATATAGATAAAGTGACATAATTTTAGTATATGAACCAAATAATATATGGCATGGGACTCATATAGTCAAATTATACATGCCGGATTAGAGTTTTTAAATTATAAATGTTGGATTAGAGTTTTAAGCTATAAATGTTGGATTAGAGTTTCTAAGTTATAAATGTTGGATTACATTTTAAAAGTTATAAATGTTGGATTTTTAAGTCATAAATGTTGGATTATAGTTTTTAGGTTGTACACGTTGGATTATAGTTTTTTAGTTATAAATGTTGGATTAGAATTTTTAAGTTATAAATTTTGGATAAGAGTTTTTAAGTTATAAATGTTGGAATAGAGATTTTAGCTATATCTGTTTGCTTAGAGTTTTTAAGTTATAAATGTTGAATTAGAGTTTTTAAGTTATAAATGATGGGTTGCAGTTTTTAGGTTATAAATGTTGGATTAGAGTTTTTTTTTCACCTGTTTCAGTCCTATCTCTCCAGGTGTGAAGCTGGACCAATCTATTTATATCCTTTAAGTCACACTGTTATCTACTAGGGCTTATGATGATGATGATGATGATGATGATGATGATGATGATATCGAGTTTGGAAATAGAGATGGGACATAATGAGAAATCCAAAAGGTGGGAGGAGGAGAGATGTAATCATAACAGATTAAGAATCTCTGTTCTGTGCTAAAACATACTCCCATTTGTAATCTTAGTCTGTTTCGTTAGCTCTTCATTTTTTTTTTATCACAGCTTTCTTAACTCTCTATTTTCACCAGCTCTTTGTTGTTTATCACAGATTTCTTAACTCTATTTTCACTACCTCTTTGTTGTTTATCACAGATTTCTTAACACTCTTTTCACCAGCTCTTTGTTGTTTATCATAGATTTCTTAACTCTTCTTCTTTGGAATATTTATGGATTTACAACCCTCTATTCCTACAAACAAGGTCAGTGAGGAGGGGGAGGGTCAACCGGTATATCAATCCAAGCCCACAACCCTTTCCCTCTTTTACAGAGAGGCCCGAAAGGCTTCCTCCAATTTTAAGTTTGGGCCACAGTGATTGAAATCAGAGTGACTGATTAACCGAGTAAGCTGATGGGGAGGAGGGGGGGGGGAGAATGTGGGATAGTTTTAAGCCAGTTATAAAATTCCTGTCAGATGCCTACTTATAGGGGCCTCACATATTTTTATGCGTGTTCCCAGGTGTACAGATATCTACAAGGCTTCCTTCAGAGCTGTGAGAGTAAAGGCGGCCAGGCGTTGTGCTGACAGCATCGTCCTCTAGCGGAAGTGGTTTCCAAAGACCACATTTCGAACCACATATAACTTGCGAATAGCCATCTTTTATGTAATATTGCATTGCCATAATCCTGTAACAGCTTCTATACAACACGCGGCGCTGAATGCCAAGTTGGTAACACAACCGGGGATCATATGATAACGCTTTGAAGACCACTTGTGGTCCGCGGTCCAAGAGGTTGGAAATCGCTATTCTAGTGTACCGACAGGTCAAGGACACTAGCAGTAAAACCCCTAGGGCATCCATGACAAAACTAAGCAACCTTTTCCTTTATTTTACCTTTCTGCCTGGTCGGTTTCTTGCACGCGTCCTTCTTGTTTCCTAGCTAAATTTTGAGAACGAAACAGGTCGGAAGTTATAGAGCCGACGTTTACACTTCGCGTGCGTTGTCATAGAAAATCTATAACGGCCTTGATCACATTTTATTTAAAACCTGGAACAGGCGATCGCGTTCGTTAGGAGTTGGTGTTTTCGTATTCAGGACAGGACGTAGTGGGATGGAAGAGCAACAGTAGAGTGGAGTTCTGGTTAAGTGTGGGGTGAATGTAATTCTGGTTAAGTATGGGGTGAATGGAGTCTGCTTAAGTGTGGGGTGAATGTAATTCTGGTTAAGTATGGGGTGAATGGAGTCTGCTTAAGTGTGGGGTGAATGTAACTGTATTCTAGTGGATATATATATATATATATATATATATATTGTGCACCAAGGATGTGTGTTATCACCTGATTTATTTTCCCTATCAGTCAGTCATGTGCATGTCCCTTGTGGAACTGTGCCTCTCTAACAGCTCTCATGTAGGGCTCTAGGTTGTAAGCAAGATGCCCTGCTTCTGATGCATCCATTCGCAAAGATCATCAACAATGTTTTGCAGCCATCTTTATTTTCCCTATACAGTGAGAATATCACGAGGCATGTAGATGAACTACCCGGAATATCAATGGGGTGGGGGTGGGGAAGGTATGGGAGTGAGGGAGGGGAAGATACAACTTAATCAACTTGAGATATGCAGATGATACAGTCTTATTACCAAAAGAGTGAGAAAGACCTACAAGAACTGCGGGACATCGCAGAAAAAAAAGAAAGTGAAAACAGGGGTTACATTCAACAAGAATAAAACAGAAGTTACGGTCGTCCCAAAGATAAAAACAAAGATTCCTGAGTGTAAAATAACAGTAAATTGTACAATGCTGAAACAGCGGGACAAGTATTATGCTGACCTCAGATGGAAGACGGCTAACTGAGATAAAGACCAGAATTATACAAACCAGTATAATGTTCCAGAAAATAGAGAGCATTCTGTGTTATAAATCGCTGTCACTGAGAATGAGGAAAAAGAGTACTCAAGTGCTACATGGATCCAATTTTATTTTATGAATGGGAAGCATGGTCAGTCATTAATGAAGTATAACGCCAAGTAAAAAAAGTAAAGATAGTCCCATAGCAAATGCCGTAGGGGGTGAAGCGTTAGAGACCTCATTATGCTGGGTCATCAGCGTATGAGGTAGGGTGACCAGTTCCTTTCCTCGCTGCCTTTACTTCCCAGATTTTCTCTGGTACCCATTTTACGAGGCTGGGTCGACCTCGGGGCCGTATTGGTCGGAAAAAAAATCCCGCTCAGCTGGGGATTCGAACCCTAGACCATTTGGTTGCTAGACGAGTGCTCTAACCACTACGCTAGCCGGCCCCTATATATAACGCCAAGACGCCACTGAAATGTGGTTCCTTAGAAGAATGCTACGAATACCATGTGCAGCAAAGAAATCAAACAAACAGGTTCTGAGATAGGCTGGAGAGATGAGACAAACAATAACAAAAAGTCAGAAAAAGATCATCCAAATTCATGGAACACGTTCTACGGCGAGGCAGGCTAGAGTACTTTGTGACAACGAGAAAGACAGAAGCAACAGAGATCGAGGTAGAAAGAGAAAGAGACAATTATGTACGAACTAACATAATGACACAGACAGAGAAGGACAGCACAGCTTGTAATCAGCTCTTGGCACAGGAAATTATCCATAAGCATGTTCGCCAACTTCATCCGGGGGGACAACAGATAGAATGATACACGTATTCTTAAAGTGCATATCGTATTTCAATGGGAAAAAACGCCGGTCATTCGCAAAATTGTTGTGACTGGGCGTTTATTAGAGGCCGGCGCCTATTCAAGCCAGGCGTTTATTCGCAAAATGCTAATTACGGTTCTTCAGTATCGGTATTAGCCTGTACAGTATGTCTTTCCATAAAAGACAGAGGCGATGTTTATTTCAGACCCGGCGTTGTATCTGATGCATGCGTTTATTGGAAACCTTTCCGGTTATTTGAGGTAGGCGACTATTTCAGACCCGACGTTTAATCATGAAAATACGACATGTGTGTGTGTGTGTCTATATATATATATACAGAAGATAATGTTCGTCTTGTATATTAATAATTAACGCACTAGCGAAAATCAAATTTGTTTTAAATTGAAATAATTTTAGTAATAGAGTGTCTGTTGTCTGTCAGATCCTCGATGATCTATTGAAATAATAATAGTAATACAATGCCTGTCTGTCCGTTAGTCTGTTGTAAGTCGGTCTGTCCCTAAGTCAGTCTGTCTGTCTGTAAGTCTGTGTATAAGTCAGTCTGTCTGTCTGTCTATCTGTCTTATGTCCTACTGATATACTTTAAAATATTGCAATGCTCGTCCCTTCGTCTGTTTGTTTCCTTGCTTGTTCTGTCTGTTTTGTTTGTCCGTCTGTCTGTCTGGATGCTTGTTCTGTCTGTCTTGTTTCTCCATCTGTCTGTCTGCTTGTTTGGTTGTTCTGTCTGTGTTACTTGTCCGTCTGGTCCAGTCCGTCCGTTCAGTCGGGTCGTCAAGTCCGTTGTTATCACATCCTGGATCTCACAGCCGACGGAAGTAGCAGTTACAGTGTATAATTATGTCCTAATGTAAGGCACATAATAAGATTTAGAACAGGTCAATTTGATTGACAGAGCGAGTGCTCTTGATTAGGAAGTCAAAGGGTAACTTTTCCTTGAATGCATTGGGCACAAGTTGCGAAATAAGCATGCAAACATGAGAAGTGAGTGGGAAAAGTTGTAGTATAAAATCACTCATATTTCACGGAGAAACAGAGGCATTAAGAGCTAAGGAGAGCTATGAAAGTACGTTAGAGTTAGCATGAACAAGTTTGTTCACTTGGTCTTGCCTTAGTAAAATGATTAGGGTTTGCGTTAGTGTCCATTGTTCACGGTTTTATTTTCCTCGTTTAGGACAAGAGTCTAGCAGCTGTTGTAGGATGTCATTTAGTTAGAGTCTTGATCCTCTCAGGACAGACTGATTTTTTCAGTAATGATGTTAGTGTTTTCTGGTAATGATTTTGTTGTTGTAAGTAAGAGTTCTGGATTTGAATTTTGCTTCCCAGTGGCGGAATTTTTTTTTCTGTCGGGAACTCTTGTAGTTTGTACTACGAGGGGAAGTCACTAAGTAACTCGCAAATTTAAATATTTTATCAGTGGCAGTTATTAAGTAGTATTTAAATATATCCTTAGATAGTACCATCATCCAACTTTATAATGGTTGTACGTAGGGGGTGCTGGGAGTTACGTTCCCATGCGCAAAGCAATAACAAAATGGCTACCAAACTGTTAGTGTATACCAAAGAAGAACAGAGAAGTGTAATGCTATTTTTGTGGGCTAAAAGACATTCATTTGACGACAATCATAAGGAGATGATTACAGTTTATGCTGAAAAGTGTTTATCACTTAAAGCGGTCTATAGCTGGGTAAAAGAATTTTCTGAGGAACGCATCGAAACTGTTGAGAAAGTCTGATTTGGCCGTCCTGTTCTGCGGGGAAGGTTATGCTGACAGTGTTCTGGGATTATCAAGGAGTGTTGCTAACCAGGTTCCAGAAGTATGGTGACAGTGTGAATTCTGTATCGTACTGTGAAGTTCTGTCGATGCTACGGGACGCAATTCGAAGAAAACGTCCTGGTCTGCTGACTTGAGGTGTGCTTC
The DNA here is from genome assembly GCA_009760885.1 of Achatina immaculata. Lineage (NCBI taxonomy): Eukaryota > Metazoa > Mollusca > Gastropoda > Stylommatophora > Achatinidae > Lissachatina > Lissachatina immaculata. The sequence goes on from CM019715.1 coordinate 14,014,335, forward strand.
TCCTTCATGACAGTGCCAGATCACATACGGCTCGGTTAAACCAAGAGAAAATTAGCCAGTTGGGTTGGGAAGTTCTTGAACATCCACCCTATAGTCCTGACTTAGCTCCAAGTGATTTTCACCTGTTTGGTCCATTGAAAAACCACCTTGGCGGGAGAAGATTCTCGAATGACGAAGAAGTGGAAACAGAAGTAAAAAAATGGTTCAGAAATCGGACTCCCGATTTTTACGCCATGCGTATTGCATCACTTATTACACGATGGGATAAATGTATCAATGTTGGTGGCGATTACGTTGAGAAATTTAAAGTTTTAAAATTACTGTCGCATTTAGTTTAGTTTTTTTTTTGTAACAGGCATTTGCGAGTTACTTAGTGACTTCCCCTCGTATTTCAGTGTTTATTTTGTTGAATAACTTCATACCTCATCTCATCATGTCATCAGCACCTTTCCATCATTAAAGATGTTGTTCTTTTTGTAAAACAGTTAAATATCGAATCTGACTCATGAAAAGTCATCGTGATATTTGTCAGTTTGTTGATAGTCTGCATGTCAGTAAAGCTTAGCTATTGATGTATCGAAAAGTCTTGTTTGTTCTTGGGGTAACAGTTGTTACTAAGCGAGTAGTACAGTAACGGTATTTTGCAGTAGCTGTGCTATAAAGGAGGCACACAGTCATGTACATTTGAAATTCATTAGTGCCAACTAGGCACACAACACACAGCTGGCAAAATTAACTAAAACGCTCTTCAACAGGTATTCTGTATCATGTCTTGTATGGATGTCCTGGTACCGTTATTCTCCCTTAATAGAATCAATGTTTCCTCGGTTGCTACTCGTGCACAATGAACTGTTGGTCGGCATTTAGTGAGATAACACTTCACTGGCTGACACAGGAAATGCACCGTTTCGCTATAGCAAGTGGTATATTTTTACCAGGCAGTCGGATGTTGATTTTGGAATTGCCCACGTGGTAAATAACAAGTAAGCCTCGATTTATGGAATTAATTTCGATATATACGGCATCCTCGTTACACGAATTAACCGCATATATCGAAGTTCAGCTGTTATTATACTAAAACATTTTTCATATGACAAAGCTTATGTAATATAATAACTAATATACTACATTGTTCATGTTACCAAATTTTAAACATGGTAAAAGTTACGAATGTGGCGGTAAGAGGATATCTGGATGAAAGAACTCGACATATGCAGTAGAAAAAATACAAAACTAGAATCGTCAGAAGACGATACAAAAACAAAACAAAACAAAACAAAACAAAAAAAAAACAACAACAAAAAACTCTTCATTTTGACGATATTTAAACCTTGCCAGATCTGAAATACAAGATTTTGTAGCTCTTTAATAACGTCTACTAGACGGGGAGAACACAATAAAGAAGAGAATTAGCTGAAGAAAAAATAACGTTCTTAACTTTATAGAGCGTCAACGTAGCCAAAGAATACTGCAAAGTGAGTTAGGCTCAAGACCAAGGAATTGATGTACAAGGTTCCCAACAACTTGCGAAATTCCCAGCAACTAAAAACACATCAAATCAGGAGATCAGAAATGGCAACAAGCTGTGGATATAAATAAGTGCCAGTCTCTTGAACAAAACAGCGACGAGTATGCACAGAGATTGAAGAAGGTGATTTTGTTTTTAAAAAAATAGTAATAATAAAAGAAATAAAAGCATGGATAATCTCCAGGAAAACTAAAACTGATGTTAGAAAAAAAATGTCATGTTTTATAATCAGTCAGAAAAAAAGACAGGGAATAAAAGAGATGGGACTTTCAATTGAGGCATGATCATTTTACGCCTGGGTGGTTGGTTGGGTGGTTGTTGGGTTGGTTGGTTGGTTTGTCGGCTGGCTGGTTGGTTGATTGGCTGGTTGGTTGGTTGATTGGTTGATTGATTGGTTGATTGGTTGGTTGAATGATTGGTTGACTGGTCGGTTGGTTAGTTGGTTGGCTGGCTGGCTGGCTGGCTGGTTGGTTGGTTGGTTGGTTGGGTGGTTGGCTGGCTTGTTGGTTGGTGGGTGGGTTGATTAGTTGGTTGGTTAGTTGGTTGACTGATCGGTTGGTTGGTTGTTTGGTTGGTTGGTAGGTGGGTTGGGTAGTGGGGTGGTTGGGTGTTTGGTTGGCTGGCTGGTTGGTTGGTTTTGTTGGTTGGTAGGTGGGTTGGTTGGTTGACTGGCTGGTTGGTTGGTGGATTGGCGGGTGAGGGTGGATTTGTTAGTTGGTTGGTTGGTGGGTGTGTGGATTGGTTTTTTGGGTGGGTGGGTGGGTTGGTTGGTGGGTGTGTGGATTGGTTTTTGGGTGGGTGGATTGGTTTTTGGGTGGGTGGGTTGGTTGGTGGGTGTGTGGATTGGTTTTTGGGTGGGTGGGTGGGTGGGTTGGTTGGTTGGTTGGGTGGTTGTTGGGTTGGTTGGTTGGTTGGTGGGTGTGTGGATTGGTTTTTGGGTGTGTGGCTGGGTTGGTTGGTGGGTGATTTCGTTGGTTGGTTTCTTTAGTTAGTGGGTGGGTGGTTCTGTCGGGTTGTCAGTTGATCGGTTGGTTGGTTGATTGATTGCATGGTTGGTGTTTGGGTTGATTGGTTGAGTGTTCTAAGAATAAGTTCTGCAATACCAAACGGTCATCAGCAAAGCAGTTATTGTTCGAAAATCAGTGGTTTCTTGGCTACCATTATTATACATACGTGTACAAACTCGTATAAACATGCTTATCTAACTTCCTCAAAAATGGTTATGGGGTTGGAAAGGAGTGTAAGTACCGAGGTGCAGATGGACGCTCTCAAATTAAATTTAAAATATTTCTTTAAAACTATCATATCAATTACTAGGGAATTCTTTCATCCAGAAAAATCTTGCTAGGTCCATTATGAAGATTCCAGAAATGTTGACGGAAATATAACGATAGTTATTTAGCCTTCAGTTTCAGGTGGAATGTTGTGAGAGGATAGGGTCCCGTCTGCGTCGCTTTTGGAGGATGTCTGAGTAATGAAGGAATGGTTTCCAGCATACTAAAGCTTCACCTAGCAACCAGACATCCCCGTCCATGTTGCAAAGCGTTATCACATTTTAAATGTCTTTTAAAAGAGCACATGACATAGCAGTCAAGAAAGGTTACAGTTTCAGATAGCATAGTAGTTTATATGCGTCCTTCAAAGTTGCTGAGCTTACATACAGCTAGAAGCATGAAACAGCGTTCTATTCTTATATCTTACATCCTTCCCATGTCGTTAAACGTTACATGTGGCTCGCAAGGTAGTTCGCTAAGTTTTCCTGTTTTCGGGGTGGGGGGGGGGGGGGGCTTTTTCGACCTCTTTTTATTGGGTCTGTTGTGTTCCACTTGATAGCTTGTTTTTGAGATTCCGATTGTTTCTTTTCATAACGTGACCGATATACGTTCATCTTCTTTTTCTGATCACCCATGAGGTTGGTTGTTGTTCACTCATTTGTCTTATCTGTGCATTGTTCTTGAATTCGTTTTACTTTATACCGAGTATTTTCCTTAGGCATTTGTTTTCAAAAGAGTCTAATTTCTTGTCTGTTTCTTTAGTTGTTATCCATCATTCGCATGCATAAATGAGGGTGGATATTACATTTGAATTGGTGAATTATTACCATACTAGTGATGATGCTCAGTATCCAGCTTGTGAGATTATTGTTGAAACCATACTTGAAAAAGAATGTGAAGATCACTTCACACGATGAATTGAAGTATTACAGAAATGTCTGAGTGCTGAAAAAAAAACCATAAGGCGAGCAGGAAGGTTTGCTCCTCAAGTAGATGAGATCACCGACAGAAACAAGAAAGTTATGGTACTTAGATGTGGTCATTTTGTTGATGGAGCAAGGGTTATTGAGCAACTTTTTTGTTATGCTTGGAACTAAAGACCACAGCAACTGGAAGTGATACTGAAGCAGTAAGTCGCCACTTAGCGGAATTAGGTTTACTATGGCATGATTGCTGTGGCCTTCCCACGGATGGAGCGCCATGTATGCTGGGAAAATATAAAGAGGTTGTTTTCAGAGTAAAGAGTGAAAATCCATCAATGATAATTACATACTGTTTTCTTCATGTTGGAAGTACTGGTAGCTAAAACAGTTGAAGAATAATTGTCTAAAATGCTGGATGAAACTATTAAAATTGTGGCTGTATTTAAAAAAAAGAAAGAAATCTCGCCCATTAAAGTGTGGATTTTTTAGAAAATTTGCCATGAGATGGATTATGTCCATAACATTCTACTTCTCCAGTCAAAGCCGAGGTGGTCATCCAGGGCCAAAGATTTAGTTCTTGAACTAAAGGTGGGGTCAAGTTCACTTCCAGAGGAGGCGGGTCATATTTCATTTATTGCACACTTGAACGACGAAAATGTAAGTGCCGTGCCGCGGGGAGTTTGCGATCATTTCTCTCCACAATTCCCTGTCTTTAGACTTGATTATGAGATCCGCCGGTGACTTTCTTCCTAGCCACACTGACAGCCCGTCCAGTAACTTCTCTCTCTGTCTTCCTCTGTCTCTTCTTCCCTCAGTTTTTTCCAGTTGTCAAAGTGTGTTCCAATTTTCCTCTTCTCGGGAAATGTCATATAAATCTCGCTTGTCTGGCTCTGATCTTTGCTATAATTTGCTTTTTAACAGCCTCTCTTAAGACATCTTCACTGGTTTTCTGGCTGCCCATGGTACCTTCAACATCCTTCTTATAAAACATATTTCAATGGCCTCCATTTCTCGCTGTACTCTCTTATTCATAGACTATGCTTCACACCCATAAAACAGTATTGGCTTGATGTAACATTTAAGTACTTGGAATCTTGTTTCCATTGATATGATTTTGCTGCACAAGATGTTTCTCATTGTCTGGAATGGTGACTTGCCCTAAGCACGTCTGCTTTTTACTTCATTGTGACATTTCGCATCAGCTGTTATCATTGTTCCCAAGTACTTGAATCTATCAACTTATTTCAGATGTGTGCCATCGATGGTAATGCTACATTTTGGTGGTATTCTTTTCTTTGGGATGACCATCACTCCAGACTTCTTTTTTTTTCAGGCTGAGACCTTTACTTTTACTTTCACAAACCACGATGTCCAGAAGAACCTGTAGCTCCCCTTCACTTTTAGCACTTAGAACTGTGTCGTCTGCATATCTTAAGTTGTTAAGGTTGTACCCGCCAAGTGATATTCCTGTCATGTTCTCTGTATTTCTCATTGCTTCCGCTGTACAAGGAGAAGAGGTCAGGAGATAGAACACATCCTTGTCTCACTCTTAATTTTAGTTCTTGGAATGCTCCTATTTGGTTCTGAACCCTCACTGCTGTTGATTGCTGCCAGTATATGTTTTTCATAAGTTTCAGATCTTTCCCATTTATGTTGATGTCTTCCAGCTTTCTTAGAATTTCTGTGTGTCTCCACGAAAGTTGCTGTCTTAAACTGGCGTATCTTTCAGATGTTTAAAGAAAAAGAACTTGAACGATCTAAACATGTCATTGTAAGAACACTAAGGGAATTTAATTGTCTCGACAAACAAATATGAAAGGTCTCCAGAGGGAACTCAGTTCTTGGAAGTACCCTATTTCAGAAGGAGATCTCTCAAACTTCCCTCAACCTCGTAATAAACTATCGAGAAACGAAGCTGAAGATTTGAAATAATTAATTGCCGAGCATATTGTGAATCCGGAAGTACAAATTAATAAACTATTTTTCATCTGTAATCTGTAATCAGAGACTAGCACGCCCGCACTCTGGGCATTCCCATGCGTGCTCCGCCTTCCCTTCCAACACCCACGGAAGCGTGGGCCTGCTGATGGAGCTAGTCACGCGCTGGTTGTGGATAATCCGCGCTAAACCACATCTTTCGGAAAAACTTCCAATCCCCTCTCCTCCTCCAATTCGATTATCCTCTTGATATGATTATTATCATTCAAACCGATATCGTCCTCCATAATCAGCCTATTCAATGTGGCTCTTGTAATCTCCTTGTCCACTTTTAGGGTGCTCTGAACTGATGCCATGTCTGCCAGACTGCCCGCTCTGTCATTGCCTTTGACTCTCGCGTGATGTTTAATAGTTCTAGCGCTTCTTTCTGCTGTCCGAATCAGCACTCACTCCGCAGTGCCGGCCGGAGTTTTTTTTTCATCGGTGTCAAGAAACCTAGACTGAATTATGTCCCCTTTGGACTTTGCTAAATTGAAGATTTGAATCTGACAGCAGCAGAAATAGATGAACTATGTTTTAATACGTAGTGTGATTGTACACACTGAGAGTGTTACTAACTGATTGTATGGAATATTTCTGGTTAAACATGACAGAACATTACCCATCTATATTTATACAAGTGTGTATGTATGTATATATATATATATATATATATCAAAACAGATGGACTCAGGACATCACGGAAAGTCTGAAAGTATCACTGCAAGACGGTGGTCAACTTGCATAAGACCGTACTGCATTCATGGAGACTGTGAGAGGGACAACGTTCTGGAAAGGACACATCACGTGAATATTACATTGGTGCTACCTCGTACTTGTGTGAGCAGGCATTTTCGATCAGTGAACAATATAAAATCACGTTCCAGGATTCGTCTGTCTAACGTTGAAGCTCATCTACGAGTTTCATGTTGAAAATCTTCAACCCAGGACATAAAAGATTTGCAAGCTATATCAATCTTAAGTGTCGCATGGATGGAACAGTTTCTATTTCTAAATAAAGCCCTTTAATTTTTTTTATCGTGTACTTTGTAATAGCTTTTGTAATAAGGCAATAAATGAAACTTCTTTGACAGCACTAAACATATCTTGTTAACTGCACGAGGCTCCAGCATTAAGAACACAGGCGCGCGGTGACAGAAATTTATTTTACCAAGTGTGTCCAGTTTGGAAAAGTTTGGGAACCGCTGTGTTACACACTTGAAAGGGACTCAGTAGACACCTCACGTACACAGCAGAAGAACTGACACAGCATGATACCGCCGCAATCGATCTAGTAACATCATCATCATCATCATCATCATCATCATCATCATCATCATCATCATCATCATCATCATCATCATCATCATCATCATCATCATCATCGCCTTTCACTCTTTTGAGAGCAAAGGCCACGGATAAAGGCTCTCCAGTCATCCCTGTTCTTGGAATTATTCTCTGCTTCCTTCCATGTGTATCCCTTGTCTCTGAGCACTGTCATA
>CM019715.1:14026538-14176538 GCA_009760885.1 Achatina immaculata
CAATATATCTACTTACTTACCTACCTACTACCAATATATCTACTTACTTACCTACTTGCCTACCTACTACCAATATATCTACTTACTTACCCACTTACCTACCTACCACCAATATATCTACCTCTTACCCACTTACCTACATACTACCAATATATCTACCTACTTACCTACCTACTACTAATATATCTACCTACTTACCCACTTATCTACTTACCTACCAATATATCTACCTACTTACCCACTTATCTACTTACCTACCAATATATCTACCTTCTTACCCACTTACCTACCTACCTACCAATATATCTACCTCTGTAGCATGAAAATAAAAATAAAGGCCCGAAAAAACACCTGTGTGGCCGAGTACTTAGTTTACAAGCCTACCACGGCGAAGATGAGGTGGCTCAGATCCGGCCATAGTCACCCCAGTCACCCAAGCCTAGAAATAAATACCTGCCTTTTTTTTCTGGAACAGGGAAAGTAAAGGCGGCCAGGTGTGATGCTGGCCTCATCATCCTCTAATGTGCTGACAGGTCAAGGAAAATGTGCACGCTAACATCACATCACTTGGTTGAGTCTATGGCGCAACAGAGGTATCTTTACTTACCTGTTGTACCTCAGTAAAGTTCCTTAACTTCTAAATATCAAATTAGCCCTACAGAAAAGGAAGGTTATGAATTTGAACCATACCTAACTTCCTTTCCTTTCTTCCCTTCCCTCCCCTTCCTTAGCTTTTCTTTTCTTTTCTTTTCTTTTCTTCCCTCTCTTTATTCTCTTCCTTCACTTCTTTTCTTCTTTCCCTCTCGGTATTTCCTTTTCCTTTCTTCCTCTCCTTCATCTTCTTCCTGTCTTTCATTTTCTTTCTTCCTTTCTTTCATTCACTTCTTTTCTTTCTTTCATTCCCTTCCTTCATTTCATGCATTCCTCCCCTCCATTCCCTTCCTCCTTCTTTCCTTGTAATTCTGATCTAATCGTGTCAGCTTTGCAGCAGATACTGTCACAGTTATGAAAAAAAGAATGAATTTCAGTGTTAAGGAAATTCAGTGTTAAGGAATTATGAAATAAAAACTACCTGAATGAAGATATACAGCCCTCGAAGATAAAACACCCTGGGGTGCCGAAGTGGTTAGCGCTCTGACCTTTCCTTGTGGAGGTTGATAGTTTGATCCCGGATGGGGATGCCGTAATTACGCCAGGTGTGGAAATATATACCTGCCTGCATGTGTACTTTGGAAAGGAAAGATTGTCAGATAAAACAGTCATCCTACCAATCTACATTATATCTAAATATGAAGAGGAAATGTGTGCTTTGACGTACAGCTAGAGCATACGCCAAAAGTTCTGATAGTGAGCACGGACTCTACAATAGTTTTCAGAAGCAAGAATTAACTGAAAGGAAAACGGCAAAAATAGTTAGTCTTTAAAAAAGAGGGGAAAAAAACAATAAAAGAAGGATAATGCATAAAATAGCAAAATACGTGAAAAGTACCTGTACTAGAAAACTGTTTTTGTCATTTTTAATTAAGATGAGTGAAGACGATCAAAATGGCATACGTATGACACTGCTATGTAGTTGAAGAGATATGATTGGCCAATTCTCTTAGTTCAAGGAATATGATTGGCCAATTCTCTTGTTCAAGGAAAATGATATGTTAATTCTCTTAGTTCAGGGAATATGGCTGATCAATACTTTTACTCCAAGAAATATAACTGATCAACACTCTGCCCTATATCATGACTCTGTAATCGGAACTTTATCATGATTTGTTCTTAGTTTGATGATGGGTTCATATATGCCTGATTATCTTATTACTGAATCTATAATTATTCAATTTATTATCTTTACAAAGAACAAATAATCACCTCCACTATGAGAGGTAACAGATTACCATGGCCGAGTCCTGTAAAAGTAGTGGAAGAGATGAGACTCGCATATATACAGGACATGGAAAAGACAAGACCAAGATAATGACTGGAATACAACGGGAAAGAAGAGTGAACAGGTGAAGCCAAGAAGAGATTAACAGACAGTCCTCGCTGTACGTCACCCCGCTTTACGACGGCTCGTTTCTTTTCCACGTATCTTTCCCATGACTTATTATTGTGAATTTACAAATATTTTTAAAATATACGGTACTTATTGTATGTAAAACTATTCATTTTGAAGTTTATGCACAACGTATAAAGTCGCACTGGTTTATTCTTATGTTTAGAACATACCTGTATAATAAAATGCTGTATATTCACCCCCGTGAAATTCGATTTACGTCCATTTCTTTTCCCAGGGGATTGTCGAGAAAGTCAGAAAATGGGATCTAGTTGTAAACTAAGTAATAAGCATTAGAGATTAAAATGATGAGGAGGATGAGGAGAAGGAGGAAGAGGAGGATGGCAGAGAGATGGAATGGGAAATAAGATTCAAAGCCGGTTGGTCATTCTTTTTCTTCTTCTTCGTTGCTGTCTATATCTGCAGTTATGTCTCTTGGATACACTGAACACTTTTTGTAGTTCCTGTATAGAACCACAGAGCTTAACGTCAGATTCAGCCATATTGTTCCCGCATATTTTCCCACTTAACAAAAGTATATTATCTGGTCCATCCTGGAGTTCAGCAAGTCTGAATGTATGTTGTAACGCCTCCAGTTTCTGGCACAGCGGCACGAGTGTTAACTTCGTCATGCTGTACGGGCTTTGGCTGTGTTCTCACAAGTTTTTGCCCCGATATTTACAGTTAGCGGAAGATTTTTTACTCGGTGTATGTCAGTGCACAGCATTTTTTTTCTTAATCCTATGACCTGATAACATCCCGTGGGGAGTTCTCCAAAGAACATGAGTGTCTGAAAATAACATTCTTTTATACAGAAAATAGCTTGCTCAAAGGCCTATGAGATTGTCGCACTAATTTCCGTATATAATGAAAATACTCGGAGATCACAAAGTCTTTCTATGATTAAGATCAATCAGATCTTTAAAACTATGCTACATAGATACGTGAACATTCTTAGAGTTTCTTTTTCTACACAAGGTAGCGATGCATTCGCCGGTATCAAAATGGTCGCACTGTTTAGTTGTTTGTTAGTTACTGAATGCATACTTTCCAAAAGGAAGGATTGCAGGGATAGTCCACAATCATGGCCACCACGTCCAGCAGACGGTAGCCTTCTTTACTTTTTCTAAATGGGAGTACACCAAGGACAAAGTGCACCTTAACCGGATACTGGAACTTTGAAGTCAAGGATAATGGATGCTTTAGCGACGGTGACTAAAGAGCTTTTGGAGAAGACGTGACAAGAAATCGAATAATCGCTTAGATGATCTCCGGGCAACAAATGGAGCACAAACTGTGAGCAGACATTTTCTGCACAGACAAAGTAAAACAAAACTTTCCGATATGAGGTAAAATATGAAAAAGAAAACTCACTTGCGTGTAGCTAGGATAGTTTTTGTGTAATAAATGTTTGAAATCATTGACAGACAACTAATGTTTAACATTTGATGCTCCGGTGTCACTGAGTCAGTACAACATACATCTCTTTTACTTCACGACCCACGTAATTTCCGACAGACTTGCAATGTTTGAACTGCTTCTTAAGTATTTCAATTTAGAAAGGAATACCTGGCATTTTCTAGAACTGGGGAAATGAAAAGCAAAACCTCTCTCTTAATGCGAAGACAGCATTGATGACGACTGGTAAAACAAATAAGGCAACTGAAATAATGAATAAAAATTAGAAGAGCTGTAAAGTTTTGAATATCTTGGATCATTACTAACTAATAATGGAGATACAATGAGGGAAATTAAAAGGAGGACATCTATCGCTCTTCAAAAAAAATAAAAGAACTAAAGAATCTGTGGAGAGGAACAGATAGAACTACAAAAATAAAATTTTTGAGGGTATGCATTTTTCCCATCGCAACATATGCCTGTGAGACCTGGACACTTAACAAAACAGCTGAGAAACACATAAATGCCTTTGAATGTAAATGCTACAGAAGAGTTCTTCAAATATCATGGACACAAAAATAACAAATATATCCATACTACAAGAACTTCATATTGAAAAAAAGGTTGGCTAGTAATGAAGATTAAACAGAGAAAACTTAAATATTTTGGACAAATTAAACTTCATGAGAATTTAGAGAAGACCATCTTGGAAGGGTACATAATGGGGAAAAAAGAAAGAGAGGAAGACCAAGGCGAAGATGGCCGCAAGACATTGTTGATAATCTGCAAATGGATACATCAGCAGCAGGGTATCTTGCTTACAACCGAGAGCCCTATACGAGAGCTGTTAGGGAGGCAAAGTCCCGCAAGGGACATGCACATGACTGACTGATTGACTGACTGACTGACTGACTGGGGAAGGACAAGCGCCCAGGATTGACTCTGGGTACATCATTCTCTAGTGTGCCGACAACTCAAGAAAAATGTGGACACTGGTTGTCTCCATGACATAATATAGCTGTCTCTACTTTCCTTTTAAGAAAGCATAGTTTCTTAATTTCAAAATATATAGCTTTTCATACTTCAATAAAGCATAGTTTCTTAAATTCTAAATACATAGCTTCTATAACTCAAGAAAGCACAGTTTCTTAAATTCTAAATACATAGCTTCTATACCTCAAGAAAGCATAGTTTCTTAAATTCTAAATATATAGCTTTTATACCTCAAGAAAGCGTAGTTTCTTAAATTCTAAATACATAGCTTCTATACCTCAATAAAGCATAGTTTCTTAAATTCTAAATATATAGCTTTTATACCCCAAGAAACCATAGCTTCTTAAATTGTAAATATATAGCTTTTATACCACAAGAAAGCATAGTTTCTTAAATCCTAAATATATAGCTTTTATACCTCAATAAAGCATAGTTTCTTAATTTCTAAATACATAGCTTTTATACCTCAATGAAACATAGTTTCTTAAATTCTAAATATGACAATCTCCGTACAAAAGAAAAAAAACTACTATGAATTTGAAATCGGCTAGACAAGTAGGGAATAGAAGAAAATAGAAGAAAATATTAACATTAATTTCAATCAGGAACTTGCCAATCATTCCAAAACACCCAGTGAAGTTGAGGAGATAGGTATAGATGAGTTATGGAATTCTTACAGCACAGCCATAATCACAGCAGCAAAAGTAAGTGCTGGATTGGAAAAATCAAATAGAAAAGCATGGATATCAGATAAAACATGGAAGTATATACATGAAAGACGAGCAGTCAAATTAAACATGTTGAATGCAAAAGCAGATCATGAAAGAGATTCGGCAAAAGCAAAATACAAAGACATAGACAAGAAAGTAAAAAGTTCAGCTAGAAGGGATAAAAGAGAATACATAGACAATATGGCGAAAGAGGCAGAAAAAGCAGCAAAAACAGGAGACAGCAAAACTTTATATAACATACAAAAGAGGCTAACAGGTACTATTACATCTAAAGAAAGACCAATCCTTAGCAAAACTGGAACACTATTAACATCAAATAAAGACCAAAAGCAAAGATGGGCTGAACACTTCCAAGAAATACTCAATCGACCACACCCAAAAGAATTGTTAAACCTTGAAACTGACTTACCAGCCCCACAACTAAATGTCAATCTAGATGAATTGAATTGCATGAAATTGAAACAGCAGTGAATTTAATGGCTAACAACAAAGCTGCAGGTGAAGATGAAATAACAGCAGAGATGCTAAAAGCTATCAATAGTGACAACATGAGACAACTACAGAGAATGTTTAACAAGATTTGGAAAGAAGAAAAGGTCCCTTCCAATTGGAAGAAGGGAATCATTGTGAAAATACCAAAAAAGGGCAACCTTAGTGACTGTAACAACTGGAGAGGAGTAACCTTAATATCAGTTGTGTCAAAAGTATTTTGCAAGGTCATTTTGAATAGACTCAAAGATATAGTGGATACTGCAATGAGAGAAGAACAAGCAGGATTTCGAAAAGGGAGAAGCTGTCTCGACCAGATCTTTACTCTCAGAATAATACTTGAAGAACATATTGAAAAGCAGAAACCATTAATACTGAATTTCATAGATTTTAAGAAGGCATTTGATAGCATACACAGAGATTCATTATGGAGAATTTTATGTCTATATGGAATACCATCTAAAATTGTCAACATCATTAAGGACTTATACAATGGATATGGTTGTGCAGTCAAGACAGAAGAAGGGATGAGTGAATGGTTCCAGATTGAAACAGGCGTGAAACAAGGATGTATACTGTCTCCTTTACTTTTTGGGATTACAATAGACTTCATAATGACAAAATGCTGCACAGGTAACACAGGTATTGACTGGGTACATGGGACCCAACTAGAAGATCTTGATTTTGCTGATGACATAACTCTTATCAGTAATAATGTGAATTCCATGCAAGAAAAAACAGATAGCCTATCTTCACTGGCTAGCAAAATAGGACTTGAAATTAACAAGGACAAAACAAAAATAATGAAAATTCCCATCAATCAAAATGGAAAAATAAACATAGAAGGGACAGATATTGAAGAAGTCAATCAATTTGCATACCTTGGCAGCTACATAGACCAGGATGGTGACACTAGAAAGGAAGTTAGGATCAGAATTGCAAAAGCAGCATCAATCTTCAAGAATCTTGAGAACATATGGAATTCAAAAGTTATAAGCACAAAAACCAAGTTAAGACCATTCAATTCAAATGTAATATCCACCCTCATTTATGCATGCGAAAGCTGGAAAACAACTAAAGAAATAGAAAAGAAATTAGACTCTTTTGAAAACAAATGCCTAAGGAAAATACTCGGCATCAAGTGGAATGAATTCAAGAACAATGCAGAGATAAGACAGATGACTGAACAACAACCAGTCTCACGGGTGATCAGGAAAAGGAGATGGACATATGTTGGCCACTTGATGAGAAGAAATGAGCAGAGAATCCCAAAACAAGCTATCAAGTGGAACACAACAGGCCGAAGAAAAAGGGGCAGACCGCGTGAAACTCTGAAGAGAACATTATTAAGAGAGGCCAAGTTAACAGGCATAAAATCCTTTGATGAGGTTGAAAGACTCGCCGAAGACAGGAAAAATTGGCGAACTACTTTGCGAGCCCTATGTGACGTCTAACGGCACGGGAAGGATATAAGATATAAGAAGTAGGGAATATAGAAAATAATATAAATTCTTATATAAAAAGTGACCTTCGTAACTAGAATATTGAATGCGAAAATTCTTTCCTTTTTTTAACATAATCTTATGTTAGAGAGGTGTCAGCCAGAGGTGACAGTTTCTTATTTGTTAGCGTTCTAGGATAGTTTCTAACAGCCTGGAACTTTTGTGAACAGTTTCTGGTAGATTGTCTAACAGACTGGAACTTTTGTGAACAGTTTCTGATAGATTGAAATGTTGGAAGAATATCTACCAGACAAGAATACTATGATAATTTCTGACAGACTGGAACTCTTGGCTTAGAGAATACCCGCTGCATTAACCCTTTAGTTAGAAAATACCTGCTGTATTAACTCTTTGATTATAGAATACCTGTTATATTAACCTTTTAGTTTATCTGCTGTATTAACTCTTAATCTACCATGAACCATTTAAAAGGTTTTGTTTAAAAAAAAGCTATAGTTTACTCCAGAGGTGATAATATTCTAGATTTTATATTACTGTAAATTCTGGATTTTATATTACTGTAAATTCAAAATTTAGATATTATGCCACTTCTTGTAAAACATTGTAGTCCAGATTTTCAATTAAGGAAACCAAAAGTGCCTATGCTATGGATACCAGTTTGGGCAGTTGAAGTTTTAAGATCCTTCGACTGCCCCTCATTTTCAATGTATTTTTGCCGCCAAGTGCTTTTTCATTTTGTTGTTGTTGTTTTTTTTTAAATTTGTGCCTTAGTTAGCTTTTATTTCATGTTCTTACGAAAACTTTATTACTTTCAGTTAGCTGTGTACCAATTTGTCATTATATGATTGCAGTCACGCACGTTTAGGAACAGATAAATTAGGAGAATTAGGAACAGAATAGGCCAAGCAAAGACTGCATTTCAGAGAATGAGAAACATATTAACCAACACATCCTTATCAATGAATGTTAGAAAACGAGTCCTAAAATTCTATATTGAACCTATCTTGTTATATGGAAGTGAATCATGGACAATAGGCAAGTCTGCACAAAAATCATTGGAAGCAGCAGAAATGTGCTTTATTAGAAGAATGTTGCGAATCCCCTGGACAGCAAAAATAACTAATGAAGAATGTATGAGAAGAGCTGGAGAGACAAAAAAACCTTGTCAAAAAGATAAGAGAGAGACAATGTACTTTCATAGGACATGCAATGAGAAGAGGAGGCATTGAAAATATTATAACAACAGGAAAAATAGAAGGAAGAAGATCAAGAGGAAGACCAAGAGAAATGATACTGGACAGTCTGACGGGATGGTGTGAGAGGAGATCACCAACTGAACTGATGGCCTGCATGAAGGATCAGGTACTCTGGAGAAGCATAATAGCCAACGCCAGTCGGCACGGCACCTGATGATGATGATGATGAGTCACGCACAAAGATGGACCTAACACTTCCAAGGAATACTTAATCGACCACACCCGAAGGAATCGATAGACCTTGAAACCGACTTACCAATCCCAGAACTAAATGTCAACCTGGATGAAGTTACTTTGCATGAAATTGAAACAGCAGTGAATCAATGGCTAACAACAAAGCTGCAGGTGAAGATGAAATAACAGCTGAAATGTTAAAAGCTATCAATAGTGACAACATGAGACAACTACAGAGAATGTTTAATAAGATTTGGAAAGAAGAAAAGGTCCTTTCTAAATGGAAAAAAAGGAATTATTGTTAAAATACCAGAAAAAAAAAAAAGGCAATCTTAGTGACTGTAACAAGTGGAGAGGAGTAACCCTACTATCAGTTGTATCAAAAACATTTTGCAAAGTCATTCTGAATAGACTTAAAGATAGACTGGATACCGCAATGAGAGAAGAACACGCAGGATTTCGAAAAGGGAGAAGCTGTCTCGATCAGATCTTTACTCTAAGAATAATACTTGAAGAACACATTGAAAAGCAGAAACCATTAATACTGAACTTCATAGACTTTTAAAAAAACATTTGATAGCATACACAGAGATTCATTGTGGAGAATTTTAAGACTATATGGAATACCATCTAAAATTGTAAACATCATTAAGGATCTCTACAATGGATATGTTTGTGCAGTCAAGACAGAAGAGGAATGAGCGCATGGTGCCAGATTGAAACAGGCGTGAAACAAGGATGTATACTATCTCCTTTGCTTTTTGGAATTGCAATAGACTTCATAATGAAAAATTGCTGCACAGGTAACACAGGTATTTTTTGGGTACATGAGACCCAATTAGAAGATCTTAATTTTGCTGATGACATAACTCTTATCAGTGACAATGTGAATTCCATGCAAGAAAACAAGCAGATAACCTGTCTTCACTGGCTAGCAAAATAGGACTTGAAATTAACAAGGACAAAACAAAAATAATGAAAATTCCCGTTAATCAGAAAGGAAAAATATACGTAGAATGAACAGCTGTTGAAGAAGACATTCAATTTGCATAGCTTGGCAGCTACATAGACCAGAATAGTAACATCAGAAAGGAAATTAGAATTGCAAAAGCACCACTGACCTTCAAAAATCTTGAGAACATATGGTATTCAAAAGTTATACGCACAAAAACCAAGTTAAGGCTATTCAATTCAAATGTAACATCCACCCTCATTTATACACGAGAAAGCTGTAAAACAACTAAAGAAACAGACAACAAATTCGACTCTTTTGAAAACAAATGCCCCAGGAAAATACTCGGCATTAAGTGGAACGAATTTAAGAACAGCGTAGAGATAAGACACATGAGCGAACAATAACCTGTCTCAAATGTGATCAGGAAATGGAGATAGAGATATGTCGGTCACGTGGTGAGAAGAAACAGTCAGAGAATCCCGAAACAGGCTATCAAATGGAGTACAACAGGCCGAAGAAAATGAGGTCGACCACGGAAAACTCTAAAGAGGACAATGTTAAGAGAGGCTAGTTTAGAAGGCATAAAATCCCTTGATGAGGTTGAAAAGTTCGCCGAAAACAGGAAAACTTGGCAAACTACCATGCGGGTCCTATGTGACATTTAACGGCACGGGAAGGATATAAGATATATAAGATATAAGCGGTCACACACACACACACAGAGCTCGGCACGAATAGCCAGCTGTATAAACATAAGAACTCTATAGATAAATTGCTTTGTAACCAGTCACAAAAGAATGAGCCCTCCAGGACCCTCAGTAAAAGAGGGGAACCTTTCAAAAGCCCCGTAGTGATACAATGGTGGGCCACCCTCATTGGATCTGCCTTTTAGAAACAGAGGGTAATAAATCCAGATAAGTTCCAACTAACAAATGTTAAGAAATATGTGATTAAAAGCCGAGGTGCTGGCGAAATTAGGCTAAGATTACAGATTAGACAATTGTCTTAGCACAGGATTATTAATCTTTTTAATGATTACAGCCCCCCCCCCCCCCGCGTGGATTTTCTAGTATATTTCTCCATACCCTCATTTCCAAAAATCATCATCATCATCATCATCATCATCATCATCGTCATTGTCTTCGTCTCCACCATCATCATAACCACCATCACAAAACCTGTTAGGTACCTGTACGACTAAAAAGATTTTGCTGCACAATATGGAGAGAGAGAAATATAACAGGAGAAAGAAAGAAAACTCTGATCCAACATAGCTTTTCTTCTTAGTTGATTTAGTTCCATGACCCCATCGTTTGGTTTCCATGACAAACATACACCATTTTATCTATATCAGTTACCTTCAGTTTGTTCACATACCTCCTTCATTTGGTTCTCATAAACCCATCATCTTGTTCCACATACTAATCATTTTCCATCCATACCCCAAACATTACTTCCGTATAAATCAGTCATTTGCATGTCCCTTGTGGAACTTTGCCTTCCTAACGGCTCTCCTGTAGGCCTTTCGGTTGTAAGCAAGATGCCCTGCTGCTGATGCATCCATTTGCAGATTATCAACGATGTCTTGCATCCATCTTTCTTTCTTTTTCCTATTATGTATTTTTCCAAGACGGTCTTTTTTAAATTCTCACGACATTTAATGTGTCCAAAATATTTAAGTTTTCTCTGTTTAATCCTCTTTACTAGCCAGCCTTCTTTCAATATTAAGTTCTTGTAGTATGGATATATTTGTTCTTTTTTGTCCATATGATATTTGAAGAACTCTTCAGTAGCATTTACATTCAAGGGCATTTATGTGTTACTCAGATGTTGTTTTAAGTGCCCATGTCTCACAGGTATATGTTGTGATGAGAAAGATACATGTCCTTAAATGTCTTATTTTTGTAGTTTTGTCTGTTCCTAGCCACAGATTCTTTAGTTGTTTTACTTTCTAAAGAGCGACAGATGTCCTCCTTTTTATTTCCCTCATTGTATCTCCATTATTAGTAAGTAATGATTCAAGATATTCAAAACTCTCCACTTCTTCCAATTTATCCTCATTGATACATATTTCAGCTGCCTTATTTGTTTTGCCAGTTGTCATCAATTTAGTTTTCTTTGCATTAAGATAGAGACTGTGTTCTTCACTATTCTTACGGGCTGACATAATTAGTTTTTCCATTCCTTTTTCTGTCCTGGACAGTATAGTGTTTAATGACTAAGAGGGAACTGGAGAGGGTCTTACAGTCTTGCAGATAGTCATATAGTAAAAAAAAACCCAGTAATGACAACACAAACATAATTGTCATCCTCAAATGATGTAACAAACGGAAACATAATAGTTATAGTTATAAATAACAACGGCCATGATGATAACCTCAGTAAGTCATTTATAACAATATAACAGACAGAGGCTGTGGAGAGGAAAAAAAAAAGACAAACACGATTCAATGAGTTACTAATAACATATTTACGAATTTTTTTTTTTTGGGGGGGGGGGGGGTATTTCAGTCCCGCCGGACTATTCCGTTTATCGAATACTAACCAGGACAATTTGTCACAACACAAAATGCTCGTATGTTGGAATGCTTTAACGCTCGTCAGTAAACCAGCGAGAGCTGTAAGAGAAATGGGACACATACAAATGGCTCGAAGACTCAAGAGATCCAACATAATTTGTTTAATGGGAAGCACGCGTAATTTATGTATGAATTTTGTTTGTAAATTCTGCGCGGAGGTGGGGGGTTGGGGTTCTTCTCCCTCCCCCCCCCCCCCAGTCCCAGCCACACGTGCCACTCAGAGCTATGGACTTTAAGATTAAATAATTTATAGACGTAAACAAGCCAGAGACAGGGAGACCGTGCAAAAACAAATCAACGTAACACACAGAAAGAGAGCATGTTTTTTTTGTTACACTTTTGTTTCAGTAACTGAATGTTAACGAACGCAGATACAAACTGTACAGGGAGATGGTTAACTGAAAAAACTGGGGAAAGCATTCAGGTAAAACACATGATAGCACAAGGTTAAGCTTTACTTGGAGATAAACTTAAAGACATGTCGAAAGCAGAGGGAAATAGGAAAGATAAGAATGATTAAAAGTTAAGAGTGTCAGCTGAGTGTTAATAAATTTATAGTGGTTCTTATCTTAACTTTGTCTGTTTTCTGCCAAGTGGCGTATAGTCTGGAAAATGTTTCGCAATCTTTGGATTCTGTTCTTCAGACATTTGGCTTTTTTTTTTTGTCTTTTAAAGTTTTAAAACTTTATTTGCATCATCATCATCATCATCATCATCAATACTACATGCCTCTTATTACTTGCTGTTATTGATGTTCTATCTATCTAGAACTTCGTGCAGGATATTTTATATTGCTGATCCATAGAAAAGTTGAAGCGCAAGCATGGCGTAGGATGGGGAGTGGGCTATGCAGGATATTTCTGCAGACGGGAAGTGAGGCCAAGCAGCAGAGACTTCAGAGTAATGGAAGTCACAGTTATACTCTCCCGTTAGCCAGGTTGAGTCTGCTACTGAGGTCACCAACGGAGAGGTGGGATAGGATCTTGATAGGCAATAGTTAATGCCAGCTGTCAACTGTTTGTCACTGACCCACATTTCTGCCTGCTTCTCCTATACTCTGATAATGTCTGAGAAATCATTTTCTTATCTTTCGTTCTTCAGTCTCTCACATCTTAAGATACACTGCCTCGTACATGTCACATACGAAAGATACACTGCCTCGTACGTGTCACATACGAAAGATACACTGCCTCGTACATGTCACATACGAAAGATACACTGCCTCTTACATGTCACATACGAAAGATACACTGCCTCGTACATGTCACATACGAAAGATACACTGCCTCGTACATGTCACATACGACTCAATGCATTAAACAAGGACCGTGGTTGCAAATCCCCAACTAAATGCTAGATCACGGGCGACACACATCCAGCAGAACGTTGGAGTCAGCTCCCTTAAACACACTTAAGGAAATCCCCTTGGGAATAACTGTGTTAAGAAGAACACGCTTATCTTAACATAGTTTTTGTAAGACAGGGAACATAGATCTGTTTGCTTAAAAACTCTGACCTACTTGTGTAGCCCAGAAACCTGTAGCAATCAACACTAATTATAAATGTTATTTTTTGTAAAATGTAAACAAAACAGAGCCAGCAGACTATAGGTGGTGGGGAATGGATATCGTTGAGGCACTCATCAGATTCCTCGTCCCAAAGTCGGAGTGTCTCTGTGGAACTGTCCCAAAGCCGTCTAGCAAGCCAGCGTTGCATGCTGGATCTGACGTGGAGTAGGGGCTTAAGTACAGCCACCAGAGGCTGGAAAACAAAAGTTTTGGTCAGGCCAGCCTATACCACTGTCTTCATGGTAGTCCGAGCAAGACTATAGTCTGCCCTAGCAAGGAAAAGTGCTGAAGTCGGAAGTACCCAGCCAAAAGACGCATCGCAAAAATCAGGGTACCACGCGTCATCGCCATTGTGCGTACGAAGAAGAAGAAGACTTAAGGAAATCCTGCTGTCAAAGGCCGAACACGTATGGGCAGGCCCGGGGTGTAATGAGGTCGCTCCCCAGGATCAGTTACAGTAACCCCCAGTATAATCTCTTGGTCGTGAAATCTTAACAATATCCACAAAATTTTCATTGGCATGTAACACTATCCATAGAACATTCAGTGATACCTGACAGTATCTACAGAAAATCTGATGGCATTTTAACAATATCTACAGAATGTTCAGTAGCGTCTAATAATATCCACAGAACATGTGATAATATCTTAAGGATTCCGCGTCAGTGCCTGTCTTGCTATGCTGGTGTCGGACTTCCTTAGAGTGTGGCCAATCCAACTCCACTTCCTAGACATGATTTGTAGGTTTATAGGTTCTTGTCCTGCCCTATCCCAGACCTTCTCCTTCATTATCTTGTCCTGGCATTTATGTTTAAAATCCTCCTCAAGCAGTAGCTCATGAATGTTTGTATCCTCTGTTGTATTGTCTTGGTCATAACCCATGTCTCTGAACCATATAGAAGGACAGTCTTTACGTTTGTATTGAGAAGGCTAAGTGTGGCTCTTGTTTTGATGTTCTTAGATTACCATATTTTATTAGGTTGGACGAATGCTGTCATGAGCTTGGTTATTCTAGCTTTAACATCCTTTTCCCTTCCCCCGTATTTATCCACTTTGCTGCCTAAATATGTGAAATACTCTGCTTCCTCAATTGGCACTCTGTCAATTACCATGAGGCTATTGCTTGCACTATTACTTTTCATTATCTTTTTTTTTTGTCTGTTAATGCAGAGTCCCAGTTTGGCTGAATTCTTGCTTAAGATCTGGAGTTTCTCTTGCATTTGTGTGTGGCTGTGTGCCAGAAGTGCCACATCATCTACGAACTCAAGATCTTCCAATTGCTCCACAATGCCCATTATATCCCATTTCTTTTCCATTGTGTGGTAGTTTTCATGATCCAGTCAATTACTAGAAGAAATCGGAATGGTGATAGCAAACATCCCTGCTGCATGTCTGTTTCCACTTTAAAACTTTCTGTGATAGTTCCTCCATGCACAATTCTGCAAGTATATATGGTCTTCATATATGGTCTTTATAAGCTTTGTTATCTTGGCCAGGATACCAAAGTGTTCCAGTAGTTTCTATAGCAACCTACGATCTAATCTATCAATGCCTTCTCGTAATCAATGAATGTAACTAACAGTAAAGAATTCCACTGCATTGACTGTTCTACTACTATTCACATTGTAGCAATGTGATCAGTACAGGATCTTCCTTGCCTGAAACCTGCTTGCTCTTCTCTTAGTTTACTATCTACTGATGTTTTAATTCTGTTTAGCAAAATCCTGCAGAAGACCTTGCTGGGTATTGAGAGCAGGGAGATGCCTCTATAGTTCTTACATTCTAATAGATCTAATTTCTTAGGGACCTTCTCTTCTTCCCAAATCCTGTTAAATAGTAAGAGCAGTATTTCTGTTGTTATTTCTGTGTTCGCTAAGAGCACTTCTGCTACAATTCCATCTAGGGCATAGCTACATGCTTTTGTTTTCGTTCCAAGACAGGCTGCTTAAGTCATTTTCAGTTCTACACAAAGAAGAAAAAAAGAAAAACCCTACTCTTCCACATATCATCATCATCATTAACATCATTGTCATCATCATCATCATCATCATCTCGTGTCGTCTCCCCACGGAAGTCTGTTCTGTCTCCTGCCATTCGCTTTGAACTCGGCCAAGCTGGTTCCTGTCCATCTCTTGATGTTGTCCCCCCCCCCCCCATCTATTTCGTTGTCGTCCTTTTCTTCTTTTCCCTCTCATCTTGCCTTCATATCATATACTGCAAGCCATCAAGTCATATATAAAGTAGCATTTTATGTTCCATATATTTATTATTGTTCTTGTCGGAGGAGAGGTAGGTCTTCTCTAGTTAAGCTGAAAGGAAAACCGGTTTCTCTCCTTATACTAGTGACTTTATTAGAACTGCTACATTTTATTGTGGGTTCACTATAAAGCGACAAAAGAGCGGAGATAAATATTGTAATGCAGGAATTCTTCCACGATAAGAGAAAAAAAACATTCCACGGATTTCGTGGGCTCAGAAAGGTTAAGAGAGACAGCAGTAAGGGGTACAGGGAAATGTTGAAAGCAATTGGAGGTGGGTGGGTGGGTGGGTGGGTGCGGGTGGTGGGGTTTGAAAGAAAAAAGACGAATACACTGACAGTAGTTCAAACATGGAAATTATCCTGCGCAGTAGGTCCTAACCTCAGGGATACAGCGACAGTTGTATACATAGGGAAATAATCACACGCAGTGGGTACCAACCTCAGGGATACGGCGACAGTTGTATACATAGGGAAATAATCACACGCAGTGCGTACCAACCTCAGGGATACAGCGACAGTTGTATACATAGGGAAATAATCACACGCAGTGCGTACCAACCTCAGGGATACAGCGACAGTTGTATAAATAGGGAAATAATCACACGCAGTACGTACCAACCTCAGGGATACAGCGATAGAAGTATAAATAGGGAAATATCCAGCGCAGTGGTTACCAACCTCAGGGATACAGCGACAGTTGTATAAATAGGGAAATAATCACACGCAGTGGTTACCAACCTGTGAGTGAGGCATAAGTTAGGATCGTGAAGAAATCAAGTCAAAGTGGCAAGAATTTGTTATGAAAGAAAGACAGTGTTCAGGACTTGGGGACATCCTTCTACTTTGTGCCTTAAAAGCTAAATATTAAAATATTAACCATGCTACCTTCTATAGACTGAAATAATTTTTGTTGAAGTTCAGTGTTTTATACGGCGTCTCGGGTCACGTACCATTCGCTAGTTTAGGGTCGTAATCAAGAAAAGTTTGCAAACCGCTGATCTGGAGTTTGACGTAAGGCTTATTTCTTTTCACAGACCGCTCACAGAATTTAGAATTCAGAACTCCGAATCCGGCATCATAACATTCAGTACAGTCCTCTACGGCATACCCCACAACATACAAATATACATAACAACGTGGAAGTGACTAGCGGGGAAAATGAGAGGAATTGTAATCTTGGCAATAATTACTGTATATATAATATAAACAAGCCCAACATCCACTAAAGTATTTGTCTGCTGATGATTCCTGTCAAATGTTGGTTGTTGATTTTACGCTTTCTTCCATGAATCTCACTTTTTCTGCCAGAAACCTTCCTCTCTCTCTCTCTCTCTCTCTCCCTTTCTCTCCTGACGTCACCAATCTGTGAATATGCACATTGTCCATCCATTCACTCTCTTCAGCCTCCCACGGCCTGTCAAGAACGGCCCTCGAATTGTCCTCCTTGTCTAAACTCAGCCTGCCCTTTATGTCAGCCTATTCAGCCAGTCTATCAGACAACTCATGCCCTGGACAGAAAGTCCACCTCAATCTCCTGACATGTGATTGTTCCATCAGGTTCTCCCATCTGCTTGAAAGAAGCTTTTTTCTCTATCTTCCTTAGTATTCTTTGTAAGTTCGTCACAACACCATGAGTCACATCCTAATTTACCAGTCACCAAAATGCCGCAGATATCGCTTCAGTCTCACTGCCCGTACTTGATGCAATGACTGCAAAGACACCCGATCTATGAGTTACAAATCTTCTGTTTCCATAGTCGACAAAACCCCATCCACTGACAAGTTAATGATAATCAATTGCATCATAAAATCAGAGAATATAGGGCAGTAGATAATGATGATTAATCTCATGTGTGATGAAGGGGGCAGTAGATGATGATGATTAATCTCATGTGTTGAAGGCTATTGCATAGAAATAATACTAAATGCGACGAAAATGCGACAAGATTAAGTGTATCTTCGAACAGGGGCGACAAGAACAGAGACGAGGGTGAAGAGAATTCTGCTGTTATTGAATTAGGTCACAGAATCTCGTTTGTTGTTCTCAATCAATACATCTCGTGCCTACAGAGTTCGTCTCTCTGAGAGTCTTTCGCATATTTCTTACTCTAATGTCCATGAGGCTTGTCTTCTTTACTTCCTTATCTCTTATCTAAAGACGGAGATATAAGAAAAAAATTACTTCGAAAGATGTTATGTTGTTAAAGTTTCATTATGTCAGACTTTCTACACGTGAGTTCCAAGTTAGGTGTTGGTCAATAGTAAGACCTACAGTTTTATGTTCACTAACAGTTTCTATCTACGCAGGTCAAGCACGTAATTATAGTATTTTTTTTTTGGTAATACCTGTGTGGCAGGAATGTTCTGGCCTAGAACCAGCATCTGGCTGCTTGTATGCCTCCGAGACATTAACTGCATTTATCTTTGGTTTGTTTGTTTTTATTTTTTCTATTTTTTTCCATCCAGCATGAGATTTCCCCTGTTTACAGATTACCCGCATATTATTATAACGCAGCATTAGCAAAACATGGCTGACTATCTGCTCTAGTGGTATTATATTTATACCAAAATGATCAAGCAGATCTTCGCTTCCGTCTTTGTTACTGGAAGATTGCTTTCATTATTTCACCAATACTCCAGTTTCTTTCCCCTGCGGTTATGTTATATAAAAAAAAACCAAAAAACTAGTACAGCAGACCCCCGCTTATTCATCAAGTAGGGACCAGAGAACAAAGGAAGGAGGAAACTGTCGAAAAAGCGAAGCGTGGTCTTTATTTACGCAGATTGCAAATGCATTTAAGCCAGCGAAGAAAGACGCAAATAACACAGTAAATGCGCTTTACATCATTGCAAGTGCTTGCGAAAACTAAAGAGAGGACACAAAAAAAAAAACACTTGCATGTAAATAAACACAAGTACAGAAAGACACGAAACTAAAAGTTACTTCTAAAAGTTACTTACTAAAAGTTACTTCTAAAAGTTACTTACTAAAAGTTACTTCTAAAAGTTACTTACTAAAAGTTACTTTTAGATATTTTAATTCTTGAGGAAAAGGAAACGATTCTGTAATATTATGAAAATGTATAAACTAGGGGGGAAAAGGTAGGAACAGCTTTATTACTTAACGACTACAAAGTTGTGACGTTTCGGCGTGAGCCTTACTCATACAAACACATACAGGACGAAGGATTAGAGAGAATATAAATAAGTAATAATATATAATAATAATAATAATAAATAAAATGAATAGAGCACTTAAAATGGTACCAACCATTAATTACTATCTGTAATATCAATCTGCCTCTTCCGACATGATGATGACAATTAATAGAAGCGGCGAAATATGGCAAAATATGGCGAAATAGCGAACCCCACTGCCAACGTATATATAGGAATGGCTATAACTGAAAAGCGGCCAAAGAGAGAAACGACGAAATACGAAGGACGAAAGACCGGGGGTCTGTTGTTTCCAAGCAATAAAGCTGCTCATTGTCTTCCACATTTAGATTCTCATCGCCGACAAATGTTACAAAAATTCATTTTTGTGAAGTGAAGGACCCTTTCCGCAACCTCGAGTTCCCGGACACAAGTAACAAGTAAGGGAGACATTCCAAGTGTTCCCACCACGTGACTGCATCGTACCCGCCACTGCCTTTTCTCATGTTCTCTGGTGGCAACATATCTAGCACTGCTCCATGGCATTATTTTAAACTGTGTGTTTTATTCATGCATTACAAATGGCAGGGATCAAGATACAAAGAAGATTCATGTCTCTTAAAGACAGGACTGAATGTCCTGGCATTTAAGATAGTTCAGAGTCAGAAGATGATGGACTGGATATCCTGACAATTATGATAGTTCAGAGTCAGAAGATAATGTACTGAATATCCTGACATTTATGATAGTTCAGAGTCATAAGATGATGGACTGAATATCCTGACATTAATCTTAGTTCAGAGTCATAAGATGATGGACTGAATATCCTGACATTAATCTTAGTTCAGAGTCATAAGATGATGGACTGAATATCCTGACATTAATCTTAGTTCAGAGTCATAAGATGATGGACTGAATATCCTGACATTAATCTTAGTTCAGAGTCATAAGATGATGGACTGAATATCCTGACATTTATGTTAGTTCAGAGTCATAAGATGATGTTAAGGAAGCTAATGACAGTGAAGATTTAGACATGAGCCCTAATACACTTGGGAGGACAATGCCAAAAGTAATATTTTCATCTGTCTGTCTGATTGTCTGCCTGTCTCTGTCTGTCTGTCTGTCTGTTTGTCTGTTTGTCTGTCTGTCTGTCTGTTGCACTGTCTACTGATGCTAGCGATGAAGATTTTCCATAAAACTCTGCTCCGAGTGCTGAGTGTAAGTTGTGGTGGCGTTATCTCTCCGTGCCATCTGGCCATCTTAATTCATCCAGAATTTTCTCTCTCTCCCCATCCCCATTCTCTCTCCCCATCTCCATTCTCTCTATATATCTCTCCCGTCCCATTCTCTCTCTCCCAATCCCCATTCTCTATCTCTATCTCTCCCCATCACATTCTCTATCCCCATCCCCAATCTCTATCTCTATCTCTCCCCGTCCCCATTCTCTCTCTCCCCATCCCCATTCTCTCTCTATCTCTCCCCGTCCCCATTCTCTCTCTCCCCATCCCCATTCTCTCTCTATCTCTATCTCTCCCCATCCTCTCTCTCCCCATTCCCAATCTCTATCTCTATCTCTCCCCATCCCAATTCTCTCTCTCCCCATTCCCAATCTCTATCTCTATCTCTCCCCATCCCCATTCTCTCTCTCCCCATCCCCATTCTCTCTCTATCTCTATCTCTCCCCATCCCCATTCTCTCTCCCCATCCCCATTCTCTCTCTATCTCTCCCCATCCCCATTCTCTCTCTCCCCATCCCCATTCTCTCTCTATCTCTCCCCATCCCCATTCTCTCTCTCCCCATCCCCAATCTCTATCTCTATCTCTACCCGTCTCCATTCTCTCTCCCCGTCCCCATTCTCTCTCTCCCCTTCCCCATTCTCTCTATCTCTCTCCCCATCCCCATTCTCTCCCCATCCCCACTCTATCTCTATCTTTCCCCGTCCTCATTCTCTCTCTATCTCTCCCTTTCCCCATTCTCTCTCTATCCCCATTCTCTCTCCATCCCCATTCTTTCTCTCTCTCCCCATCCCTATCCTCTCTCTCCCCATCCCCATTCTCTCTCTCTCTCTCAACCGTGATCTATTTTGCCCTATAACTTATCCGTTATCGCAATGTACTCTACGCTTACCTTGCTATATAACGTGTCCTTTGTTATTGCATCTCTTCCAACGGAATGTAAAAAATTTTATTAGGGCGTTTGCAGGTTTCTGAAAAAAAAAAAGTGTGACAACGGCTGGTATAATCAAACGCTGAAACAGAAATATTATACAGGATCTCATCAACAGCAACAAGAAAACGTAATAGTATAAATAACAACAGACACTATCACCCAGAATCATGTATTGAACACACACAAGGTATCTAAACAAGCAAAAGACGGAATATTATCTCCCTTCACGAGGGGAAATAATTCAAGTTATATCCACGTATTACTAACGGTTTGTTTTCCGGGTTGTTTTCTTAGTTTCCATGGCTTGTCCGCAGTTTCTGAAACTCCGGTGGGAGATGATATGGGGAGACAAGAAAGCTAAATAATAGAGGCAGGCTTGAGGCAGACCTCTAAACAGGGAGTGTAGACAGTAAAGAGGCAGGTAGACTGGTCGGGGAACTACTCATAGACACAATGCAGAGAGAGGGAATGCGATTTGAGGGACAGAAAACGGAGACAGAGATTGGATTTACAATCACATTCTCAGACATGCTGATATAGAGAGACAGACGAACAGAGATAGATTAGAGAGAGCTCGAAGCAGAACGAAACTGAGTAGACTGGTACACAGATAAACAGACAGGAGACAGACAGACAGACAGATGGACGGACGGACGGACGGATAGATAGATAGATAGATAGATAGACAGACAGACAGATAGATAGATAGATAGATAGATAGATAGATAGATAGATAGATAGATAGATAGATAGATAGATAGACAGACAGACAGATAGATAGATAGATAGATAGATAGATAGATAGATAGATAGATAGATAGATAGATAGATAGATAGATAGATAGATAGATAGATAGATAGATAGATAGATCTGATCTTTCCTTGAGGCGCGCCAGATTATATTCTCCATACACTTGACAAAACACAGGTGAATCATATGAACAGATGTTCACACACACATTACAGTTCCATGAATACAGGAAAACGCCTTCGCTGTAATAGGTGAAAAGTGAAAACAACCTACAAAAATCAGGGGAAAGTACTGAGCAAGCTCTACCTTTCCATGCCATGAAAAGACACAAGTCAGAGAACTTGATAAGGATCGGAAAATTGAAGAGAGAAAGAATGAAAGGGAGACCAAACGAAAAAATACATCTCAATGGGAAAAAGAAACAGAGGAAGACCATGGCGAAAATGGCTGCAAGACATCTTTGATGATCTACGAATGCATGCACCAAAAGTAAGGCATCTTACAACCAAGAGGCCTACATGAAAGCTCATAGGGAGGCTAAGTTCCGCAAGGGACATGCAAATGATTGACTGACTGACTATCTATCTTTCCTTTTTCACTTATGTACCTTCCCAAGACGGTCACCTCTATATTCTCATGGCAAAATATGTCTTCTTCTTCTTCGTTCACTTCTACCACCAAAAACCGCACTGTGAACCTACTGAATTCACGCATGTGGTCCTCGTTAGGTCCCGTGGTCCCCTGTGTGATCCAAAATAGACCACACGAGTTCCACGAAAGGACCACAAGGGGTTCAGAGTATCACAGTGCTTTAGCCTGTATTCTTGGTGGGTCTCGGAAGCGGGATTGCGTGACACCGTGGTTTTCATTGCACCAGTTTGGTCTAGGGTTGGACTTTCTCACCGGAAGACCTCGACGTGTTTGGAATATCAGTGCATCCCCGCTGGGTGAGACGCGTTAGCCCACCCAGGCCAGAGTTGGACTTTCTCACCGGAAAACCTCGACGTGTTTTGAGATACCCGTGTATCACCGCCGGGTGAGAGGTGGTTGCCCATCCAGTCCAGGGTTGGACTTTCTCACCGGAAAACCTCAGCATGATTAGGATACGCAGACATCCCCGCCGGGTGAGAGGTGGTTGCCTATCTAGACTTCCCTGGTCCAGTGTCTCCGACTTCAGCATTTTGCGGTCGTGGCCGCTACCCTTCCTAGTTGTGACCAGGATGGAGCTTTTGTCCAGGAGGACGAATCCTCGCCACTAGTGATTTCTACCCCTGGGTTGAGCCGGTTTAGGCATTTCCCAGTATGGGCGTGTTTGGGACGGGACCGACCTCTAGGGAAGAGGTACTGTGACATTCATAGCCTTCAAGATTCACCCCTGGTATGAGCCGGTTTAGGCAAAATTCACCAGTATGGGTGTTTATCAGGCGTTACCGACCTCTAGAGCGGAGGTGGCATGAAATGTCTAGCCATCGAGTTCCACCCCTGGTGTGCGCCGGTTTAGGCATATTTCACCAGTGTAGGTGTATTTCGGACGTAGGCGGCCTCTAGAGCAGAGGTGCCGTGGTATAGCTCTCGTAGCGATACTACTGGACATACCAGGTTAAACTTCACTTTCCACCACCTTTTCCCATCGGCGCCGCACAGCAACCTTTATTTCCGCATTTACTTCCTTAACCGGGAGGAGCTTCACTCCACGCGCGGCATTTGAAAAGTCAAGCCAGCATTGACTTAACCTCTGGGACAAGCCGGTTCATGCATTTCACCCGATATGACTGCACTCAGGACGTGGCCGACCTCCAGACCAGAGGTGCCATGATTTGACTGTTTGCTTCGCTTTATTCTTTCAACCACCTTTTCCGCAGTGATGCTGCGCGGCAACCTCATTTGCAAATTTCTTCATTGGCCGGGAAGAGCACCGCTCCACGCACGGCAGCTGAAGATCTCGCCAACAGCGGCAGATGAGCTACCAAACGTGACACTCATCTACCCTAAGTAACTGGTTTTCAGGCGCCAGATATTCGCCCTCGCCCCTTCTCCTGTCAGTTTAAACAGTTCTGCCACGGGAAGGCCAGGAGCTGGACTTGACTGCCAGAGGCTGTTTGTGGCGCGTTTGCAGTCCTTAGAACCGCAAAATATGTAAGTTTAATCCTCTTTACTAGTCAGCCTTCTTCAATATTAAGTTCTTGTAGTATGGATATATTTGTTCTTTTTTTGTCCCCATGATGTTTGAAAACCTTCTGTAGCATTTACATTCAAAGCCATTTATGTTTTCTCAGCTGTTTCGTCAAGTGTCCAGGTCTCACAGGCATATGTTGCGATAGGAAAGATGCATGTCCTCAAAAATCTTATTTTGTGGCTCTGACTGTTCCTCTCCATAGATTCTTTAGTTGTTTTACTTTCTGAAGAGTGATAGATGTCCTCTTTTTAATTTCCCTCATTGTATCTCCATTATCAGTTAGCAGTGATCCAAGATATTCAAAACTCTGCATTTCTTCCAGTTTTTCCTCATTGATACATATATCAGCTGCCTTGTTTGTTTTGTCAGTTCTCATCAATTTAGTTTTCTTCACATTAAGATAGAGGTTTTGCTCTTCATTATTCTTATGGACTGACATAATTAGTTTTTCCATTCCATTTTGTTTTGTGGACAGTAATACTGTATCATCAGCATATCTAATCTCTGGTATATCATAACCTCCAATTGTTATGGCATCATAATATTCTTTGTCTACATCTTCTCTAACATTCCTCATTATATTTTCAGTATACAAGTTACAACACAGATCACTGATCAATAATCAGACCAATTCAACAATAACCTACAGCAATAACATGTTCATTTAACCTCATCGCTCTACACGTTTTACACAGCGCAATTGGAGATGGCGTGTAATACGCTGGGTGGTGGTGGTGGGGTGGGGAACAAGCAGGCTGTCCCATTTGACAATGGGATCCTGTAGCTGACCAAGACCCTGTCCCATCTTTCCGTTGACAGCCTCCAGTAAAAGGCCTCGCCTGGCTGGCCTGGAACATGTATCTACCATAATCTCCCATGGCAGTGGAGTCTATTGAAGAAGTACTGTACACACGCCTCTCATGTTTTTAACCCTTATCAGGGTCTTAATAAATAAATAAATGACCGTTGTAACCCGCTTCTGAGATGACACGATGGGCGCCTCAACATCTTCATCATATCGGCTGCAAAAGAAAACCATCTAGAAGAAGAGGAAGAAGGAGAAGGAAACATAAATTAAAGAGGAGGAAGAAGAAGGAGGAAGATGGCGAGGAGGAGGAAAAGGAGGAGGAGGAAGAAGCAGGAAAAGGGGAGAGGAGAAAGGAAGAGGAGGAAGAAGAGAAGGAAGAAAAGGATGAAGAGGAAGAAGGAAAAGGAAAGAGGAGCAGGAGAGAGAAGAAAAGGAGGAGGAGAAAGGAGGAGGGAGAAGAAGAAGAAGAAGTATCATATTTGACTCTTCCTAAATCAAAGGAAACAAAACACTGACTCATGACAGGAAAGGATTAAAATGTGTTCATGAAAGAAAACAAATTGTCCGCAATCTCTTCCCTGTAAAGGAATAGCATTTATCTAATAGCTTATTATCTTAGCTGTAAATCAGTGCCTTTATAAAACACTGAGCTGGGTATTAAACAACGGCACTGAATAACTGGTAACTTGAGGAGCCGAAGGTGAATAATTGATAACTTGAAGAGTCCAAGGTGAATAATTGATAACTTGAAGAGTCCAAGGTGAATAATTGATAACTTGAGGAGTCGAAAGTGAATAAATACTAATTTGAGGAGTCGAAGTTAAATAGTTGGGAGCTTGAGGGCTCACTGTCTAACAACTGAAACCTTGAGGAGTCGGAGTTGAATAATTGAAGACTGACTTAAAGAGTCGGAGCTGAATAATCAATTACTTGAGGAGTGCGGAATCGAAAACCATTGTATCGAATCCACTGACCTGGTTAGAATCATATTTGGTCATAGGTACCCAGTGTTAGCAAGCTGTTTACCTCATTTCTCAGCCACTCGCCTTCTTTCACTTTTTGTTTACCTACATCTATGTGGGCGCATTTAGTGCCTTCCTTTCTTGCAAGGAGGAGACCAGTGTTGGATTTTGCATCTATGTTTTTTCTTGTTTTTATTTTGTATGTTGTATTTGTATGTGACCCTTGAAAAAGGCTTTTGCTGAAATACTGGATTGGTGCATGTCTTCATGTGTATGTGCTCATCTTACTTTCTGCCATTCTTGTTTCTACCCGCTTTCCTCACTCTTTCTATTTTTGTGTGTGTGTGTGTAAAAGTGAACTCTATTTATCTTCATTACTATAACCAGATTTTTTTTAACCGTACTCATCATATCTCTTATCTCTTAGAATCTCCTCACGTTTCTGTGAGTATTTTTTTTTCTGTCTGGCGCAAAATTCAAACCCTGCACATTTCGTGGCAACTATCTTCTAGATAAGTGGCCATTAAAACCCCCAACATCAAAGCAACCCGCCAACCCGGATGCTGGAATCTGTAATAGATAATTTTTTTTTTACTTTTGGCAATGTGTCTTTTCTATTTTGTATAAATAAAGGCCGTATGGGATTTGAGGGATACATTCTTTATACTAATGGAAAATGAAAGATGGATGGTCATATATAAAACAAAAGACACACGGGCTTAACTTTATCTCTTTAATAAATCTTATTCTTTCGTGTCCACAATATATGGTCACACATATAGATATTTGTAAAAAAAAAAGAAGTGCATACAGTACTTCATGTCAATGATTCTTAACCCTTTTAATCGTGAGCCCCCTTTCTAGTCTGAGAACCCCTATGTATCGCTTATTTAAATATAATGCGGATAATTCCTTAATCGAGCCAATTTGCTCTTCCATGGACCACCCAAAATGTATACCGGGGGTGGAGGGGGGGGTCCCACTGAGCAAAATTTAAGAATCCCTAGTCTATGTATTACGACGTGTCTCTGTGTGTGCATGTTTGGAAAGAGGGTGGAGGGGGCGGGGGGGGGGGGATATTCTTTCATCTCTGTCTGCCACTACCTGAATGAGCTGAAATGAAATGGATGTGGTAAATAAACCAGCATAGACGACTAACAGACTTCAGAAATGTCAAGACAGTGCTCTGCCTTGTCGGACTCGCTCAGAAAAGATGCCTGGCATTTCTGCCTGACTCCATCCCCGGAACAAGGCGACTACTGGCAGGCACAACTCATTATAAGATAGCACACATACTCTACCCACGTGGCCGGGATCGACCTTGAAAATCTTTACCTAGTCCAGAGGTTCCCAAACGTGTATTTGGGATGCCTTTTCTTTGTTTGTTTATAGTTTAGCCTTTGACTCTAGCCAGAGCCTACCCTACAAGGTATCAGGGGTTTTTTAATCAGAGTTTTCCTTCTCCTTAAAATAAAGTGTCTTCATTCGTTCGTTCGTTCTCCGGTGGAAGGCAGAGGGAAACCAACACTGTACATTTCCAAGAATAATCATGACAATCCACAATTCTTTGAATCATAAAGACGTTAATGGGGGTTCCAGTGGAACCACCTCGTCTGGTAGGGCCTATCACCCGCGACAGGTGATACCAGATCATCATCCAACTACTGTACGCAAAGAAAACACAAGTAACACCACAGTAATTGCAACATGGAACATTTGAAAAACTGGAAAACATTGAGCAAGAAATGAAAAGAATGGAAATTAACATCCCTTGTTTATGTGAAAGGAGATGGACTGGAGCATGAAGCAGAGATCATAAAGACTTCAAAATAATATATTCCAGGGGAAACCAGCTTAGAAATGGAGTTGGCATAATACTGGACAAGAAGACAGCAAGGACCGTGAAAGGTTTCTGGTGCATATAAGACAGAGTGTTAATGGTTAAATTACAGGTCCACCCAATAGACACAAATCTCATACAAGTATACACACCAACTTTAGAAAGTTCTGATGATGAGATAAAAGAACTTTACAACAATCTGGACATGGCAATGAAACAGTGCAAACCATGGGAAGTAAACTTTGTGCTGGGAGATTTAAACGCGAAAGTAGGGACTAAACAAAATAATGAAGCTACTGGCAATTATGGACTAGGAATCAGGAACAAAAGAGGAGAGATATATGATATCCCTAGTCAATTATAGACATGGAAAAGCTCAAGTAATAACATGCATAACCAGATAGATTACATTATGATCAACAGAAGATTCAGGAACTCACTAATATCTGTGAAAACAAGACCAAGCGCAGACTGCAACAGTGACCACATCCCAGTCGTAGGAAAAGACAGAAGTAATGCCATATATATATATATATATTGAGAGGATTGATAGAAAGATCAGTAGAAGTAAAGACGGACCTATACTTATACTTCATAGACTACTGTAAAACCATTCGATAAGGTGAAACACACAGAAATTATAAGAATGCTGGAAGACATCAACATAGATGGGAAAGATCTGAAACTCATCAAAAACATACTTACATCAATCAGCAGCAATGAAGGTTGAGAACCAAATAGGAACATTCCAAGACATACAACTGAGAGTGAGACAAGGATGTGTTCTGTCTCCTGACCTGTTCTCCTTGCACAGCGAAAACATAATAAGAAATATAGAGAACATGCTAGGAATATCAAATGGCGGGTACAACCTTAACAACTTAAGTTATGCAGACAACACAGTTCTGATTGCTATAAGTGAAAGGGAGCTACAGGCCCTTCTGGACATCGTGGTTCGTGAAAGTAAAAGTAAAGGTCTCAGCCTGAATAAAAAGAAGATTAAAGTGATGATCATCTCAAAGAAAAGAATACCACCAAAATGTAGCATTACCATCGATGGCACAAATCTGAAACAAGTTGATAGATTCAAGTACTTAGGAGCAATTATAACAACTGATGGGAAATGTCACAGCGAAATAAAAAGTAGATGTGCTCAGGCCAAGTCAGCATTCCAGAAAATGAGAAACATCTTGTGCAACAGATCCATATCAATGGAAGCAAGATTCTGAGTACTTAAATGTTACATCAAGCCAATTTTGTTTTATGGATGTGAAGCATGGTCCATGAATAAGAGAGTACAGCGAGAAATGGAGGCCATGGAAATGTGGTTCATAAGAAGGATTTGAAGGTACCATAGGCAGCTAAGAAAACCAACGAAGAAGTCTTAAGAGAGGCTGGAGTTAAAAGGCAAATTCCAGCAAAGATCAGAGGCAGACAAGCGAGATTTGTAGGACATATTCTGAGAAGAGGAAAATTGGAACACATTGTGGCAACTGGAAAAATTGAGGGAAGACAGAAAGAGAGAAGTTACTGGATGGGCTGTCAGGGTGGCTAGGAAGAAAGTCACCGGCAGATCTCATAATGAAGTCTAAAGACAAGGAATTGTGGAGACAAATGATCGTCTAGGCCACGCGGCACGGCACTTGATTTCTTTGTTTCCCACAACATATCCCTTGTGGATCTCTCCCCAAAACGTAATTTGTTCTGATACCTACTCTTGCAAAAAACACACACACAAATAACAAATATATCCATACTACAAGAACTTAATATTGAAGAAGGCCGGGTAGTAAAGAGGATTAAACATAGAAAACTTAAATATTTTGGACATATTAAACGTCATGAGAATTTAGAGAAGACCACTTTGGTAGGTGCATAGTAGGGAAAAAGAAAGAGAGGAAGACCGGGGCGAAGATGGCTGCAAGACATCGTTGATGATCTGCGAATGGATGCATCAGCAGCAGGATATCTTGCTTACAACCAAGAGGCCTACAGGAGAGCAGTTAGGGAGTCAAAGTTCCGCAAGGCACACGTACATGACCGACCCACTCTTGCTTTTTCTGGCTTTTTCTGCCCTTCTGCCTCTTGATCTTTCCATCGCTTACAAAATAAAAGGGACAGGTACCGTTTACTTCGAGAACCACTGATTTATAAGGAAAAAAAAGAGATCAAATACCTCACCAAATTCTAACCTAACGCCAGAGAGAAAACTTTGAAGAGAACTGAACACGCGCCAACGAAAAACAAGAACAAGGAGAGCAGAACTAACAAGGGTCACAGCACACAGCAGGAAGTCTACAAAACGATCTAGTTAAAAGCTTGTGCTCTTACTATTGTTCAGAGAGAAATGTTTTACAGTGATGGCACTTGCATGCAAGTTAGTACAGAATTACCCAAATCCATCATATATTTAACACTAAAAGGGTTGCATGGCAGGGATTCTCGCAGTCGAATTGGACTTTCCCCCCCCCCTCTCAGTAAGTACAAAATTATCCAGATCCATCATACATTTAACGCAAAAAGGTTTGCACAGTATGGATGCTTTCATTTGAATTTGGCTTTATCTTGTCGTCCCCGCTAATCTCTCCCTGTACGTAATGTTTTAGTAAATAACTTATGTTGATACAGATATGAAATCGGATTTGGAGCTGGTTACACTGGCTTTCATTGTTTCCAGAATCTAAGTCGAAAAGCAATATTATCCTTACAGTTCTAAATTTATAGTCACTCCCAAACATAGGGCTATAAATGGGGGCGGTCATGTGGCCAAGTATCGGTCATTAATAGGGGTAAACAATAAACTAAGTACATGTTACAGGATGAATAGACATGTTTAACCATTCATTCATTCATTTGCGTGTCCCATGCGGAACTTTGCCTCCCTAACAGCTCTCCTGTAGGCCTCTCGGTTGTAAGCAAGATGTCCTGCTGCTGATGCATCCATTTGCAGATCATCAACGATGTCTTGCAGCCATCTTCGTCCCGGTCTTCCCCTCTTTCTTTTTCCCATTATGTACCTTTCCAAGACGGTTTTTTCTAGATTATCATGACGTTTAATGTGTCCAAAATATTTAAGTTTTCTCTCTTTAATCCTCTCTACTAGCCAGCCTTCTTCAATATTAAGTTCTTGTAGTATGGATATATTTATTCTTTTTTGTATCCATGATATTTGAAGAACTATTCTGTAGCATGTACATTCAAAGGCATCTGTGTGTTTCTCAGCTGTTTTGTTAAGTGTCAGATCTCACAGGCATATTTTGCGATGGGAAAGATGCATGCCCTTTAAAATCTTTTTTTTTGGGTCTGTTCCTCTCCACAGATTCTTTAGTTGTTTTACTTTCTGAAAAGCGATAGATGTCCTCCTTTTAATTTCCCTCATTGTATCTCCATTATTAGTTAGCAGTGATCCAAGATATTCAAAACTCTCCACTTCTTCCAGTTTTTCCCTCATTGATACATATATCAGCTGCCTTGTTTATTTTGTCAGTTGTCATCAACTTAGTTTTCTTCGCATTAAGATAGAGGTTTTGATCTTCGCTGTTCTTACAGACTGACATAATTAGTTTTTCCATTCCTTTTTATGTTGTGGACAGTAATACTGACATGTTTACCATCACTCGCAAATACAAACAGAACGCGAATTATCACAGTAAATGATGGAAATAATCACAGAAGATAAAACACATTCATTCATTCACTTGCATGTCCCTTGCGGAACTTTGCCTCCCTAACAGCACTCCTGTAGGCCTCTCGATTGTGAGCAAGATGGCCTGCCGCTGCTGCATCCATTTGCAGATCGTCAACGATGTCTTGCAGCCATCTTCGTTTTGGTCTTCCTCTCTTTCTTTTTCCCATTATGTATCATTGCAATACGGTCTCTCTAAATTATCATGACGTTTAATGTGTCCAAAATATTTAAGTTTTCTCTCTTTAATCCTCTTTACTAGCCAGCCTTCTTCAATATTAAGCTCTTGTAGTATAGATATATTTGTTCTTTTTTGTGTCCACGATATTTGAAGAACTCTTCTGTAGCATTTACATTCAAAGGCATTTATGTGTTTCTCAGCTGTTTTGTTAAGTGTCCAGGTCTCACAGGCATATGCTGCGATGGGAAAGATGCATGCCCTTAAAAATCTTATTTTTGTGGTTCTGTCTGCTCCTCTCCACAGATTCTTTCTTTATGAAACACAACACATTAAACAAAGAATCATACTGTGATGAGGCCGCGGCCGTAAGTATAAAGGCCTAACTTCATCGGCCGTAAGTACAAAGACCTAACTTCATCGGCCGTAAGTACAAAGGCCTAACTTCATCGGCCGTAAGTGTCAGCGTCGAACGGAACATGATACAAATGTAAGCATGAAACAGCGAGGTTTTGGGCACAGTAAAGTGACAGAGAACAGTGTTGATAGTTAAAAAGTACAAAACATTCTCTGCCACTTTACAAACCTGTAGCGGCCATCTTAATCTGGGCTCAACCGAGTAGGGCTTTTTCCCCATTTAAAATTCAATATTTTGGTTTCATTTTTCACTGAACAGTGCACCCGAGTAGCGAATTACATAGTGCATTCGATTCTCAGGATTGTGGTTCATAGTTTGATCCCTGCTGGAGGTTCACCAGACAGTTCAGCCAGGCCCAGTTTGGGCCCGGTGGTTGGGGGGGGCCCAGGAGAGGTGGGGCCTTGAAGGCTTCCTCTTTTTTTTAAAGTGAAGGGAGCCCTATAGGATGAAAATAGAATGGCTAATTGATAGGGGTGGGGGCCCCGAGAACAATTCTGTATCTCCTAGCAAAACTTCCCTCAGGGGCCCCAAGCTCTTAAAACTTGTGGAAGTAAACCTTGACAACGCCAAGTCACAAATAGTCAAAAGGAACCACGAGGACTGGTTTCTCCGTATATCCTTAACGGCGTGATATCATTATCATCATCATCATCATTATCATCATTATCATCATCATCATTATCACCATCATCATCACCATCATCATCATTATCATCATCATCATCATCATCAAATACCGTGCCGACTGGTGTTTGCTATTATGTTTCTCCATATTACCCGATCCTTCATCTTACATCTCACATCCTTCCCGTGGCGTTAAACGTCGCATAGGGCTCGCATGGTAGTTTGCCAAGTTTTCCTGTTTTCGGCGACCTTTTCATCCTCATCAAGGGATGTTATGCCCACTAATTTGGCCTCCTCTTAACAATGTCCTCTTTAGAGTTTCACTTGGTCGACCTCTTTTTCTTCGCGCCCGTTGTGTTCCATTTGATAGTTTGTTTTGGGATTTTCTGATTGCTTTCTTCTCACCACGTGACCAACGTATGTCCACCCAGGCCATTATTTCGGTTGGTGATCTCCTCTCACACCATCTCATCAAAATGTCCAGTATCGTTTCTCTCAGCCGTCCCCTGGCTCTTCTTCCCTTTATTTTTCCTGTTGTTACAATATTTACAATGTCCCCTCTTCTCATTAGACGCTCTATGAAAGTACATTATCTCTCTCATATTTTTTGACAAGATTTATGTTGTCTTTCATGCTCTTCTCATAAATTATTCATTAG
Organism: Achatina immaculata; assembly: GCA_009760885.1. Classification (NCBI taxonomy): domain Eukaryota; kingdom Metazoa; phylum Mollusca; class Gastropoda; order Stylommatophora; family Achatinidae; genus Lissachatina; species Lissachatina immaculata. The sequence continues at coordinate 14,059,881 of CM019715.1, forward strand.
TAATCTTTTCTGTCCATGGAGTTGGCAACATTCTCTTGATTAACCCCACATACTTTGCTTCCAATAGTCTTTGTGCGGGCCTGCATATTGTACATCACGTATTGTATGTGGACAATAGTCACGGACAACAGGCATGATAAAGCTTTCACTATTTTACTGAAAAGAGTACAAACAATGTTTGTTTATTTAGATATATACAAAGTAATACCGGCTGGTTAGTAAGGAAGATTAAAGAGAGTAAGCTTAAGTATTTCTCACATATCAAATGTCATGAGAGTCTGGAGAAGATAGTCTCAGCAGGATACATACAGGGAAAACGAAAGAGAGGACGACCAAGGCGAAGATGGTAATAAGTAAGTGTTGATTTGCGAATAGATGCATCAGCAGAAGGATATTTTGCTTACAACCGAGTGGTCTTCAAGAGAGCTGTTAGAGAGACAAAGTTCAGCGAAGGACATGGTAATGAATGAAATAATGAATGAATCAATCAATACAGGTTGCAGTTAAAAGTCTAATCTATCTAGTCTTGCCAAGCCCACACATCATGAGAACATCAGCTACCATTATATATTAACATCTTCAGCACATCATCTACCATTATATATTAACATCTTCAGCACATCATCTACCATTATATATTAACATCTTCAGCACATCAGCTACCATTATATATTAACATCTTCAGCACATCATCTACCATTATATATTAACATCTTCAGCACATCATCTACCATTATATACTAACATCTTCAGCACATCAGCTACCATTATATATTAACATCTTCAGCACATCATCTACCATTATATACTAACATCTTCAGCACATCAGCTACCATTATATATTAACATCTTCAGCACACCATCTACCATTATATACTAATATCTTCCGCACATCAGCTACCAGTATGCATTAACATCTTGCACACACCAGCAACCAGAATATACTAACATCTTCCGCACATCAGCTACCAGTGTATACTAACATTTCCGAGTGAATTTCTCACGGGACAGGGGGAAAGCAACCATCCGAGTAACGTAAGTAGACCACACAAGAAAGTCCAGGAATCAATTAAAACTCTCATGTGGAAAGCTGAGAATAATGTTCTCATGCTTGAAACTAGTCTTGTCTATCAGAGAACTCCCCCGGGGGGAGTAGAAAATATATTGGCGACTAGGATATACAGCATACAACAATGGAGATTAGAAGAAAGCAATTTTACAGAAACATTGAAAATTGCTTTTAGACATGATTCCTTATTATTTCATACTCCTCATCATCCTCCTCCTTGTTCTTGTTCTTCTTCTTCTGCTACTTGTTCTTCTTCTTCATCTGCGTTCGCTCTGGAAAATGCGTTCGAAGTGTTGTGGCACGGTTTAGAGCCAGGCTGCTATATCTGTACCTTTCAGTCCTTTACATCCGTCTTTGGCATTGTTTATTGTTAGACCCGCGTTTCGCTTTCCCATTCGATAGGAATATTATTCGTTAGGCCAGACGAAAGCTTTTATAAGCTCCACGGGCATTTTTTGTCAGCTGTGGTTCTCCAACCCGGACGTTAATGTGTCAGCTATGGTTCTCCAAACCTGATGCTAGTATATTAGCTATGGTTCTCCAAACCTGACTATAGTATGTCAGCTTTGGTTCTCCAAACCTGACTCTAGTATGTCAGCTATGGTTCTCCAAACCTGACTCTAGTATGTCAGCAATGGTTCTCCAAACCTGACGCTAGTATGTCAGCTATGGTTCTCAAAAGTTTGTCAGCCCTGACACTAATATACCAACTATAGTTCGTCAACCCTGACACTACCAAGCCAGGCACGGGTCACTGATTGACAAATCAGACAAGAATGTATCACCCGGTAATCTTCCACCTGACGGCCAGAACCTAAGCAAAACCTGTCCTTTTTGAGAGAAGATTGAGGCGAGTCTATCCTAAATTCCAAAAAGTATCTCGGATTATATCACGTGATTGAATGTTACTTAAAATAACTGGCCTATTTGACCGGTTTGTGCACTATGTGACCACTGAAAACAATTCTCTACTTCGCTGTAACACATTTGCAGAGGAAAAAAAAAAAAACGCATTATTTCCAGCTGTGCCAAGCTGTAGCAGATATAGCAGGCAACGCCCTTACACATTTGTTTAGTTCAGGACACACTGCCTTGAACTTGTTGGAAAAAGAATCTCAAACGGATGTGCTTTGCAGTTTTATATTTCTTCTTCTTCTTCTGCTGCTGCAGCTGATTTTTCTTCTTCTTCTTCTTCTTCTTCTTCTTCTGCTGTTGCTGCTGCTGTTTCTTCTTCTTCTTCTTCTTCTGCTGCTGATGATGATTTTTCTTCTTCTTCTTCTTCTGCTGCTGCTTCTTTTCTTCTTCTTTTTCTGCTGCTGCTGTTATTTCTTCTTCTTCTTCTTCTTCTGCTGCTGCTATTTCTTCTTCTTCTTCTTCTTCTTCTGCTGCTGCTGCTCTTTCTTCTTCTTCTTCTGCTGTTGCTGCTATTTCTTCTTCTTCTGGTTCTTCTTCTTCTGCTGCTGCTGTTGCTGCTGCTCTTTCTTCTTCTTCTTCTGCTGTTGCTGCTATTTCTTCTTCTTCTTCTTCTGCTGCTGCTGCTGCTGCTCTTTCTTCTTCTTCTTCTTCTGCTGTTGCTGCTATTTCTTCTTCTTCTGGTTCTTCTTCTGCTGCTGCTGCTGTTGCTGCTTTTTCTTCTTTTTCGTCTTCTTCTTCTTCTGCTATTCCTTCTTCTTCTTCTGCTGCTGCTGCTGCTTTCTTCTTCTTCTGCTGCTGCTGCTGCTGCTATTTCTTCCTCTTCTGCTGCTGCTTTTTCTTCTTCTTCTTCCCCGTCTGCTCTGAAAATTGTGGTGGCTGTGTTGTGGCACGGCTTTTTTTATGTTAGAACGGCGTTTTCTCTTACTATTCGATGCTTTTCACTCGACCAGACAACAGCTTTTATCAGCTCCACCACCATGGGGCCGTTGGCGGTCCCTGCCTTTGTTAGTCATGCATTATTCCTGACGGTATTTTATCAGCTGTGGTTCGCCAACCCTGACAGTAACATGTCAGCTGGTGGTTATCCAGCCATTTATCGTTCTTAAAAAATAAAACAATTAATCAGCTGTGGAGAGGAACAAAGAGAACCACAAAAATAAGATTTTAAGGGCATACACCTTTCCCATCGCGACATATGCCTGTGAGACCTGGACACTTAACAAAACAGCTGAGAAGCACATAATGCCTTTGAATGTAAATGCTACAGAAGAGTTCTTCAAATATCACGGACACAAAAAAGAACAAATATATCATATTACAAGAACTTAATATTGAAGAAGGTTGGCTAGTAAGGAAGATTAAACAGAGAAAACTTAAATATTTTGGACATATTAAACGTCATGAGAATTTAGACAAGATCGTCTTGGAATTGTACATAATGGGAAAAAGAAAGAGACGAAGACCAAGGCGAAGATAGCTGCAAGACATCGTTGATAATCTGCAAATGGATGCATCAGCAGCAGGCCATCTTGCTTACAACCGAGAGGTCTACAGGAGAGCTATTAGGGAGGCAAAATTCCGCAAAGGATATGCAAATGACGAACTGACTGGTTTTCCAACTATGACATTAATATTTCAGTTATGGTTCTCCAAACCATATAATATGTCAGCTATGGTTTTCCAACCCTGACACTAATATTTCAAGTGTGTTTCTCCAGCCCTGACACTAATATTTCAAGTGTGTTTCTCCAGCCCTGACACTAATATTTCAAGTGTGTTTCTCCAGCCCTGACACTAATATTTCAAGTGTGTTTCTCCAGCCCTGACACTAATATTTCAAATGTGTTTCTCCAGCCCTGACACTAATATTTCAAGTGTGTTTCTCCAGCCCTGACACTAATATTTCAAGTGTGGTTCTCCAACCCTGACACTAATAAATCAGCTGTTGTTCTCCAACGCTGACACTAATAAATCAACTGTTGTTCTCCAACGCTGACACTAATAAATCAGCTGTTGTTCTCCAACGCTGACACTAATAAATCAGCTGTTATTCTCTAACCCTGACACTAATAAATCAACTGTTGTTCTCCATCGCTGACACTAATAAATCAGCTGTTGTTCTTTAACCCTGACACTAATAAATCAGCTGTTGTTCTCTAACCCTGACACTAATAAACCAGTTGTTGTTCTCCAACCCTGACACTAACATGTCAGCTGTTGTTCTCCAACTCTAGCACTAATAAATCAGCCGTTGTTCTCCGATCCTGACACTAATATGTCAGCTGTGGTTCATCAACCCATAAACTAATGTGTCAGCTGTAGTTCCTAACAATAACACTACTATGTCAGCTTTGGTTCACCAACCCTGACACTAATATGTGAGCTGTGGTTCTCCAAGCCTGATACTAATATGTCAGCTGTGGTTCATCAACCCTGATACTAATGTATCAGCTTGTGGCTCTTCAACCCTGACACTAATATGTCAGTAGTGATTCTCCACCACTGACTCTAAATGTTAGCTGTGGTTCTCCAACCCTGACACTAAAATGTCAGATGTGGTTCTCCAACCCTGACATTAATATTTCAGCTGTGGTTCTCCAACCCTGAAAGTAATATGTCAGCTGTTGTTCTCCAACCCTGACACATATATATCAGCTTTGGTTCACTAACCCTGACACTAATATTTCTGCTGTGGTTCTCCAACCCCAAAACAAGTATATCAGATTGCTTCACCAATCCTGACACTAGTTTGTCAAGTACTAGTATGTTTCTCCAACCCGGAAACTAAAATGTCAGCTGTGGATCTTCAACTCTGATAATAGTTTGTCAACTACTTATATCTTTCTCCAACCCTGACACTAATATCTCAGCTGTGGTTCTCCAACCCTGACACTAATATGTCACCTATTGTTCTCCAACCCTAACACTAATATGTCAGATGTGGTTCACCAACCCTGACATTAGTTTGTCAACTACTTAAAAACTGACATTAATATGTCATCCGTGGTTCTCCAACCCGGACACTACTTTGATGTTACAGCCGTGTTTTTCCCACTGCTGTTGGATTGAATTCGCCCTTGTCTGTCATAGTTACACGAATTTCTTGTAAGGAAAAGTGAATGCTTGAAATCCTGTAGCCGGCATCAAACTTGAAAACAAAGTAGTCCTAGGAGAATGGAAAGCAGAGCTGTAGTGCTGCAGAATCTCTCTCTCTCTCTCTCACTCTCTCTCTGAACCTTAAGTGCCCAGGGCACATGGGGCTTCAGAATAGCTTACTGATATTTGGTATAACGATATTCCTTTAGTTTTAGCGCTATTATAGGAAGATAAGTAAATAAGTAAATCGCAAATCCGTACAGACTGAAAATAACTGCACATTAATTGCGCATTTTTGGTCGGTGTGTACCAAACCATTTAGTGCGAAATTATAACCAAATGTATTCCTCGGCATGCCACTGTTATTTTAACATCAACCGTTTTAATATGGCGAATGTTATTCGTGCGTGTACACAAGAAGAACAGCTCGGAGCTGTCTGTTTTCTGTGGGCCAAAGGACTCGGCACAAAGGAAGCGCATAAACAAATTCTTGAAGTGCCAAAAAGAAATACTTGAAGTACATAAATAAATACTTGAAGTGCATAAAGAAATACTTGAAGTGCCTACAGAAATTCTTGGAAGCGCGCGGTGAAAAGTGTGTACCAAGAAAAACCTTGTATAACTGGACCCAAGAGATTCAGTAACGAGCGAACTAGCATCACATACAAGGAGTGTCAAGGTCGTCCCGTGGAAGATTGTAACCAAGGCCACACAATTCAGCCTGTGGGACAGATGATCCATGAAATGTATCGACAGACGATGTATCTGGTAGTTGAGGTTCCCTCTCATGGAACTGCCTACAACGCTATGCGTGATGGCTAAAATTCCAGAAACTCTGCATATGATGGAATACGCGCGAGTTGTCTGCCGAACAAATATTGAACAGAAAGGCTTGTCCATGAACCAGCTCATCAGGGACCATCCAGACGGTAAGGGACTTCAAGAAACGAATTGTTGCGGAGGACAAATTTTGGGTCCACCACCATCAGAAACCGGAGTCGAAACGAGCCTCCGTGGAATAAAAAACACCTATCCCGTCTAGTCACTAAAAACTTTAAGATTATACCATCAGCACGCAAGACTGTGACAAGCATAATTCTGAGACTCACTTGCTAACATAATGGCTGAACTTCAGGCTCATGGTGAAACTGTCACGGCCACCTTGTACTGTACCACCCTGAAGAAACTACGACAATCCATTCATCTCCTGAGAGCTGATGCGAAAACACCTTAGTGTCCTGTGAGCTAGTGTGAAAACATCTTAGTCTCCTGAGATCTGGTGTAAAAACACTTAGTTTCCTGATAGCTACTGTGAAAACACTTTAGTCTTTTGAGAGCTAATATGAAAACACCTTAGTCTTCTAAGAGCTACTGTGAAAACACCTTAGTCTCCTGAAAACTACTGTGACAACACCTTAGTCTCCTGAGAGCTACTATAAGAACACCTTAGTCTCCTGAGAGCTACTGTGAAAACACCTTAGTCTCCTGAGAGCTACTATAAGAACACCTTAGTCTCCTGAAAGCTACTGTGAAAACACCTTAGTCTCCTGAGAGCTACTATAAGAACACCTTAGTCTCCTGAGAGCTACTATAAGAACACCTTAGTCTCCTGAGAGCTACTATAAGAACACCTTAGTCTCCAGAGAGCTGACGTGAAAACATCTTAGTCTCCTGAGAGCTTGTGTGAAAACATCTTAGTCTCCTGAGAGCTTGTGTGAAAACATCTTAGTCTCCTGAGAGCTTGTGTGAAAACATCTTAGTCTCCTGAGAGCTTGTGTGAAAACATCTTAGTCTCCTGAGAGCTTGTGTGAAAACATCTTAGTCTCCTGAGAGCTTGTGTGAAAACATCTTAGTCTCCTGAGAGCTTGTGTGAAAACATCTTAGTCTCCTGAGAGCTTGTGTGAAAACATCTTAGTTCCCGAGAGTCGATGTAAAAACATCTTAGTCTCCAGAGAGCTGACCTGAAAACATATTAGTCTCATGAGAGCTTGTGTGAAAACATCTTAGTCTCATGAGAGCTGGTATGAAAACGCCTTAGTCTCCAGAGAGCTGACCTGAAAACATCTTAGTCTCCTGGGAGCAAAAAAAAAAAAGTTAAGTGTCTGTTATTTTTCTGCTATTTTTCGTGTTTTCGTGTGTTATGTTTTTTTTTTTGTATGAGATCTTTGGAAAAAAAATGGCTTTTGCCGAAATATAGGATTGTTGAATGTTCTTTTGTTTATACGTTACTCATCTTACTTCCACCCGCTCCGCTCTTGTCCCTTTTCCTCACTTTTTCTATCGTTTTATAAATCTGAACCTGCATGTATGTTTAGCTTTATCTCGCATATGTCCTTATCTGCAACTCATATATGCTTTGTATCCTTACATTTTAATTCAGTTAATCAATTTATGTTTTATACACGCTGAACTTATTTTTAACTCTTATACTTACATGTGTGTTAATGTTAACTCTATTTCTGCTGTTTCACACGGAACGTAAATTAACTCTTATGAAGCTTTTCAGCAGGCGCACTGAACAAATCAGAACCAGAGTAGCACTGGCAAAGACAGCTTTTGGAAAAAAAGAAGAACATATTAAGAATTCAAAAACTGTTATTGGAAATAAGAAATACAGTTCTAAGATGTTATATAGAACCTATTCTACTTCATATCTGTGAAACACGGACCAAGAATAAACAGTGAGAACGAAGAATTTTTTTCCCTGGTAGCACCACACCAGAAATGTCCCTGGGTCCACCCAACCTCTAGAAATGTGTCCCGGAGAATTCTGGACAGGTAAATGCGGTCAGGTGTGGTACTGGTCACATCACAATTTCAAGTGCCGAAAGTTTTGGAAGTACGGACCTGACACCGTATCCTCATTATAACTTAATGGCAGGGAAACGGAGATGTTTCGTCATAATTAAAGCCCATGGACTGTTCTATTACCAATTGCTGTTCCCAAAGCCATTTAGGGAAATGGCACTCTCCAACAATTCGGTTATCACTGGATTTTTTAAAATTCAGAGCCAGATATGAATGGAAAGAGCAAAACCATAAATTATTATATTCTCCTCTTTCCTCTTCCTTTCGCTGTGACGTGAGTCTCTTTGTCGTCGCTGTTTTATCTTTCAGCTGGCGGGAAATGTTGGGCGCGAAACTCGCAGATTTTCACATTTATTATTCACTCATGTGACAGGTCCTTTCCAGGACGTTGTCCTTCTCACACCTTCCCTGAATACAACAAGGTCTTGCGCAAGTTGACAGGCGTCTTGCGGTGACACATTCAGACTTTCCCTGATGTCCTGAATCCATCTTCGGCGAGGTCGTCCCTTTTCTCTTTTACCTGGAAATATGTCTTCTGCTATCAACCTCTCCAAGCTGTTGTGTCTCTTGATGTAGCCTGGCACTATGTCTTCTACTATCAACCTCTCCAAGATGTTGTGTCTCTTGATGTGGCTGGGAACTATGTCTTCTACTATCAACCTCTCCAAGCTGTTGTGTCTCTTGATGTGGCTGAAGTATCTCAGATTTCCAATTTTTATGGTGTTTACAAACCAGTTTTCTGCGACACCTGATCCCATCATTATCTCCTTATTTGATGTTCGTTCTGTCCATGATATTCTATAACATTTCATTTCAAATTCTGTTACTCTGTTTTCTAGTAATTCGTTAAGTGTCCATGTTTCACAACCGTATTTTGGCACTGGAAATATGTAAACATAACTTTGTTTTCTTGTTGCTAATTTGCCACAGTTAATTTTATGCAGGCATAAAAAATTGTCAGGATTTACAAATATGTTCCTGCCAGCTTTAGCCAGCTATAGGACCTCAAAAGCCGACTTCTCTTTTTTTTTTTTAAACGTCTATAACGATTACTGTATGATAATATATAACATGAAATCGTGTTTAAAGCAATACTCCTGTAAATTTCTTTATTGTCCGCGATATTTTAGCTTGCGTGAGGCACATTCGTTAAATGAACCCTTCTATTTTAACGGTGAGACGGGTTCGCTGAAAACAGCCATCGGCTTAGAGTTATATTTTCATGAATCTTTGATACAAGATGAACCTGTGAGCGTTGACTTCACATTAACAATTTCTCAGCTTTTACTGGTTTCTAGTGGCACACTTCCGATTGACATTTTCCAGCGTACGAGCTTTCATATATTCAGCACTAACAAGGTGTGAGTAACTGAGAGAAAGGGAGAGAGATATAAGGAGGGAGAAAGAGAGAAAGAGAGAAATAAGAGGAGACAGAGAAAGAGAGAAAAAGAAAGAAAGAGATAGAACGAGAGAGAGAAGAGAAGGAGAAAGAGAGAGATAAGCATAGAGATAGAGAGAAAAAGAGAGAGAGAAAGAAAGAGAGAGAATGAGAGAGAGAGAGTGAAGAGAGAGAGAGAAGAGAGAGAAAGATAAAGAGAGAGAGAGAGAAAGATCCATCATTTAGTTACCACATCCCCATGTTGTGGTTACCATATCGAAGTGATTTTGTTACCATACCCCCACCCATGATTTGATTACTCTGTCCCCTAAGGTGTACCGAGTATGTATGGATACCAGTAGTTAAGAAAGTGTGGACTGAAACATTAATTAAACATTAGACAGAAACACTTCCCTATTTTTATACTGTACTGATAATACACTCCTTATCGTTCAGCCAAATGTTTCAACGATTTAAAAAAACAAAAAACAAAAACTATTTAATACTGAAACAACTGCAGCCATATGGGTTTGTTCCGTTGCTGACACTTCATAATTTAATGCCATAAATGCTAAAAATAATCACCTCGTGTCTTCCTGGAAGAAAAACATTGCGGTATCGCTGTTTGGTTAGAAAAAATGTTCTTGCGGGTTGTATTTGTTGTTAGTTAAGAATGCTAGGGTCGTTTGTTAACATTTCGGCTTCCTACATCCAGCGTTAATTTACTGCTCTAGTGACACAAATTTTGTTCTTTACCTATTGTCACGGATCTGCGCTAAAGGTGTCCTTCGGCAGTCAATGCGCTGAGAAGTGTTACAGGCCAAGGATCGTGTCCAATAGAGAGTGGATTACGGCGACTAGTTTGCGCATCCACAGTGAAGGGTTAAAAACAGGAAAAAAAGATGGATTGCTTCTCTTCAGACTCCGCTACCATAGAAATCTTAGCCATCCCCCTCCCTTCCCGTTATCCAGTCTTAGTCTATTATTGAAGCACCAACGAAGAAGTGGGATAGGGTCTTGGCCTGCTGTAATCTGCTTGTCACGACATCTGTGCCGTCAGTCCAGCACAGTCATCTAAGCTCCCGTTACGAGTATAAGTAAAAAAAAGTAAACGCAATTCAAGGGACGTAATCAATGAAAATATATGAAATCATTCGAGAGCGAGTCAGTCCTTGTGAAATATTTTTTCAACGATTACCTCCCTTCTTCTGCGGTTACTTTTTTTCTAGTCATGGTAAAATAGAACGGCTCTGATACCGACTGCAAGTTTTTTTTGTGATAAATGGTGATAATAGGCTTTCTTCATTTTCCTAGGGCGCACATTGAAGATGGGGTCGATCCACTCACATCCAGCTCCAGTGGATGACAAGTACCACGTAGATCCACATTTTGTTTCTAGTTCTACTGTGCCACGGTCTATTTCCAAATATCTCCCCGGAGGAAGGCCTGGCTGACAGCAGGGACTTGGATCAAATAATACCCCATACACTCTAGCAGCTAAGAGCATCTTAAGCCCTGGTTTCCGAACATTTTCAAGATACTTCAGGCCTTACAGATACAGAAGTTACTGCAAGTCATGAAACTTCATTCGTGAATTCTGTTCCATTTACAGAAATAAGAGAAGTGGCGTAGTTCAGCCACTGCAGGTTATTGCGGCACCATGCAAAGTACCTCAGAAATATTTTAAAGAATGAAAAAGATGTTTATATATGTGTATCTATATGCGGGGCGTAGGAGAGGAAAGTCTGTGCACTGCTCCGGGACGTGGAGGATCTCCGCTCTTTAAGCTTGGGCCCGGGGGAGGGGGCTTCGTGGGGCCAGTAGTTGATAAAAACAGACAAATGGGCGAGGAGGGTGGGGGGGGGGGTGTTTACGGAATAACACAATTTATCTTAGAGGCTCTGCCTATATGTGTATGTGTATGTATATATGTATATGTGTGTATGTGCAATTATGTGTCTTTTTTATATCCGTATCTGTTTATCTGTATGTGTTTCTATATGTGTTACTCTACGTGTGTTTCGTGTGTGTCTCTGTGTGTTTATACTGTATATGTATCTGTGTATGTATCTGGTTTTCGCTGCTGCCGATTAAGCAGTCAGTGACCCGTAACTGATATGCCAGCGTCAACGTTAGCAAACCATAGCTGTCCAAGACCCTGTCCCATCTCTCATTTGGTACCCCCAGTAACGGGCCTAGCCTGGCTAACGGGGCAGGGATCGCCATAGTCCCCATGGTGGTGGAGTCAGCTAAAGAAACATTGCACACCCCCCCCCTCCCTGCTTTTTAGCTGTACTCCTGGGGTTGAAAAAATAGCTGCCATAACCAGCTCCCGCGGTGATGCGATGCTGTAGTTCAGCACATTCACAGCATCGGCTGCAAAGAACACCAGCTCGATATGTTACAGGGAGATAGTACAAGTACAAGTAAAGGTTTATGTATCTTTATTTGTGTCTTCGTATATTATTTCATAATTGCAAATTACACTTTTATTTACTCATTCTTCTTCTAACATCCATTTCCTCCTCGTCTGTTCTTTTTTTTTTCTTTATTTCAAAAGCATCATTCTATTTCTTCTCAAACTTCATTCATTCTTAATCTTTTCCGTCCAGAGTTTCAATGGCAGGCACTAGAACATCGCAAGAGAGTCTGAACTTTTTGGAGAGATTCTCCGTGGACGTTCAAGTTTTTGTTTTCTCCCTTGGCCGAATTCTGTTAATGGAGATGGTCCAATTTTTTTTTGTGTTCACTGTGTGTCAAATTTGATGAATTAAAAGTTTTCTTCATCGCTTCGCAGCGTCTCCATCAACTCCTACTCTTTCTCTCTCTCTCTCTCCAACTCCCCGTCCCCTGTCCCCTGTCCCACACACTCACACCGTTGCGCTGCATGTCATTGCTGGAACCCACGTGGGCAGTATAAAGAGATTGGTGGACAACGTAACGGGGTGGGTGGACAATATAAAGAGACTTGTGGACAACGTAAAGGGGTGGGTGGACAATATAAAGAGACTGGTGGACAACGTAAAGGGGTGGGTGGACAATATAAAGAGACTGGTAGACAACGTAAAGGGGTGGGTGGACAATATAAAGAGATTGGTGGAAAACGTAAAGGTATGGGTGGACAATATAAAGAGTTTAATGGACAATGTAAAGGAATCGGTGGACAATATAAAGAGATTGGTGGACAATGTAAAGGGATGGCGGACAACATAAAGAGTGAGTGACCAACATTAAGAGATGAGTGAACAACATAAAAACTTGAGTGGACAACATACATTGATGAATAGACAAATAAATAGTTGGGTGAGCAATATATAGAGATGAATGAACATATAAAGACATTGGTGGACAACATAAATAGATGGATGGACAACATAAAGATATAGACGAACAAAACAAATAGATGGATGGACAGCATAAACAGATGAGGTAAGTGGACAGCATAAAGAAAAAAGTGTACAACATAAAGAGATAAGTGGACAACATAAAGAGATAAATGCACAATATAAATGGATGGATGGTTAACAAAGAGATAAATGAACAACATAAAGAGATAAGTGCACAAAATAAAGATATAAGTGGACAGCGTAAAGAGACGAGTTGATAACATACAACGATAAGTGGACTACATCAATAGATAAGTAGTCAACTTAAACAGATAAACCGAAAACATAAAGCGATGAGTGGACAACATTAGGAGATAAGTGAACAGTATAAATAAATGGATGGATAACATAAAGAGATAAATGGACAATGTAAAGAGATAAGCTAATACGATAAAGAGACAAGTGGGCAATATAAATAGATGGATTGAGAACAAAGAGATAAGTGGACAACATAAAGAGATACGTGGGTAACATAAATAGATAAATGGACAATATAAAGAGATAAATGGATTACATAAAGAGATTTGCAGACAACATAAAGAGATGAGTGGACAATATAAACTGATGAAATGGATCTCCGGGCACTGTTAACAATTGGCGGGTCACACGGAAGGGCCAATTCAGACAACCTTTAGAGAGGATAGACCATATTTGAGGATGTATTAGAGAGAAAGGGAGATAACTGTCAGGAAGGAGCGTACATTATCCAGTGTTTCCCAATCTATTAATATCCAACAACCACTTTTCCAGCTCCACATAAGTTCCTGGCCACCATCTTATATTTAATATCGTAATACATCATATATCCTATTTGGTTTTTTTAATCTAGTCAGTCAGTCATTTGCATATCCCTTGCTGAACTTTGCCTCCCTAACAGCTCTCCTGTAGACCTCTCGTTTGTAAAAAAAAAAAAAAATCCCCTGGGAACAACTGTGTTAAGAGCACACTATCTTAACATAGTGTTTGTGAGACAGGGAACATAGATCTGTTTGCTTAAAAACTCTGACCTACCTCTGTAGCCCAGAAACTTGTAGCAATCAACACTAATTGTAATTGTAATTGTTATTTTTGCAAAATGTAATGTCAGGTTGGTGGACGGATGGGGACATGGAGATCTCTGGCGGGGATGAGGGAAGTCTGGTGTGAAACCAATGAATCCAGGACGTGACAAGCCTATGGGTCTTTACAACAATGGCTATCAGAATGATGTAAACAAAACAGAGCCAGTAGACTATAGGTGGCGGGGAATGGATATCGTTGAAGCACTCATCAGATTCCTCATCTCAGAGTCAGAGTGTCTTTGTGGAACTGTCTCAAACCATCTGACATGGAGAAGGGGCTTAAGTACAGCCACCAGAGGCTGGAAAACAAAGTTTTGGCCAGGCCAGCCACACTGTCTTCATGGCAGTCCGAGCAAGACCACAGTCTGCCCTAGCAAGGAAAGGTGCTGAAGTCGGAGTTACCCAGCCAAAAGGCGCATCGCAAAAATCAGGGTAACACGCATTATCGCTAATGAAATGTCTATCTACAGTTTTCAAACATGGTGCTCGCCCTGTGAAGACTAACCAGGCAGGTGCAGTGCCGGGCCCCCTGCCTCGAAAGGGTCCACCCAATGCTACTGGAGGTCCTCTCAGTTCGTCTTGTGGAGTCAGGAGACATGAGAGTAGAGCTACTGGCCAAAAAATACAACAGAAGAAAACAGCCAAAAAGCAAGAACTTAAAATAATGCAGTGGAATGCTGAGGGTGTCAGCAGTGTTAGAGATGGCTATAGCAAAAAGGTTGAACTAGAGAACATACTTTTTGCAGAGCAGGTAAGTATATGCTGCATACAGGAGACACACCTAACCAAAGATGCCGCCTTTAAAATCAGAGGCTACCAGTGTTTTAGATCAGACCGACAGGACAGAAGAAAAGGAGGAGTACTCACACTTGTTAAGAATAACATCAGCGCATGTCAGGTGGGAGTGTACATGGAAGGAGCCGAATACCAGATGATCCATCTAAAAAGTAGTAATACAGATTTCCACCTCCTTAACTATTACTGTCCTAATGACCGCCCACTTGCTTTAGGAACAATCCCACACAAAGAGAGACTGATGGTCTGTGGTGATTTTAACAGTCATTCCAGAGCTGGGGCTATGACCACATAGACAAGAGAAGAGGAAGTTGAGAGCTGGCAGGATGATAATGGACTTCTCCTGATCAACCAGCCAATGGATGCCCCAACATTTTACTCAAGGGCTTGGCATACAAAATCAACACCAGATCTGGCATTCCACTCTCCAGATCTGAAGTGGAACATTACACGTGAAGTTGGAAAACAACTTGGAGGTAGCGACCATCGACCAGTCTTCCTGACAATAGAAAATGAACTCCTTAACACCAGTAACCCTCTCCCCAGATGGAACTATAAAAAAGCAAACTGGACAATGTACAGACATCGTACAGGTATCCTGGTGGGACAGCTGTCCATAGAAGGTAAGGATATTAATAGCATAGTGAAGGAATTCAATGCTTGTATCCTTCAGGCCGCTCGTGAAACCATTCCCAGAGGAGCTCGCAGGGACTATAAACCATACTGGTCTAGTGAGCTGGGAAAACTCCATGATGACGTGGAAGCAGCTCGAAAGCAAGCAGAAAATAGACCATGCCAAGAACACCACAATAATTACCAACATTCTAAGGCCAAATTTCAGAGAGCAAAGCTGCAAGCCAGACGGGAAAGTTGGAGAGAGAAAACAGAGTCCCTAAACTTTGAAAAGGATGGAAGGAAACTGTGGAAACTAATCAAACAGTTAAATGATGAGAGTACTGGAAGAAGTACAAAGATTACACTAATAGAGGATGGGAAAACTCTTACAGGTAAGCAGGTAGCAGATCACTTTGCTCGCATGTTTGCACAGGACTGCAACATTGATATCCATCCAGAGAAGGAGCGTACAGTGCGCATCGAGCCACAGAAAGAGGAGGAACAAGTCAGAAAAGTGGAGGTCATGGATGCACCAATCACACGCAGTGAGTTAGACCTAGCAGTTAGTAAACTGAAACCAAGGAAATCACCAGGACCAGATGGAGTGTCCAATGAAATGATCAAGAACCTGGGAATGGCAGCAATGGGAAAGCTGTTGGATATTTTCAATATGTGCTGGAGCACAGGTAAGTTACCTCAAATCTGGAAGGAAGCAAGCATGGTACCACTGCTAAAACCAGGGAAAAACAGTGATACTGCCTCCAGCTACAGGCCAATCAGTCTCACTAGCTGCCTATGCAAAACGATGGAACGCATCATTGACCTGAGGCTAAAATGGTACCTAGAAAGTGAAAACCTTCTCGTTCCACAACAAGCAGGATTTAGGCAGTACTACAGTACAGAAGATCAAGTGACCTATCTCTCTCAAGAGATTGAGGATGCATTCCAAGAGAAAAACCTTGTACTAGCAGCGTGGATAGACCTGAAGAAAGCCTTTGATAAAGTATGGAAAAAAGGTCTGTTGTGGAAACTAAGAAACTGCAATGTGAATGGAAGACTGTACAACTGGATAAAGTCCTATTTACACAATAGAAGAGCTAGAGTAGTAATGGATGGACACAAAAGCCAGAAAGTACTTCTGCGACACGGTGTACCACAAGGAGGAGTCCTTTCGCCTACACTATTCCTTGTATTCATTAATGACCTGGTCAAGGAACTTCCCTATGGAATCAAAGCAGCACTGTATGCAGATGATCTGGTCATGTGGTGTACAGATGAATATGCGACAGTTGCTACACAGAGACTCCAAAGAGCAGCAGACATCTTGACATCATGGACAAACAAATGGTGTGTAAGTATCAACACAGAGAATCAAGCACCACTCTGTTCACCCTCTCATCTAAACAGAAAGCAGGTAAGATCTTTGTAAATGAAATACCCTTAAGGATGGACAACCAACCCACTTACTTAGGAGTGACTCTTGACTCAAAACTGACTTGGAAGCAACACATCAACAGTGCAGAAGCAAAAGCCAGAAGAAAACTAGCCATATTAAGAAAATTGAGTGGGACTACATGGGGAGCTAGTGAAAGAATCCTCAAGAACGTATATCAGCAAAGTATTCTACCACATTTAGAATATGGCTCAACATCTTGGTGCACAGCATCAAACACTACGCTGCATAATCTAGACAAGGTTCAAAATCAGTCACTACGGATTATCACAGGTGCCATGAGGTCCACACCAATAGCAGAAATGCAGAAAATAGTTGGTGTTCAACCGCTAAAGGAACGTAGAGACACAAAGGTCATGACCATGGAGAAAAATTCCTTAGCTCTGTAAGCCATCCCCTGAAGGAGAGATTCAATAACTTGGCATTAGGACGGCTTAAAAGAAGCAGCTTCATTCATCAGGCCAAGCGTATGCGTAAGCTGATACCTGACCTTCCAGCTGTAGTCACTCCATTATCATCTGTACCAGAGCATACACCATGGAAAGAAGCAGATTATACACAAATAACTATTCAGACTGAAGTGAAAGGTGTGCAGAATGGTGAGATGCAGAGCAGTCTTGTAAGATCAACAGCCACACTTAGTGTTCTAGATGAAAAATCTATGCACCTGGATACGTGTGTATACAGATGGATCTGCACATAATGCCATAAAGAATGGTGGGGCAGGAGCATATATTGAATATCCAAACAACACCATTGACAAGATTTCCATACCCACTGGTAAATACTGCAACAACTTTGATGCAGAAGTTAGGGCAATTATTGCTGCAGTTGAAAAACTATCAGACTCCAGAATTGATACATGTCCTGTAGTAATTCTCACAGATGCAAGATCAGTACTGGAGCTCTTCAGTGCAACAAACTACCAGACCTTAAGGATGCCTTGTCAAAAATTGGCTTACAACATGGAGTCACTTTGCAATGGATTCCCTCCCACTGTGGGATACCAGGCAATGAGAAAGCTGACCATCTGGCCAAAGAGGGCACTGAAATGGAGCAACCAGACATACCAGTCACCTATAATCAGAAGAAAAGCATGATAAAAACCTACAGGAAGCCACAAACACCACCACATGATGACTATCACATGCTAAACAGAAAGGAACAAGTCACCATCTTCCGTCTCCGAACAGGACACAGCCGACTCCGAAGTCATATGTATACAAAGTTTAAGGTTGGTACTTCTAATCTATGTACATGTGCCCAGGTGCCCCAAACCGTGGAACATATCCTCCAGAACTGCATCAACTACGAGACACTGAGAAATAATTACTGGCCCAGTGAAACCACTAAAGAAGATAAGCTCTACGGTTCATACATGAGTTACAAAAAACAGTGAAATTTATCCAAGAGACAGGACTGCAGATATAGACAGACAGTACGAACGAAGAAGAAGAAGTAAAAAAAAAAGATGCTTTGCTCCTGATGCATCCATTTACAGATCATCAACGATGTCTTGCAGCCATCTTCGTTTTGGTCTTCCTCTCTTTCTTTTTCCCATTATGTATCCTTACAATACGGTCTTCTCTAGATTATCATGACGTTTAATGTGTTGAAAATATTTAAGATTTCTCCGTTTAATCCTCTTTACTAGCCAAACTTATTCGGTATTAAGTTCTTGTAGTATGGTTATATTTGTCCTTTTTGTGTTCATAATATTTGAAGAACTCTTCTGCAGCATCTGCATTCAAAGGCATTTATATATTTTTCAGCTGTTTTGTCAAGTGTCCAGATAACACGGCCGTATGTTGTGATGGGAAAGACGCATGCCATTAAAAATCTTATTTTTGTAGTTCTGTCTGTTCCTCTCCACAGCTTCTTTAGTTGTTTTACTTTTTTGAAGAGCGATAGATGTCTTCCTTTTAATTTCCCTTATTTTATCTCCGTTATTAGCTAGTAATGATCCAAGATATTCAAAACTCTCCACCTCTTCCAATTTTTCCTTATTGATAAATATTTCAATATAAAATCAATTAGAAATTTAATATCGCATTAATAACACAGTCGGGTACTACAGGATGAGAAACACTGCACTAATCTACCTTATGTGTGGCTATGTTGCCGAGAAAGAATTGATTAAACTTTACATTATACTCGCCTGCACATTTCCCTCAAGCTTATGGCACACAGTTACATCCATCTAAATGTCTAGCACTATATTTATCTAACCTTCTGTCTTCAGAGACCTATAAAGAAACGCCTATCACACTGTCCGAATCGCAACTCCAAACGAGGGTGGGGAACAGCGTACGGAGTTCAGAGAAAAGCCTTGACTTAATGTTTTCTATTTGTAGTCTCCCTGAGGTAGCCATGTATTGAAATATCGTTTCATACTTGACCCGGGTTAATATATTATGCAAATGAATGCTCTGTAGGCCATGTTTACCATGGTAACTTAATTTGTTCTCGGCTAAAATAATACGTTTTTATTACATGCGTATACTTAAAAATTTTCTGTAGTTTTCCATAAAGACCAGAGTTCAAAGCGTACGTAATTCATTTAGTCTCTAAAACCATACCAGATCTTTCTCTACGTCATCTCCCATCTGTACTTCCGTCCGTTACCTTCTGAATACTCTATAGGGGAACAGCTTCGTTTAACAACCAGTAAAAAAATAAATAACATTATAGGTTCCTTTGTTTGCTGTGTTTAAAAATGGATAATGCTATCAGTAGGAGACTAAACATTCCAACCAGAACGTTGTGTGTTGTTGCCGTGGGCGTTTATTCAAAGCCAAAAACAGTAGAATCAGTCATGAAGGGACGGGGATTTGCAGCAAACATCAGCATACGACCTGTATGAAGCCATTGGGAATAAAAGGACAAGCAAGAGCAAGGCCATTGAAAAGCGGAAAAGGTCTCCATGTTGGCTGTGGAGGACGCGCAAGAGAAGCAGTGAGAACTTAAATGATCTCAGTCGTCATATCTAAACCCCGGTCTCCAGTGGCGGAGTGGCTAAGAGGCACTGCGAGGTGAAGGGCTGCTTGAAAGACCGTGGCTCAATTCAGGGATAGGGAAAGAAGAACAAGAAGAAGAAGAAGAACAACAACAACAACAAGAACTCACAGACCTCTGGTAGTCATGACCCAGGGTCCCCTACCTCCCCAATAGATTGTCAGGAGTTTTTAATAGGGACGAAACACTCATCCGATGGGGGGAGGGAGGGAGGAGTACTTCCTCTGATGATCTGTGGGGGGGGGGGGGAGGGGGTTACTTCCTATGGTGATCTCAGGTTGGAGGAGGGAGGGAGGAGTACTTCCTCTGATGATCTGTGGGGGGAAGGGGTTACTTCCTATGGTGATCTCAGGTTGGAGGAGGGAGGGAGGAGTACTTCCTCTGATGATCTGTGGGGGGTTACTTCCTATAGTGATCTCAGGAGGAGGAGTGAGGGAGAAGTACTTCCTCTGATGATTTGGGAGGGTTACTTCCTCTGATGATCTTAGAAGGGGGAGGGAGGGAGGAGTATTTCCTCTGATGATTTGGGAGGGTTACTTCCTCTGATGATCTTAGAAGGGGGAGGGAGGGAGGAGTATTTCCTCTGATGATCGGGGGGGGGGGAGGGTTACTTCTTCTGGTGATCTCGAGAAGGGGGGTGGGTGGTACTTCCTCTGGTGATCTAAGGAGCTGTGCTGTTGTTCCGCGCCCTATACAGTAACGAGTTTCCTGCGCCCAGGCACAGTAGAATCAATATCTTCAGCAAAGCGATTCGTAGAAACATTTCCCCAAAACAGGTAACATGCAACTGTTTGATAAGTGTGTTCTAAGGCGTAAAGTGTCATTATTGTTACAAGTGGATATTAATAGAAACACATTCTCTGTCACAGTGAAAAAGAAGAAGAAGACACTAAAGCATGCAGACAAGTGGCGACCAGGTTGGCTGAGCGATTAAGCGTTCGCCTGCTAATCCGATGGTGGCCGGTTCAAGACCCAGCAGTGAAGGTTTTGTTTTTTTCTCTGGTACCACCCCACCAACAAAGTCCTGGGGTCCGCCCAGCCTCTAAAAATTGGTACCAGATCAGGCATCTGGGAAGGTAAATGCGGCCAGGCGTGACACTGACCAGATGACACTTTCATGTGCCGAAGGTCCTGGAAAAACACACTTAACACCGTGTCCCCAGTGTGCCTTAGTGGCATGGACACGGGGATTTTACCTTTCTTTTTTATACAGACAGGTGTCTGACCTGGATACGACGTGAGATTGACGTCAGTGAAACCCTGGGGTCACGTCTGAATTTTAAAAGCTATAAGAAAAATGAAAAGATACAACAACAAAAAAAAATTGTTGTTTTAAGAAAAAGGCAATTTACGTCGCTGACGCTTGAAAGAGGAACAGCTTGACATGTTACTGACAACGCGCCACCCAACTTTTGTTGGGCACCCAACTGACAAATCAATCAGTTGTCAGTCATTGTTTTACGTTTTCGATAATTAAAACAGATTTAATTAAGTAAAATTGTACACATTTTGTAGATTACTATTATTGGGACGATATGAACAGACGAATGGAACGAACAAACATACTTTTTTTTCAAAGGGTTAGGAACTGGGCACGCAGGCCCGTCTACCATTCTGCCATTTATCATACAACTTTCCTTTAGTTACAGATATTAAGCATTTGTTACTGAACATAATGCGCATAAAAAAGAAAAGAAAATGAATAAGTATATAATTAATAAACCCTTTCTTTAAACACGCTCCACAATCTGCTTTAAAGAAAATGAGATCAAAGGAAGAAAGCTAACAGACCTAACTCACATATTCATACACGGAACATGGAAAGGAGATGACCAACGGGTAGACCAGAGGAAAGATGGAGAAACAACATGTAAGAAAACTTTAGAACTTTGAAGTAAATAACTGTCGAGAGAAAGTCAGGAATGGAAAAAAACACACACAGAAATAGAATGCATGTAAGCCAAAACAAGCATTAAAAGCTTCAAGTGGCTTTATCGCTCTCATTCCTGAAATACTTCCCCTGATGTGGCCGAATACATTTTGTGTAGAAAGTTCCGTATAAAGAAGGAGAAAGAAGGTGCTATATATATATTTTTTAAAGTATGTGTCGGGTTAGAAATGGGTTATCTTTTCATTTTATTCTTGACTTGCTATAAATATCACGGCGGCCTGGTTAATCGAGTGGTTAGTCGTTAGGTTTACTAATCCTGTGGTGGCGAGTTCAAATCCCATCAGTGGGATTTATTTCTAGTACACAACAAAAAGGCCCCGAAGTCCACCCAGCCTCTAAGAAATGGGGGAGGGGCCAGGCGTGATACTGACCACTTTCATGTGCCGGTCATGGAAAATACGGGACTAACACCGTGTCCCCATTATGGCTTAATGGTATGAAAACGGGAAATTTACCTTTACTTTTAAATATCACCCTGGGGCATTGATTTACATAAGCGTGAAAGAAGTAAAAACTTTTCCTGCCTTGTTGTGGGGCACAAGAGTTAAACATGCAACATATGCTTGCTGAAGGCACGTTCTCGTGATAATAACAAACAAAATGTACGAATATATCACACGTAGAAAAGAATATTCCACAGACGGGTCTGATATTAAGCTTATCTCAGACAGCAGAACTTCCTAAGACTACGTTCTACGTGACTTCGGAGAGTTTCTACACGCACATAAGAGAGATCTAGACGTAGCGGATTTTGTAGCATAGCCTTGTAAGTAATGATTATGGTTATTATTATTATTATTAGTGACATGATCGGGAATGTGGTTAGGAGGGTATTGAGGGCGGACTAGTGGATGAACGACTGAACAGAGAACGGACTAGGTCCCGAAGCAGATATCATGAAAGAGATGGTGGACTTATTTAAATAAAAATAACAATTGGACAGCGGAATGAAAGCGACCAACGCGTTGACGCTAGTTGCGACCGGTTTTGGGCGACAAAGGATGACCCAATGACCCGATGACCCAATGACCAATATAAAAATTGGAGGCGTGGTCTTTTGGTCAGAACTTACGAATATAAGGCAGGAGAGAGGAGATTAGGAGGCAGATTCAGGTAGAGAGAGGTTCTGATCGCTTCTCGGCCTTTTGGCTAAGATCAAAGTGTTAGTGTCGCTTCTCGGCCTTTTGGCTAAGATCAAAGTGGCTGAGGTCAAAGTGTCCTCTTAGCAGGTACCCTGATCAACATGCCCTTTGGTTAACAAAAGCGTCGTTATTTTTTTAACTAAACGAGATGCCCGAGGCCTGCCCTGCACATTGAATGCCGGGGGTATGGTCCACATCTCGTTACGGGTGGACCCGGTTCGCAGTACCACCGGGTCACGGCCTGTTGTTTTCGTTGTCTTAAAAAAAAAAAAAAAGGTCCTAAACAAGTAGTCTAGTAGAAGAACAGAAAAGATAGAGAAGTAGCGTTAGACTGAACTAGTGTAGCAAGAGATTGTGCAGTAATTTTTACCACGAGCTTCTGTATTAAAGTATGAAGTATTGAAATATTGTGAATCTGAGAACGCTGCTTAAATACTGCATTTAGAGAATGAGAATTACGATATTGTGATATTTGGAGGTTACGTGTTACAACGATGAAATTTGTAAAGTTCACGTCGTAAGATATCTTCCTACAAGGGATGTTGTCAATTATATGGCTTAGATATATTTGTCAAAATAAAAGTTATTCAGTGAACTTCCATCGGACTTCTCTGGTCCAGCGAATGATGTAATATGTTGTGCAACATCAATGTGTGATGTGATGATAAAAGAGAAACGTCTTGAATAATGTGATAGGACCACGAACATCTTTTTGAACAACAAAATAAAACATCTAAGTGTTATAATTTTTGACGTATCACGTATCGTGTATGTATGCTTTACTTCTGGACATAACTGTCTGCCAGTCGCGTATCAGAGGAGAAAGGATGCAATGGGAGAGATGCTAGTGGGGTGGATAAGGGTAAAGATGGTGGTGGGGTTGGTAAGGGTAAAGATGGTGGTTGGGTTGAAAAATGTAAAGATGGTGGTGGATGGATAAAGGTAAAGATGTTGGTGGAGTTGATAAGGATAAAGATGGTGGTGAGGTGGATAAGGGTAAAGATGGTGGTGGAGTTGATAAGAATACAGATAGTGGTGGGGTTGATAAGGGTAAAGATGGTGGTGGAGTTGATAAGGGTAAAGATGATGGTGGAGTTGATAAGGGTAAATTACTAACAAAAACACAAATCAAAATTTCAAATCATTTTACAGGAATTAAGTTCCCTTTGCTGAGTGGTCTCCGGGTTAGACGTTCACTTCTGGTGTTGGAGGTAGCGGGTATGAATCCCACCAGTAGGGGCGGGGCAGGAATTCTTTCTCGTGAATCCTCCGGCCGAAAATTCTCCTGGTCTCTAGTGAGACCGAACCTGGGCGTGCATTGCTGCTCACGTTTAAAACAATTCCCTGGCAGATGGAAATCTCAAGAGTGGGCCAAATAGCCCGCGCCTGGAAAACATACTAGAAAATCTACCAGGGGACTTGTCGCTGGCGCTTGGAGTGTCTGGGCTGACTCACTCTGGAGTGCTAGAACGGGATGCCCAGCATATACTTGTATAAGAATGTCCGGACTGAGAGGAAATCACTTCCGAAAGATCAAGCATAAAAGAAAACAAACAAGTTTCCACTTTCCTACAAAATATTACTTTCTCATATAGTACTAAACTTCGGTTTTACTAACCTTTTCGGGTTTTACTAACCTCGAGGCTTTTCAAATCTTTTTTTTTTCAGGGCTTCTGCTCCAAATTCCGTAGAAGTTAAAATCCTGAATGTCTACAATGCACAGTTTTAAACGCATTCATATAATACTGCATATAATGCCGTTAATATTTTACAACACTCACTACATTATTTCTATTAGTGAAATCAGAGCTTATTTACTCGAGTAAATGACGGAGATAATGAGGCAGAGAAAAGATATGAGTGTGCGAGAGAGAAAAAAAAACGAAATTTGTGGGGAAAACGTCCTGAAGACTTGACCACACGTCAGACCTAAATCCCATCGTTAGGTCTAAAAACAATGATGGGTTCTCTTAATGACGCATCAAACAAAGACAATGAGATTTGCGACGAAATTATGTGGAACAAAAACAAAAACCTTGAAAGAAAGATGATTTTAAAATAATCCACTGAAAGACGGGTTGCAGCACTGAAATATCCATAATCCAGTTTGGGAGATGTCATATTACGAAAGACATAGAAAATGGGCATGAAAGATTAATATAACACATTCTAGCGTTATTGAACTTATCTTATTATATGGAAATGAATCATAGACAATAGGCAGGTCTGCACAAAAGTCATTGGAAGCATGCAGTTTATAAGAAGAATGTTGCAAATTCCCTGGACGGTAAAAATAACTAATTGAGAATGATTTAAAAGAGCTGGAGATTTTTTAAAAATATACTGTCAAAAAAAAAAAAAAACACACACACACACACAAAGACAATGTTCTTTCATAGGACTTGCAAGGAGAAGATTGGGCATTGAAAATATTGTATCAACAGGAAAAATAGAGGGAAGAAGAGCCAGGGGAAGACCAAGAGAAATGATACTAGACAGTCTGACGTGATGGTGTGAGAGGAGATCACCGACTGAGCTGGTGGCCTGCATGAAGGATCGTGTACTCTGGAGAAGCATAATAGCCAACGCCGGTCGGCACGGCACCTGATGATGATGATGATGATGATTCTAGTGAGTTGTAACATATCATGAGAAAGGCATCTTGTAACAAGTGTCTTATTACAAGAATGTAACGGATGAAGGTACTTCGTGATAGAACTGTCAGCGTCATGGTTGGTGAACCGTGTCTGACCTTGACCCTGCTCCACTTCTGGGTTGGTGCCTTTAATGACAGGCTTATTCTGGACAGTTGTGCTGTGACAGCTGTCTCCAGATTTGTGCCGTGATGGCTGTCTCGAGATTTATGCTGTGACGGCTGTATCCAGATTTATGCTGTGACGGCTGTATCCAGATTTATGCCGTGACGGCTGTCTCCAGATTTGTGCTGTGACGGCTGTCTCCAGACTTGTGCTGTGACGGCTGTATCCAGATTTGTGCTGCTAATAAACCAGATTCTTTCTGCCAGTATAAATGTTTTACAATCCTCAGGTCTTTGCTGTCTATATTGATGTCTTCAAGCACTTTAATAATTTCATTATGTTACACCATTGGTGTAATTAATGAAGCATAAGTAGAGATCTTTCTGTACTTCTAAAGTTCCTTCTGTTAGTGTTCGTAAAGCATAAATGGCATTGTGTGTTCCTTTTCCTTCAACAAATCCAAACTGTTCATCTGCTATTTCCATTTTTATCTTTTTCCTTGTTCTTCTCATAATTATTCTAAGAAGTAGCTTCGCTATGTGACATGAGAGGCTGATAGTCCGGTGGTCATCACATTACTTTGCACCTGGTGTCTTTGGTAGTTCTATAAACGTGGATTTAATCAGGTCACTGGGAATATAACCACTGTTGTAAATGTCATTCAGTAACTTGGTTATTATTTTTGTTCCTGTCTCTTCTAGTGCCTCTATTTCTTATATTGTAATATTATCAGGCCCAGTCGCTTTTCCTTTCTTCATGTGTTTGATGGCATCTATGATTTCATCTTCAAGTACTGATGGTCCATCACAGTTTTCAGTATCTAGTGTTAATTCTGGTCTTTCTCTTCCATATAGCTCACCGATATACTCTGTCCACCTATCCACAATGTCTTCTTTTCCCATTAACATTTTATCTTCTTTTGATTTCAGGCATCCTGTGGTATATTTTGTTTTCCTGCCTGTGAGTTCATTAATTCGTTTGTGCATGTTTTTGCTGTCTTTAATATGAGAGTCCTCTATCTGTCTGCACTGTTCATTTAACCACACTTCTTTTGCTTCTCTGCATTTGCGTCTTATTTCTTTATTTATCTTGCTATATTTTTCTTTGTTATTTTTACTACTACTCCTCTTGTCCATCAGTCCTAAGATGTCATCTGTCATCCATTTATTTTTAGAGGCTTCTTTTTTCAGTGGTATTATCTCCTGGACAGTTTGGTGGATAGAATTTCTTAAGATTTCCCATTGTTCATCTATACTATTTATCTTTACTATTGCATTGTATCTATTTGTTATAATAACTTTGTATTGTTCTCGCAGTTCTTGGTCATTTTTAAGGAGTTCTGTATTCAGTTTGATGTTTCTCACTTTTCTGCATGCTTTCTTTAGCTTTATTATAATTTTTCCACAGAGTGGGTCATAGTCACTATTACATTCGGCTCCTGGCATGGTTTCTGATGTCAGTAATGCATTCCGTAATCGTTTGTTAATTAATACGTAGTCTATCTGGTTAAGTCTTTTTGTCTGGGCTGCACCACGTTGCCAGTCTTCGAGGATGTTGTTTAAACCAGGTGTTTCCTACAGCCATGATATGTATTCTTGCCCATTCAATTAATTTACTACCTCTCTCATTCCTCTCTCCCAGTCCATAGTCACCAACGATGTCTGAAGTTCTTCCTTTACTAACTTTAGCATTAAAATCTCCCATCACTATAGTAACTTCACGTGACTTTGTGTGTTTTAGGGCTGTCTCTATGTCATTATAAAATAGCTGTACATCTTCTTCAGAACTTTCAGATGTTGGAGCGTATACTTGTATAATATTTATGTTTATTGGTTGTCCTTTCAGTTGGGCTAGCAGTACTCGGTCCGAGATGTTCAAATATCCTACAATTGTCCTTGCTGTTTGTTCATCAAATATTATTCCTACTCCTCGTTCATGTTTCTCACTACCTGAATATATTATTGTATATTTATCAGAGTTTATCTTCCCTGCACCTGTCTAACTTAACTCATTCCTAATATGTTGATCTTCATCCTTTCCATTTCCCTCTTTATATTTTCATACATGATGATGATGATACTGCCAGTTAGAGATTTATAGTAGTCACATGATGTGTCGTTGCACCAAAAGAACTTCAGTGCTTCAGTCAAAACTTGGGAATTTGATGGATGTTTTTCTGCAACCTTATCCTCTAAAGGGTCCACAAATTCTCTATGGGTTTGAGGTTGGGGCTGTTACCCGGCCAGTTAAGAACAGTAACTTCTCTCCGTGTCAGGTAGTCCTTCACGGCCTTAGATCTATGGCATGGAGCGCCATCATGCGTGAAAACCGAGCATCTGTGGACCCCTTCGGCAAAACGTGTGATGAAGCAGTACCGTGTTTTGACATTGCACCCCATACCGTCTGACTTTGAGGATGTCTCATGGTGCTAATAATGTTGTTTTTTTTCCTCAAGAAATCTTTTACCTGTTGGTCGTCGAATATCTGTTATTCGCGAGGCAAACTGTTATACAGCTGATTCAGCAGAAAAAAAGAACTTACCTTCAGTTCTCAGCACTCCATGATTGGTGACGCTTAGCAAACTCAAGATTTTCTTTTTCAGTAATGAGGTTAGTGTAGTTTTTTTTTGCAGGTTTGTACTATTTTGATCCACATTCTTTGCTGAGACATCAGGAAACAAGAAATGATATTAGTATCTGTCCCTGCCGGTTGTAGTAGGGCCCTGGTTTTCTTGCACTGACTCCTCGGAGAATGTGTAACAATTCATTTCTTCTTCTTCTTCTTCTACGTTCGAGGTTGTTGGTCACTTCAGATCCTGATCCCTGTCGACATGGCAAAGTCCGCAGTCCTCTCCAGATCCTGATAGGAGCCCCAGAGCTTTTGCCCCAAGGTTGCGTCCTCTGGCCATGTATCACGCCTCAGGTCTGCATGGTCTGGGCACTCTCGTAGGAAACAAGTCACTCTATGACATTATCATTACTTGGGGGCTTTTTCCTAGAAAATCCACTCCCCCTTCGGTCACTGAAATTTCCAGTATCTCGATTTTATTTTATGATCTTACTATGAGCAGCTGTCTTGCTAACATTCACCTTTCTGCTTATTTCACGTTCAGAGTATCCTTAATGACATAAAGTCCCTATTGCTGTCCTCTGACTTACATTTAATGATTGTTGTTTCCCCATTTTTAACTACACGTAAAATATATACACAACCTCTCAGCATGAAAACCAGAAGCGGACTGACACCCGAATGCTTGCCTCTAGTCTATAAATAGCAGCTACTGTAAAACTATGCGACATCGACACTTGGGGAAGACATGGCGCATCCGGTCGAAATCGCATATAAACAACAGATGGTCTTAAACTTTGCAAATGACTATAAAAACAATAGTATCAAGAATATATAAGAAAACAACAACATGTATCAAGAACTTATACAGAAACAACAAGAAGTGTCAAGTACGTATATACAAAAAACGATAAGTGTCAAGAACACTTATAGAAACAACAACAAGTGTCAAGAACACATATAGAAACAACAACATGTACCAAGAACTTATACAGAAACAACAAGAAGTGCCAAGTACGTATATAGAAACAACGATAAGTGTCAAACGAGTTTTAACTCGTGTTAACTCGAGTTTCTGCCGTGCGTTGTTTAAACGGCTTCGTTAAAAATTTAACTGCATCTGTTTTGTGTTTGTTCTTTGTTTTAGAGATTCTATATTTTAATTACAGCGTCAGACAAACGGTATGTATCCGAGTCTGTGTTTGTTGTAAATTTGTTATGTAACCTTATAACTGATTTGGATTTGAAAGAGTTAAACACATGACTAGGATTAAGAAACCCAGAAGAGAAGAGACGAAACGATAGCTAAAGATAAAGACGATAATATCCATTTTAAGAAAAACGATATTATCAAGCGTTAGACAGCGGAAAGACGTTTATCTAAATGCACTAAACAGAGCTAGACGCAAAACATGGGGGATTTCCTGCACCCTCTCGTCTGTGAATAATAAACTTGTTGTTGCTGACAGCGATGATGATGATTGATATGGCAGAAGCAAAGCCAGATATTCCATATAATCCTGAGCACACAGCATCAAACTCTAGCCTCTGCGCGGAACTTGGATTGATCTGATTTATAACGAACGAAATACACTCTAAGTTTAGCATCAAAGAACTGCATTGTCCAAGTGAAATTAAAATAACGCAAACACATCAGTCAAAATACATTCTGTTTCTGCCGTGAGTTGTTTAAACGGCTTCGTTAAAAATTTAACTGCATCTATTTTGTATTTGTTCTTTGCTTTAGGAGATTCTAAATTTTAATTACAGCGTCAGACAAACTGGAAAAATAGACATAGAAGGGACAGATATTGAAGAAGTCAATCAATTTGCATACCTTGGCAGCTACATAGACCATGATGGTGACACTAGAAAGGAAGTTAGAATCAGAATTGCAAAAGCAGCATCGATCTTCAAGAATCTTGAGAACATATGGAATTCAAAAGTTATAAGCACAAAAACCAAGTTAAGACTATTCAATTCAAATGTAATATCCACCCTCATTTATGCATGCAAAAGCTGGAAAACAACTAAAGAAATAAACAAGAAATTAGACTCTTTTGAAAACAGATTCCTCAGGAAAATACTCAGCATCAAGTGGAACGAATTTAAGAATAATGCAGAGATAGGACAGATGACTGAACAACAACCAGTCTCATGGGTGATCAGGAAAAGGAGATGGACATATGTTGGTCACTTGATGAGAAAAAATGATCAGAGAATCCCAAAACAAGCTATCAAGTGGAATACAACAGGCCAAAGAAAAAGAGGCAGACGGCGTGAAACTCTGAACTCATTGTTAAGAGAGACAAAATTAACAGGCATAAAATCCCTTAATGAGGTTGAAAGACTCGCCGAAGACAGGAAAAATTGGCGAACTACTTTGCGAGCCCTATGTGACGTTTAACGGCACGGTAAGGATATAAGATATAAGATAAGATAAGAAACACATCAGTCAGTCAGTCATTTGCATGTCCCTTGCGGAACTTTGCCTCCCTAACAGCACTCATGTAGGCCTCTCGGTTGTGGGCAAGATGCCCTGCTGGTGATGTATCCATATGCAGACCATCAACGATGTCTTGCAGCCATCTTCACCTTGGTCTTCCTCTCTTTCTTTTTCCCATTATGTACCCCTCAAAGACGGTCTTCTATAAATTCTCATGACGTTTAATGTGTCCAAAATATTTAAGTTTTCTCTCCTTAGTCCTCTTTACTAGCCAGCTTTCTTCAAGATTAAGTTCGTGTAGTATAGATATATTTGTTCTTTTTTGTGTCCATGATATTTGAAGAACTCTTTCTATAGTATTTACATTAAAACCATTTATGTGTTTCTCAGCTGTTTTGTTAAGTGTCCAGGTCTCACAGGCATATGTTGCTATGGGAAAGATGCATGCCCTTTAAAATCTTATATTTGTACTTCTGTCTGTTCCTCTTCACAGATTCTTTAGTTATTTTACTTAAGAGCGATAGATGTCCTCCTTTTAATTTCCCTCATTGTATCTCTATTATTAGTTAGTAGTGATCCAAGATATTCAAAACTCTCCACCTTTTCCAGTTTTTCCTTAATGACACATATCTCATCTGCCTTATTTGTTTTGTAAGTTGTCATCAGTTTAGTTTTATTCGTATTAAGATAGAGGTTTTGCTCTTCGCTGTTCTTACGGACTGACATAATTATTTATTCCATTCCTTTTTGTGTTGTGGACTGTAATACTGTATCATCAGCATATCTAATCTCTGGTATTTAATAACCTCCAATTGTTATGGCATCATAATATTCCTCATTATATTTTCTATATACAAGTTAAATAAGTAAGGTGACAATATGCACCCCTGACGGACCCTTTGTTTTATGTCAAACCAAGTTGTTGTTTCACCATTGCCTGTTGGTCTAGATTCAGTAGTGATATTAAGTGTATAAAATGTGTTGGAAATCCCATTTTTTCCATTATTTCTCAAAGTTTCTGGTGTTGTACACAATCAAATGCCTTTGAATATGATATAAAAGATAAATATAGATTCACATTAAATTCTCTGCATTTCTCTATTATTAATCTTATATTGAATATATGATCTTTTGATCCTCTTCCTTGCCTGAAACCAGCTTGGACCATATTGACTTCTATTTTCTTTCGAAGTCTATCCATTATGAATTTTAACAGAATTTTACTGGCATGACTAATCAGGGCAACAGTTCTGTAGTTTGTGCATAATTTCAAGGTACCCTTTTTTTGTCAGTGGTATGAATATAGTTTTTTTCTATTCTTTTTGTCAAAAACCTGAATGCCATATCTTTTTACATAGTGCATGATAGATTGTTGCACATTCCTTTTCTCCTGCTTTAATAAGTTCAGCTGTTACCTCATCAAATCCTGGTGATCTACTATTTTTCAGATTCTTTATTGCCCTTAAAAAGTCTTCAAAGATATATAGGTCACACAATTAACACAAAAAATGGAACTATTATAAACCCTGTTTCTTTTCAACCGTTTAAAACAAGAATTATTATAAACTTTGCGCCTTGTAATTCATCAAACAATAAAACTATAATAAATTATGTGTCTTTTAAAACACCAAAAACAAAGCTTTTACCAACATTGGGTATTTTGAAGCATTCAAAATTAGAACTATTATAAACTCTGCGTGTTTTAAATCATCGAAAACTTTTTTATAAACTTATTAAAAACTGCGTGTTTTAAGCCATCAGCAATTAAAAAACAATGACAAATTCTGCGTGTTTTAAGCCATCAAATACAAGAACTATTATAAACTCTAGGTGTTTTAAACCATCAAAGGCTAGAACTATTATAAACTTTCTGGTGTTTTAAACCATCAAAAACTAGAACTATCATAAACTCTACGTGTTTTAAACCATCAAATACTATGACTACTAAAATTATACAGTTCGGCTTATTTTTTTAAGTAGCAAAGGTAGGACTAGTTTTGTTTATTTCCTTGTATGAGTCTTTCCTCCAGACATAGTAAGTCTCTGTACTAAGTTCCAGACTGGCCACTTCACACTGCACTGTGCATACAGTTCAATAAAATTACAAACACTTAACATCACATCTAAAATGGCATCTCAGTGAACTGAAGGAGATACAAAAATATATAAACTAGGAAAACAAGTAGGAACAGCTTTATTACTTAGCGACCACAAAGTTGTGACGTTTCAGCGTGAGCCTTAATCATACAAACACAAATAGGACGAAGAATTAGAGAGAGGAATATATATCATGTACAGGTATATACTTATACACTAATTATTATATGATGGAGAGACAGTACTTTAACGGTACTTGTAGTATACATCGCATGACAAAGATGATAAATTAGCGACGGGAAAAGCAAAACTTACAACTAAATGTAAGATCACTGAAGGATGATACGAGATGTCATCGGATGCACTGAAACAGCAGTTAATGGAAACAGAAATATGAAACAGCAGTTAATGGAAACAGAGATGGGAAACAGATATAAGAAACAGCAGTTAATGCAAGTAGTGATATGAAACAGAAGTTAATGGAAACAGATATAAGAAGCAGCGTCAGGCGCACTGAAACACCAGTTAGTGGCTTCGTAACAATTTCTAACACATGTGTAGAAAATATCGAGGTTAAATGCTAAAAATGAAAAACAATTTTCTAAACTGAGAACGAAAATTTAAGACCTGGCCTTTATCAGTCACCGAAATAAATTTATGTCAGAAATGTAGGGGAAAACAATATTTATAAGATTATTTATTGCTTTTCACCTGGCATGAACTTATCTTATCTTATATCTTATATCCTTCCCGTGCCGTTAGACGTCACATAGGGCTCGCAAAAGTAGTTCGCCAATTTTTCCTGTCTTCGGCGAGTCTTTCAACCTCATCAAAGGATTTTATGCCTGTTAACTTGGCCCCTCTTAATAATGTCCTCTTCAGAGTTTCACGCAGTCTGCCCCTTTTTCTTCGGCCTGTTGTGTTCCACTTGATAGCTTGTTTTGGGATTCTCTGCTCATTTCTTCTCATCAAGTGACCAGGCATGAACTAGGTCATGAATATTTATTTTAATAAGCGGGTAGTTGCTTTGAATATCGTTATTTGGACCAAGTCAATCATTTATATACAGTTGAATGAATATGGGATAGAGTACTATAGTCTTTGCTTTGTTAAGTTCGTTTAGTGTGTTTTTTTTTTCCTTTGAAATGTTATTTGTGACAAAGAAGGTAGAATTTGTTAACTTATCACCTTCTTCAGGAGATTGATTCTATTGTTTCTGCCTGCAGGAAATTCTTTACTGTAGAGAGCTGTTGAAAATCTGTTCAATGGGTCAAATTCTACAGTTATGTATAAGAACTGCAACAACAATAACAACAAGAACAACAATCACCAACATTATTTATCTTGGCAGTAGACTGGTTAATGAAGGAGGCAACATCAGACAAACGCAGAGGATTACAATGGATCCTTGACACAGTGCTGGAGGACCTTGACTTTGCGGACGACATTTGTCTATTATCAAGCAGTCACAAAGATATGCAAGATAAAATAAACAAGCTAACTCAGAATGCAAACAACATAGGACTAAAGATCAACGTAGGAAAGACAAAGTTAATGAAGCAAAATGTGAACAACAGAAATGTACTCACAGTAGATAACAAGTTAGTGGAGGAGGTCAACGAATTTGTATACCTTGGCAGCAGAGTAGTAGAAAATGGAGACAGCACAGAGGACATCCACAGCAGACTTACTAGAGCAAACCAGGCTTTTGCAATGTTGCAGACTATATGGAAATCTAAAAAACTAAGCATAAATATGAAAATCAGGATATTTAAGAGTAATGTTCTAAGTGTACTACTCTATGGAAGTGAATGCTGGAAAATCACCAAAACCATAGAAAACAAGTTGAATTCTTTCCAGACTAAATGTTTACGAAGAATTAGAAAATATTTTGGCCAAACACCATAAGAAATATCTTATTAGCAGAAATGCAGATGAAACCACTGACAACAATTATTGAGGAAAGAAGCTGGCGATGGTTGGGACATGTGCTTCCAATGACTGACAACTCACTACCAAAAATAGCACTAAGATGGACACCACAGGGGAGCAGAAGTAAGGGTAGACCAAAAGAAACATGGAGAAGAACAACAGAAAGGATGTTGAGCAACAGAGGGCTCACCTGGGCAAGAGCAGAAAAAAAGGCAAAGGACAGGCATTTGTGGAAAACCCTTGCGGAAGCCCCATGTGCCCTGGGCACTTAAAGTTTCAGAGAGAGAAAGAGAGAGAGAGAGAATGAATATGGGACAGAGTACTATAGTCTTTGCTTTGTTAAGTTCATTTAGTGTGTTTTTTTTCCTTTGAAATGTTATTTGTGACAAAGAAGGTAGAATTTGTTAATTTATCACCTTCTTGAGGAGATTGATTCTATTGTCTCTGCGTGCAGGAAATTCTTTACTGTAGAGAGCTCTTGAAAATCTGTTCAGTGGGTCAAATTCTACAGTTATGTATAAGAACTACAACAACAATAACAACAAGAACAACAAAACAGTCAAATTTATCCGAAAGACAAAACTGGATGTAGCGTATACCTGTACCCCAATAAAAAGAAGAAGAAAGAAGAAGAAGAAGAAGAAGCGGAAGAAGAAGAAGAAGAAGAAGCGGAAGAAGAAGAAGAAGAAGCGGAAGAAGAAGAAGAAGAAGAAGAAGCGGAAGAAGAAGAAGAAGAGGAGGAGTAATCATGCTACTATTTATTATGTGCCGTTCCTGATGCCGCTGGCGACTATGCTTCTCCATCTTGTTCGGTCCTTGGTGTTTCTCATCAGTTCATATGCTCTTCCTCTCCCCCGCCGTTTGGGTAGTCCACGGAGACATTTTCCTCTTGGCCTTTCTTTTCCTCCCTTTCTTCCCCGTGAACCCTCCAGCCATTACTTCCGTCCTCTCATGACATGTCCAGGACATTCAGAGAGGCTTTCTTCCTTTTTCTTATCATTTTAACTAGTTCTCGTTGTTCTGACACTGAAATAATTATCTTATTTATCAGCGACTGTTTCAAGTCATTAGAGAAAAAAAAAACGGGACAAAAGCCGACACACAAACAAAGTCAGAGAGAGAGAGAACCCAAGAGACGCCTCTATTGCAACAACTTCCCTTGCTTTTCTTCACATTTATTTCCATCCAGCGTATCACACTCTTTATGCTGATTTCTAACTTTCGTTTCAAACATAATAACAGAGGGAAAGAAAACAAAGACATAACAACCTGTGGATTTGAAATCCAAGTCCCTGTTTACAAATAATTCTATGGTGTATTCCATTTCTATACGTACCTGTGTATTTCATTTATGTACTTATACGTGTATTCCATTTCTGTACACATCCGTGTATTCCATTTCTGTACATGTCCATGTATTCCATTTCTGTACTCTTACGGCCACACAAAAAGTTGAGTGTTGTATTTTCTTATCAGAAATGTTGTACTGGGAGATAACAATAAGATGATACGTAGAAAGTGAGAACATCAGTGACGCAGGGGTTCGTGCACTAGTCTGTCGTAGTGAAGGTCTGTGGTTCTAATCTGGTAGGAGGTGCTCCCAGTCACCCATCTGTGGAAACGGGTACCTGGGTTCTTTTGGGGGTTGAGGAAGGAAAGGTGGCCAGGCTGGTTGCTGACCACATCACCATCTATTGTGTCGACAGGTCAAGACACATATGGGCATTAATACTGTATCTTCTGTGTGCCTCCGTGGCACAATACGGTTACTTTTACCTTACTTTATATAGAAAGTGAGGTGGAAGAAGAAGAAGAAGAAGAAATGATATCAATGGAACGGATGAGGATAAGGAGAGATGGTGGGAAAAGATGGAAAGACAGAGAATTTGCTATTTCACAATTTTTCTGTACACCTGACAGAAGTAGCCAAAGAAAAAAAGAAAGAACGAAAAAAGACAAATACAGTGAAGCAGAAAATATCGTGGAAAACAAGCAAAAACACGTAACTGCCTTGTCACAACATTAATAAAAACACGTAACTGCCCTGTCACAACAGTAATAAAACACGTAACTGCCCTGTCACAACAGTAATAAAACACGTAACTGCCCTGTCACACCAGTAATAAAACACGTAACTGCCCTGTCACAATACTAATAAAAAACGTAACAATAACCCCCCAAAAAAAAGCCTTCTACGTCGCTTACCTCTCACAAAAGCTAACCGGGCTTGACGCTTAAATACCTCTTGGAGAACATTTCACCAGATGTAAACTGACTGTATAAGAAAAGAAAAAAAAACAGCAGCATCTACGACAGGTCGGCTTGACAGAATGAGCAATACCTCCAGGAGACACACGCCGACACAGCCCGAACGGAGTCTCCAACGGCAGCAAAGCGAGCAAGTTACCGCTGGCTGACACGTGCGGTTTGGCTTCGATACTGCCTCCCGTCACTGCCTTCAGCCGTCCCTGCATATAAAACACTGGTAATTTATACGTTATTTATGTAAACTTTAGAAATCTGCTAGTAATTATTGTATTTCCCGTTATATAAGACGCACTTTTTTCCAGAAAACTCCGAAAAAAAAACTCGCGTCCTATATTCCAAAACTGTTTGTTTTTCGTGAGTAATTGGACAGAGATTACGAGTAAAATACTGACACTAAATACCCCTACTTAACATATTAGTCCTCTTGCGATATCAGAATGAAATATATATTACAAATGAGTAAAGGTTGCACAGAAAATACGCACATGATCTCTTGCAAATGTCTTGTGCACACTGGACAACTACAACAACAAATAAATAATTACTTAATTTTTACACAAAGCTAGTTCGGGATATAGTTTCCGATGTAAATTTGTTACAAAGAGTTCTTCGCAAAGTAAAGTTTGGTTAGGCATTCAAAAAGTCTTGCTACGAAAGCACAGCGCACTAATCAACTTCGCTATCATGCACCCCACACCGCGCCCTCCCCTTCCGCCACCCCCGGGGAGCCATCAATGCCTGTCTGGTCGAAAATCGTGACACCTGGAAAGGGAACAAGGTCATGGGACAGAAATGTCGCCAGGTTCAGAGGTACAACATTTTTGAGACACAAGCTACATTTTTTTCAGGGGGGGGGGGCGGTGTCAGGATCTCTCTCTCTCTCTCTCTCTCTCTCTCTCTCTCTCTCAACCTTAAATTCCCAGGGCACATGGGGCTTCCGCAAGGGTTTTCCACAAATGCCTGTTCTTTGCCTTTTTTTTCTGCTCTTGCCCAGGTGAGCCCTCTATTGCTCAACATCCTTTCTGTTGTTCTTCTCCATGTCTCTTTTGGTATACCCTTACTTCTGTTCCCCTGTGGTGTCCATCTTAGTGCTATTTTTGGTAGTGAGTTGTCAGTCATTCGGAGCACATGTCCCAACCATCGCCAGCTTCTTTCCTCAATAATTGTTGTCAGTGGTTTCATCTGCATTTCTGCCAACAAAATCTTATTTCTTTTGGTGTTTGGCCAAAATATTTTTCTAATTCTTCGTAAACATTTAATCAAGATAGCGAAGTTGATTAATCCGATGTTCTCCAGTAGCTAGACTGTTACTCGTCCTACCGAAGTCTGTGGTTCAAGTCTCAGGTAGTTCTCTTGTAGTGTTTCTATCTCTCACGTCTAAAAGTACAAAAGTGTTGTGCCCATCCCCCCAACTACTTAATTCTGCGTTCTGTTACTTTACTGTACGAAGTCTTCGATGTTCTGTTACTTTGCTGTACGAAGTCTTCGATGTTCTGTTACTTTACTGTACGAAGTCTTCGATGTTCTGTTACTTTACTGTACGAAGTCTTCCATGTTCTGTTACTTTACTGTACGAAGTCTTCCATGTTCTGTTACTTTACTGTACGAAGTCTTCGATGTTCTGTTACTTTACTGTACGAAGTCTTCGATGTTCTGTTATTTTACTGTACGAAGTCTTCGATGTTCTGTTACTTTACTGTACGAAGTCTTCGATGTTCTGTTACTTTACTGTACGAAGTCTTCGATGTTCTGTTACTTTACTGTACGAAGTCTTCGATGTTCTGTTACTTTACTGTACGAAGTCTTCGATGTTCTGTTACTTTACTGTACGAAGTCTTCGATGTTCTGTTACTTTACTGTACGAAGTCTTCGATGTTCTGTTACTTTACTGTACGAAGTCTTCGATGTTCTGTTACTTTACTGTACGAAGTCTTCGATGTTCTGTTACTTTACTGTACGAAGTCTTCGATATTTTCTAATTTGTTAAAAAGTAGCTTTTTGTGCCAGTATGACTGGGAAGTTGGTGAAATCTAGTGATAGAAGACCTGTACAAAAAAAGTGCACGGGAAGCAGCCGTCAAAAGCGGGAATTATGAATCGAGCACCAACTAGTTAGAAAAAAAGAAAGGGTAAACGATGTAAACAACAAAAGGAAGAGAATAGGATCAGAACTAGCGGAGAGTGAAGACTTTGTGATCATTTCCAACCGAACTGAGACAAATTAAGAACTGGCCGAAATTAGGGGATCAGCAACTGACAATATGACATATGGTAAGCTTAAGAAATGATCTGTAGGATAAGGAGAGCAAAGCTTAGATAAGAATAGACGAAAGAGACAGAAAGGGGGAATTCAAAATGACAAGGGGCGGGGTGGGGGGAACTTGGACGCAGAGACGAAAACAACAACGACAACAACAGGACAGAAAGACAGAAAAAGTAAAGATAATGAGACGAGAGAGACGACAGAAATTGCGGTTTTGTCAAACTTTAGAAAATGTTCAGAAGTTTGTAAACAAATAAACGTTGGAGAAATCTGTGGCAGAGTCACACACGTCTCTTTTATTACAACAACAGAAAAAAATCTTTGTATGGAATGGCTTCGTTCAGTTACTTGATCGTTGGAATTGCATCGAATTCGAAGTACAGAAGAAGATTTGTTGGCCTAGAAGATTGATGGTTTCGTTCAGTTAACTGGGCGTTGGAACTTAGCTGAAATCAGAAAACCAGTTGCCTGTTAGGACAGAGATATCTTAATAACAACAGCTAAAGACGTGGTTCCAGTAAAGAAAACACAAAAGAATGGATGTATTACAGCAGGCACACTAGAACTGATAAAACAACGTAGAGAAATGAAGACGCGATGGAAAGTGACAAACAGCAACAAAGAGGAATATAAATCTTTAACAAAAGAAGTAGGAAGAAAAATAAGAAAGCACAAAAAACAATACATACATCATTGTTTTAAAGAATAGAAGGACATCAGAAGTGTGGAAGAGATAGTGAAATGTTTAAAGAAATGAAGACACTGACGAGAAATATCACATCTAAGCTAAATGTAATTTGAGATGGGGAATACCTTGACAGAGACAGAGGAAATTCTAGAAAGATGGAGGGAATATTGCAGAGGAATGTATGAAACAACCGACTGTGAAACCAGAAATCAACAGTGTGAATTATTATTGGAGGAGAAAGAACCCGAACAGACAATAGAAGAAGTTTTATGGGCAATAAAGAATCTGAAAAATGCAAAATCACCAGGATGTGATGAGATAACAGCTGAACTTATTAAAGGAGGAGGAAAGGAATGTGCAACAATCTATCACGCACTATGTAAAAAAAATGTGATATTCAGATATTTTGCCAAAAGAGTGGAAAAGAACTGAATTCATACCACTGCCTAAAAAGGGTACTTTGAAATTATGCACGAACTACAGAACTGTTTCCCTGATTAGTCATGCCAGTAAAATTCTGTTAAAAATCATAATGGGCAGACTTCGTATGAAAATAGAAGAAGAAATCAATATGGTCCAAGCTGGTTTCAAGGAAGGAAGAAGATCAAGAGACCATATATTCAATATAAGATTAATAATGGAGAATTGCAGAGAGCTTAATGTGAATCTATATTTATCCTTTTATAGACTACTCAAAGGCATTTGATTGTGTACAACACCAGAAACTTTGGGAAATAATGGAAAAGATAGGATTTCCAACACATCTGATACAATTAACATCTAGACCAACAGGCAGCAGTAAGAATAAATGGTGAAACAACTTGGTTTGACATAAAACAAGGGATCCGTCAAGGGTGCATATTTTTGCCTTATTTATTTAACTTGTATACTGAAAATATAATCAAGAATGTTAGAGAAGATGTAGACAAAGAATAATACGATGCCATAACAATTGGAGGTTATGAAATACCAGAGATTAGATATGCTGATGACACAGTATTATTCTCCACAACACAAAAAGGAATGGAAAAACTAATTATGTCAGTCCGTAAGAACAACGAAGAGCAGAACCTCTATCTTAATGCGAAGAAAACTAAATTGATGACAACTGACAAAACATACAAGGCAGCTGAAATATGTATCAATGAGGAAAAATTGGAAGAAGTGGAGAATTTTGAATATCTTGGATCACTACTAACTAATAATGGAGATACTACGAGGGAAATTAAAAGGAGGACATCTATCGCTCTTCAGAAAGTAAAACAACTAATGAAGTTGTGAAGAGGAACAGACAGACCTACACAAATAAGATTTTTAAGGGCATGCATCTTTCCCATCGCAACATATGTCTGTGAGACCTGGACACATAACAAAACATCTGAGAAACAAATAAATGCTTTTGAATTTAACTTCTATAAAAGAGCTCTTCAAATATCATGGACACAAAAAAGAACAAATATATCCATACTACATGAACTTAATATTGAAGAAGGCTGGGTAGTAAAGAGAATTAAACAAAGAAAACTTAAATATTTTGGACACATTAAACGTCATGATAATCTAGAGAAAACCGTTTGGAAGGGTACATAATGGGGAAAAGAAAGAGATAAAGACCAAGGCGAAGATGGTTGCAAGACATCGTTGATGGTCTGTAAATGGATCCATCAGCATCAAGGCATTATGCTCACAACCGAGAGGCCTACAGGAGTGCTGTTAGGGAGGCAAAGTACCGCAAGGGACATGCAAATGAATGCTTTATGTAGCTCCTGCCATATATCTCTCTTGCGACATGTCTTCCCTTTGAACTGGTCCAGGCGAACTTTCGCCCACAGAAATGACTCATTCTTACTTCCATATGTTTGCTAATTTAACTGTTTAATTTACGTTATTTAATATGCAGTAGAGAATCAAATTACGTACCTCAATGATAAGAATACATTGTGGAACCAACTGGAAGAAAGACTAACAAAGGGGAGAATCGGTTTCATTTATACTGTTCAAAAATAGAAACGCACCACTACTGTAGTCGTAATGGACACTAAATTTCAAACTTGTATCAACATTTTATTTTATGGAAGTAATGTTTCAATCTTGGTATGAAGAAACTTTAAGACTTTAACAGTGAAATGATGGTCATTAAATCTGGTTTGGACTTTTATTCTTTCAGACTGAGGCCTCCGTTTCAGTAAGGTGTATGGCCTCCTCTGGCCTGTATCAGAGAACATCTTGCCATGGATCCGATTAGCCGTTGGATCTGTTGTTGTGGGATGGCTGCCCACTCTTTCCGCAGTGCAACAGACAAATGTCGGAGATTGGTTGGCGCCACGTCTCGCTAGCGGACTTGTCTGTTGAGTTCATCCCAAAAGTGCTCTATTGGGTTCATATGTGATGACATGGATGGTCACGGAATGGTCTGGACTTTGTTGTCAGCGAGGAACTGGGTGCTGAGTTGTGGCACATGAGGTCGAGCGTTATCCTGCTGAAAAATCGACCCTGGTGCAGCCAGAAGTGGAACGACGTGAGGACGAAGAATTTCAGCGACGTATCGTTGGGCATTCAGATATCCTTCACTTTTTCCCATGAAGTTGATCGTCCCCCACACCAGTACACCTCTACCATTATGAGGAGGAGCCTCATCCAAGCGGTTCTGGGCGTAGCGCTCATGGACTCTGCGGTAAGCTCTTTTCCGTCTATCGTGTCGCTGGAACAGAAAGAATGATTTATCACTAAACCAAACCCTTCTCCAATCATTCGTAACGGTTCATTAACGATGCTGGTTCGCCCACTGTAGTCGGTCCGTAAAAAAAGAACCTCTGTATTGTCTTCTAGCCCAAAGTCCAGCGTCCCACAGCCGGTTCCTGCCTGTGTGATATGAAATTCCACGAGCTACTGTCATTGACTGGACTATTGAGGACGCAGATGCAAATCGATTCCTGAGGTGACGCAGCCATATGAAGTGATCTTCGGCAGAAGTTGTGACTGCGGGTCTTACACTGCACGTGCAACCTGCAACTGACCCAGTTTCTTGAAATCCTCTCCAAAGGCGACTAATGGTGATTCTAACCACATTAAATTGTCTGGCCACTAAACTTTGTGACTGTCCGGTCTGTAAACGTCTAATGATGATAAGTCGTTCTGTAGTGAGATGAGCCATACTTGCGCATTGAATTTTCAAATGAACTGATTCGAGGAGAGTCAATCTTTTATAGGCATTCAATAACATGGTCAGTGAGTTTTGTGTTCGCAAGTTTCACGGGATTCTCATAAACCTGTTATGAGTAATTGTCAAAAATTCTGTTTTGACTAGTGTCGCTTCTCTGTGCTCATTAATCATCTGCTGAGTACAATTCAGGTCAGCACGTGAAGTTGATGTCCAAGTGAAGTTCCAGGCAATTTGCCCTTGTCTGATCAGCAAACTTCAGTTTAAATCGCAACATCGTATTTGTTGCATTTTTTTAACAGTATAGTTAGCCCTAGAATCCCGGACTGAGCTCGGCTTAATGGCCTCTTCGTGTTCCTCTATCTTTTCAATTGTTTGTTGTTTGTTGTTTGTTGTTTGTGTAATCTCCCGGTAACTCGAGCTGTCGTTCTTCGCAGGCGATACTGTGGAGGTGTTGAGGCACAGCATCGTATCGGCGTGGGAGCGGGTTATGGCAGCTATTTTTTAGTCCCGGAGTACAGCTAAAAAGCAGAAGATGTACAATGGTTCTTTAACAGACTCCACCAATATGACGACTATGGTGATCCCTGTCCCGTTAGCCAGGCTAGGCATGTTATTGAGGGTATCATGGAGAGGTGGGACAGGGTCTTGGTCAGCTATGGTTCGCTGATTGCCTCATCAGACAGGCGTCTTCACCCCTTGTCTTTTCAATGAGAGTTCTTAGCGCAGTCGTTACAGTTGGTCCTCGATTTACGACGTATTCGATTTGTAGGAATAAAAAGATTTTTGACTGGTGGTAAAAATTGTCTGTTAGGTCATACGTTATCTTGTATTTTTATTTGTATGGTTAGAAGAGTGATTATACATTGCACATTGTGACGCATTACACAAAGTGGAAAGAAAACAATTAAACAATTCTTGAAATAATCATAAACTTCTATTGTTGATTAAAATCATCAAAAGAAAAGAAAAAAAGAAAAGAAACAAGATAAAACAACTCTTCTTTTAAACTAATCATGGAACTTATATTGTTGTTGATTACAAGTTTACACAGTTAGCAAAATCAACAACTGAATCATCAATGTATATGTTAGTCACCATCTTATATTACTATTAACATAATCACTAAACATTTTCCGTAAATTTTTATGTTCGATTCAGACTGTAACAAACGTAACTAATTGGCATGAATATATTCAAATGCATATGCATAAAATCAGTAATATAAAATTAAGTGCACTTACTCACTTCCACATAACAAAAAAGTATGTCAGAATCTTACATAGAACTATTACACCTTCACTGAATTGTGATTATTCATTACCATATATAACACAATGCTAACAAAATATTTACCTA
Organism: Achatina immaculata; assembly: GCA_009760885.1. Taxonomy (NCBI): domain Eukaryota; kingdom Metazoa; phylum Mollusca; class Gastropoda; order Stylommatophora; family Achatinidae; genus Lissachatina; species Lissachatina immaculata. Next base: position 14,104,104 of record CM019715.1, read on the forward strand.
AGTGGATTGGGATTGATCGAGGGAGCCCACAGCACAGATTGCATTCGTGCACATCACATAATAAAAACCCATACTAACCTAACACATACTGGTTCTCATCCGACGAATAAAATGTCTCACTCACGCTTGAACAATAACATGACTCCCCCGATCACTGGCCTCATACGTGCTCAGCTTACAAAATCCCGACCGATTAAAATTCTATCATCATGTCTTTATATACTGGGCCAGTAAACCGAATTTTGTCAGAGTTGGCACTTCTACAAACTGACCCGTAACCGCCCCATTGTTTCTGCTCTAGGGTTGCCAACTAACCCAGGTAACTATGAGCTTATCACGGTGGCACGCCTATTGAAACAAACAAGTAGCAGATTTCTAAGACACTGACGATAAATAGATTAATAGGGAAAATAAATGGAAAACGTCACTAGAACGTCTGAAAGGAAGCCTGTGTCTCAGTCGAGGGGACCGTCTGTACTTCGAAAAGAACTTTAAGTAAGATTATATACCTTCAAATAGCTTCTCCTCCTCTTTCTTCTACTTCTTCTTCTCCTTGTTTTTCTTCTTCTTGCTCTTCTCTTTGTTGTTGTTCTTCTTCTTCTTTGTCATCTTGTTCTTCTTATTCTTCGCCTTCGTATTGCTCTTCTTGTTATTTTGGTTGTTCTTATCCTTCTTGTTATTCCTGTTCTTATTCTTCTTGTTCTTATTCTTGTTCTTATTCTTTTTTGTTTCTCTTGTTCTTGTTCCTTTTATGTTCTTATTCTTCTTGTCTTTCTTGTTCTTGTTTCTGTTCTTGTCGTTCTTATTGTACTTCTTTTTCTTGTTCTTGTTCTTCTTCTCCTTGTTGTTGTTCTTATTTTTCTTCTTCTCCTACTTGTTTCTATTCTTTTTCTTGTTCTTATTGTTCTTCTCCCTGTTCTTCTTTTTTTTATTATTCTCTTTCTTCCGCTTATTCTTCTTATTTTTCTTCTTCTTGCTGGTGTTCGTCTTCTTGTTCATCTTATTCTTCTTATTGTTCTTATCCTCTTTGGTGTTGTTGTTCTTCCTCTCCATCTTCTTCTTCTTCTTCTTATTGTTATTCCTGTTCTTCTTCTTCGTCTTGTTTTTCTATTCTTCTTCTTATTGTTCTTCCTGTCCTTGTTCTTCTTATTGTTCTTCCTGTTCTAGTTCTTCTTTTTCATGTTCTTCTTATTGTTCTTCTACTTCTGTTTCATCCTCTTCTTCTTGTTATTGTTCTTGTTCTTCTTATTTTTGTTGTTGTTCTTCTTCTTGTTCTTCTGCTGTCCTCACCGTAGAGAGATCGCTGATTGAAATGTTTGATCCTTCTACGCCCTGCATGGCCCCAGACAACCACATTTTGGCCTCGGCGTATTTTTGGGACTGGTTTGGTTTTCCTGTTGCAATCCCTACTCGTGTGACCAATCCAGTGCCTCCATCTAGGGCTCACCTAGAAGATAAGAATAGGAGGTCTCAGCCGGCAACACCAAACTCCACATATAAGTAAACTTAACACCGTAACAGCTGAGACAAAGTAAACCTCAGGCAAAAGTTAACCTCAAATAAAGTTAACCTCAGACAAAGTTAAGGCAAAGTTAACCTCAGACAAAGTTAAGACACAGTTAACCTCAGACAAAGTTAAAACAAAGTTTCAACCTTACACAAAATTAAGGAAAAGTTAGCCTCAGAGTTAAGATAAAGTAAACCTCAAGGAAAGTTACCTCCCCCCTCCCCCCCCCCCCCCGACCCCTGTATTAACGGGTTCTACATACTGGAATCTCCGAAAGACTTGTTTCTAATTGAAATTTTTAAAAAATCATGTCAAAACCAAGCAACCCTGGCTGATCTTTCTGTTTAGACTGATCTAGGTCAGCGACCTTGATGCCCCAACCGCAGAGAACTTTCCTTCTTGACCTAAAGCACATGAACAACCACTGTATGCACTAAACTTGACTGTAATGGACAGCTTTTATCTTTATTGACACTTGTAGTATAACACGTTCATAATCTTCACAACAAATGAAGTGCTGCAAGCATTAGATCAGTGATTCTAAACAACGCAGATATCGATCCTCTCTTCAACCAGTCCGCCCTTGAACACTCATCTACATATTAAATCATCATCTAGAAAGGATTTTCACCATTACACATTCACCTTCTATGAGGGAAAAAAAAATTCCTCTCTTGGAAAAAGGTTCCTCATTTTAGATTTGAAACACCTTCTCACGGAGCCAACTGTCTCCACGTTGAGAAACACTGCATTAGATCAACAGGATGCAAAGACCACAGGTAACAAGGAAGCTTGCAGGCTATAGTCAGAGTCCAGTGTTTGTACGGTTGGCTTCAAGGAACACAAAATACTAGAAGCGTTGAGAGAAAGAACATATATAGCAAAGGAATACATTGGTCAATCATTTGCATGTCCCTTGCGGAAATTTGCCTCCCTAACAGCACTCCTGTAGGCCTCTCGGTTGTGAGCATAATGCCCTGATGCTGATGCATCCATTTGCAGACTATCAACGATGTCTTGCAGCCATCTTCGCCTTGGTCTTCCTCTCTTTCATTTTCCCTATTATGTACCCTTCCAAGACGGTCTTCTCTAGATTATCATGACGTTGAATGTGTCCACAATATTTAAGTTTTCTCTGTTTTAAGGAATAGACACTTGTATAGCAAAAGAATATATACAAAAGAATATATAGCAAAAGAATAACCGTGTGACACATACCAGAGACTCCCAAATGCGAGATACCCGAGTGTTCTTTCTCGCGGCTAGGCGGTTGCTCAACCTACTACAGTCCGGGGTTCGATGCACCGTCATGCTCTTATTATCTTAACTTTCTGTCGCCGTCAGATCTGGCAATCAGCGACCCACAGCGTAAGGGTCGGCTAACAAAAACTGATCAAGACCCTGTTTTATCTTTCCGTTGATATTCCCAATAACAGGTTTAGCCTGGCTAACGGGACAGGGATTGTCATAGTCCCCATGGTGGTGGAGCCTGTTAAAGAAGCATTGCACACCCCTAATTTTTTTATGTTGCTCCACTCAGGGATGGGAAAACAAAAAATAGTCGCCGTAGCCCGCTTCCAATCCGACACAGTGCTGTATCTTAACACTTTCATAACGTCGGGTGCAGAGACTAGTAGCTCGCAGCTCCAGTAAGACAGAGGACAAGACAATTTGTTAAGAGCTTTGTCGTTATGACATTTCAAAGCGATGCGATAATGAACTTTGAATGACAGCTTTGTACAAATTAATTAACCTGCCGAGGAGGTAGAATTGCTTAAAGTCGCAACCGAACATTGAAGCATCTGTTTGTAATGCATTAAAGGATTTGTAGGATTAATCATCACGTTAAATAACACACATGATAACGGGAACGAAATTTATTTCACGGGTTTAGATTTACTCCTTCGTCAATCTCTCGTGAACTCTATATCGATGCTCCAAGTGTGGCTAAGCAGCGAGTTCTGACAAACTTCACGCTCCATCTATGGCTAAGCAGCGAATTCTGACAAACCTCATGCTCCATCTGTGGCTAGGCAGCGAGTTCTGACAAAGTTCTGTACCTAGCTTTGATATGTCTCCCCAGTTGGTCGAAACCGCTATATTTTCTAGGACAGTTTCCACAGCAAATTATGCCATGATCATCATCAAGTGCCGCGCCGGTAGACGTTAGCAGTCATGTTTCTCCAAAGATCTCAGTCACTGATGTCTTCCATCAACTCATTTAATGACCTTTTCTTGCCCCATCACGCCTAAAGCACGATGATTTTTTTTTCTTTTGGTCTTCCCTTGCTTTTCTTCCCATGTATTTTTCCTGTTGTTCTGTTTTCAAGCCCTGTCCTCATTATATGTCATATGAATGATGAGTGGATTTAATTAGGTTTATTTAAAGGCTTGTTTTTGTCAGGCATTCTCTGTCTGTCATTTTAGCTGTCCGTGGTACTATTAACATTCTTCTAAGAAATCGTGTCATGGGCCATTTGGAGTGTTCAAACTGTCAGCGGCAGAAGGAAATTGACATGTTTTTCTGAAATGGAGAACCTAGAGGAAGGAGGAGGAGGAGTAGGTGCAGGTGAAGGGAGGAGGAAGAGGAGAAGAGAGGCAGGAGGAAGAGATAGACGGAGGAGGAAGTGATAGAAGAAGGAGGAAGAGGTGTAGGAAGGAGGAGGAAGGAGGTGGAGGAAGGAGGAGGAGGATGAGAACGAGGTGGAGGAAGGATGAGGAGGAAGAGGTGGAGGAAGAATGAAGAGGAAGAGATGGAGAAAGGAGGAGGAGGAAGAGGTGGAGGAAGGATGAAGAGGAAGAGGTGGAGGAAGGAGGAGGAGGAAGAGGTGGAGGAAGGAGTAACCGGAAAAAGTGGAGGAAGAGGTGGAAGAAGGAGGAGGAGGAAGAGGATGAAGGAGGAAGAAGGCGGAGGAAGGAGAAAGAGGTAGAGGAAGGAGGAGGAGAAAGAGGAGGAGGAAGGAGGGAAAGGAAGTGGCGGATAAAGGAAGAGAAGAAGAAGAAGAAGAAACAGAAGAAGAAGAAGAAGAGCGACCGTAACCGGATAATATAATATCTCACTCTATTATCTGGACATTTGACTCAAAGATCCCCATTAAACTACTCCGTTGTACCAGTGATTTAATGTATCATTTTTATTTCATAAATCCGCCATTCTTTCCCCTCTGTTTCTTCCTGATTTAATTTTTACCTGACAGAAAAGGTATGGACAACTCCGACCGCCATTCGCCACTTCTGCCCAAGTCATTCTCTGCCAGAATAAGTCAAAGAGCCGACCTAAATGAAGCAGTTATTGCTCAGGTTGAGAAAGCAGGACTCAAAGAGCACATAATACAATGGACGCTTCAGAAACTTGATTTTACTTTGAAACGGCAATATCTTGTTAATGTGTGTTTGGCGACAGCATGCCCTGTAATAGAAATAACTCAGCATAATTGAGTAAAGTACGGAGCTGGACAAACATAGTAAATTACAGAGCTTGACAAATATAGTATAGTGCAGAGCTAGACAAACTTAGTAAATTACAGAGCTTGACAAATATAGTATAGTACGGAGCTAGACAAACTTAGTAAATTACAGAGCTAGACAAATATAGTATAGTATGGAGCTAGACAAACTTATTAAATTCAAGAGCTGGACAAACATAGTAATGTACGTAGCTGGGCAAATATAGTAACGTAGAAGCTAGGCAAACAAATAAATATACGGAGCTGGACAAATACAGAAATGTACGGATCTGGACAATTATGGAAATGTACTGAGCTGGACAAATATAGAAATGTACGGAGCTGGACAAACAAAGAAATGTACAGAACTGGAGGATGTGGACATTTTAGTCTACAGGTCACAGGCAAGGAAGGAACTTGTGTCCATTCTTAAAAACATCGGGGCGTTCGAGTGACTTAATAGTTAGCCGAGCCGTCAGTTACGCGGACTCGGTGATTCAAGTCTGGCCCGGATGCGCTCTGGTCACCCGCAGAAACGTAGAAATGGGGACCCGGCTCTTTCTGGAACTGAGGAAGGGAAGATGGCCAGGCGTTCTGCTGGCCACATCGCCCTCTAGTGTGCCGACTGGTCAAGGAAAATATGAACTCAATATCCAGATCATGACTGGACTACGTTTGTTTCTCCTTTCTACAACGTACCAACAGTTGTTTCAGGGTAAAAGATAAAGTAAACAGGCCCTTGAATTATGACAAGAAGTGTGGTAATATCCGAACTTTATAGTTACATATAGAACATGACATAATAAAAGTGGAACACAAACATTGTTTAAGCTTAAATGACTTTATCAAGATGAATGTGAAACCAGAAAAAAAAATTGAAACTTGGGGTCTTAAGGAATTCAGAACTTGAAGAGAAAAGTGATGAAAACTAAAATGATCTTCTACAGATAGTCCTCTTTTTTATCAGATCACCCAAATGTGCTCCTTAAAGATGGCGGCCTGACTGTACCACTCACAGTTCGGTGTTAGTTATGTAAACTCGCAGCACGCGAAACTCCCCCACCGAGATTTGGCTCAGTCACCAAGGGCTGTGAAATGTGATGGTAAATTACCTGGTGTGCAGTTATTAGAACCTGTGATGTTATTACTTACTGTGAAAATTACTATGTTTCAACACGGGGGTGGGGTGGGGGACTGACAGACAGAGGGGAGAGAGAGAGAAACATAGAGACAGTCAGATAGAGAATAAAAAAGACAGAGAGACGGTCAGATAGAGAATAAAAAAGACAGAGAGACAGTCAGACAGAGAATAAAAGAGACGGAGAGACGGTCAGATAGAGAATAAAAGAGACAGAGAGACGGTCAGATAGAGAGAAACAGAGAGAGAGAGAGAGTCAGATAGACAGAGAGAAACATAAAGACAGAGAGACAGAGAGAAACGTAAAGATAGAGAGACAGATTGATAGAGAGAAACAAAGACAGAGAGATAGTCAGATAGAGAGAAACATAGAGAGAGTCAGATAGACAGAGAGAAACATAAAGACAGAGAGACAGACAGACAGACAGAAACGTAAAGACAGAGAGACGGATTGATAGAGAGAAACAAAGACAGAGAGATGGTCAGATAAAGAGAAGTATAAAGACAGAGAGATAGTCAGATAGACAGTGAGAAAGAGAAACAAAGAGGCAGTCAGATAGGCAGAGACAGAGAAAGAAAGACAGAGAGACAGACACACGCAGAGAAAGAGAAAGAGAGAGAGAGAGAGGAGGAGGAGGAGGAAGAGAGAGAAACCTCCCACTTGTAGGCCACATCCACCTCACACGTGCCAATATAATTTACATTTTTATACGGTGCTCAGATGTGGCCAGAAAAACAAGAAACTTATTTTAATGAATGACAAGGTTTTAGGTTCAAGGTTCAAAATTCAGACTCTGGTTTCAGTATATTCGGGACAAACCAGATATGCTCCACCGCATGCCGCAGCATCCATCCAAGAATATGTTTGCTAATAGTACCTTTCAAATGTTGGTTGTTTACGATTCATTTTCTGCCACACAGTTCAGATTTCATGCCAGCACCTCTAATTTATCCAGCAATCTCTTCACAACTACATTGTTCTTCCATTCCCGCTCTTCATTTTCCCGCCGTCTTTCCGATACGGCTTTAGCAATGTCACCCTTATTCTATCTCAGTCTGCCATTTATTTTAGCCTATCTAGCAAGTCTATCTGCCACATCACTGCCATGTACTCCCGTATGTCCTGGACAGCAGAGCCACGTCAGCCTTGTCACAGTTGACTGGATTAACAGATAAACCCGTTCTTTTCGAAGGAATTTCTTCTTAGTCTTACGAAGCATAATCTGTGAATCTGTCACAATGATACCACCAAACACATCATGAGCCACCAGCCATTCCACTGTCGCCGACACAGCCTCATTTCCATTCTCGTGCTTGATGTGTTGACTTCAATGGCTCCTGAACCCTGTGCCACGACTCCTCCATTTCGGTAGACAACAAAACCCCAACCACTTCTGCTGTTCCGAGTCACTGAGCTATCTGTATATATTACCAGCAGACCCACAGAGATGCTGGATGAGATCTTGAACCCAAAGTTCAACTGTTCCTTGTGCCCAGTCTCGACATTCACTGCCCTTCTGTATAACAAACTTTGTTACCTGAGGTAACAAAATAAGATTCTTAAAGGCATGGGGTCTTTCCCATCGCAATATATGCCTGTGAAACTTGGACACTAAAAAGAAAAACAGATTAGAAACATATAAATGCCTTTGAATGTAAGTGCTACAGAAGAGTTCTTCAAATATCATGGACACAAAAAAGAACAAATATATCCATACTACTAGAACTTAGTATTGAAGAAGGCTGGGTAGTAAACAGAAAACAGAGTAAACAGAGAAAACATAAATACTAAGGATACATTAAACGTCATGATAATTTAGAAAAGACCGTCTTGGAAGGGTACATAATGGGGAAAAGAAAGAGAACTAGAGCATGGCGAAGCTGGCTGCAAGACATCGTTAATGATCTGCAAATTGATTCATCAGCAGCAGGCCATCTTGCTCACAACTGAGAGGCCTACAGGAGTGCTGTTGTAGAGGCAAAAGTTCCGCAAGAGACACGCAAATAGCTAGCTAACTTAGCTGAGGTCGGCTCTATACCCACAACCAATCATAGCCTTTATGCACCTCGCGAATGGCAACATTATCTTTCTAAAACGCAGTTATTGTTGAGTACATATGAAACTCCAAACTCTAATTCTCAGTAAGAGACAAGTACCCGCGAGCAACATTTAACCTCGGATGTGGCAGACATTATCTCCCTTACAACGCGCCAATGTATTTACAAATTTCTATGGTGCTCACATGTGGCCAGAAAACTCGATTTTTTTCTTTAAATGCGAGAAAGCATTATACAGTTGTACCTCGGATCACGAACTTAATTCGTTCTTGAACTGCGTTCGCGAACCGTAACAATTTTTCCCATTGAAATTAATGCAAATCCAATTAATCCGTTCGCCCGCCGCAGAAAAAATATTGAGTTTTTAAACTTTTTTATGGATTTATGTGTGGCAAAAATATGTAATATGAAATATACAGTATACAGTATAACTTTACCTTTGTGGTTGATAGTTGCTGGCACAGGTAGATGATAGAGGAGGTGGAGGATGAATACTACTCCTTCAAAGGAGAGTCCCATTTCATAATAATGTCGGGCAACTTTGTAGGTATTTCTGGTGTTTTTTCTTTTGTTTGTATCCTGTGAAGTGGTTCGACTGCTGGCTCGGTGGCTGGTGTTTTCAAAGGATAACTAACGACCCAGAGACATTTGTCTTTTTCTTTGTTGGATAATTTTCCGAAAATGGGCTATCACACTGTCATTTAAAATGTCAACTGCTCCGTTGGTCACAGTTTTGATAGGGCGCTTCTTTGTTCTTTTAAGACCGTACAAATCGTAGATTTAACCATGTCGTACTGCTCGGCCAGATCAGAAACACGAACACCATTCTCATGTTTAGTTATTATTTCCTTCTTCGTTTCTGCTGTAATACACTTAGGCTTTTTTACACCACTATCACTAACACTTTTCACTTTCTTGGGAGCCAAAATGAGGGTTAATTTAATGCAAAAAAGAAAAAGAAATTGTATCAAGAACAACGCAACGACAAATAATATTCACAGCGCGCAAACCTGAGTACAACTGATGCTGTTCGCCAGCCGAAAACATGGGGCCAAAGCCATGTGTGTGCGTTCGACGAGGCATTGTTCGCGGGTCGAGTAAAAATTTGTTCGGAAATTGTGTTCGTGGGCCGTTTTGTTCGTTACTCGAGGTGTTCGTGACCCGAGGTATCATGTATTTCCAATAGCTATTCAGTTATTCAAAATTTGAACTTCGAAACACAGTTCTACTGCATCGTGTTGTTAGTGAAAGAAATGTTCTGCATTCTTCTCACATTGGATTTCCTTCTCACTCGTCAGTTAGAAGCTTCTTTGTAAATCTATCTATCTATCTATCTATCTATCTATCTATCTATCTATCTATCTATCTATCTATCTATCTATCTATCTATCTATCTATCTATCCAGTGTGGGGAAAAATGAAAGGTGGAGTGATAAAGGGCAGAATGTAACACAGGTCTGCGTGCATAATTCTTTACCCTTTAAAATCCATCCATCCATCTATCCGTCCGTCCTCTGTCTGTCTGTCTGCCTGTGTCTGTCTGTCTGTCCACCTGTATACTGTATAAATTGCATTAAAAATATACATCAGTGCGGGATATACACAAGACGGTGTATGAAGGAAAAATTTGACTTCACGTAAAACAAAACAAGACAGGGAGAATGAATGAATGAATAATCTTTATTTTTCAAGGATAAAGAATTGGGCACGCAGGCCCGTCTTACATTCTGCCCTTCATCACTCCATCTTTCATTCTTCCCACACACTTGATTTAGTACAAATATACAAATTAAATTAGGAAAAACATATCAAAGGAGTGTAAGATTTAACTACTACATTCAAAGTAAAAGAGAAGAAGTAATTAACCTAATAAAATAGCACTCACGCACACATACACACGCAGACATATACATAAACAAAAATACATTGTAAATACAGATCTTCTAACATATGTTTTTTAAACAGACATTAAAATAATTTCTAACAATATCTAACAAGTTGCTTTTCTAACTATGTCATTTTAGTACTTGATGGTTGGCGAGTCACGTGTTGAGAGAGTGCTGGTTATTTTATGGAGGCATATAATTACAAGCCAGTAAATAATGAAACAGGTTTGAGTTAAAGGATGAAGTATTACCAATGGATTTTAAATGGTAGGGGAGGGTGTTCCAGAGCTGTACTGCAGAGTATGCAAGGCTTTCCTTGTACAGATCAATCCTGGGTTTAGGAAGAAGACAGTTTTTTAAACGCTGGCTGTTTAGTATTATACGTAAACAGTGACCACAAGTAAGGCGGAGCATTGTGCGACAGAATTCTCTGAACAAACTTTGTTAAAAATGATTCTATTTTTGAGGGGTAGAATTTTGAGTTGTTTGAGTTGATCTACAGTCTGTACTGGGTGTTTATCACAAATAAGATTTAATGCTCGCTTGTGAAGTGAGTGGAGCCTTTTTGTGTTTGAGACTGAGCATCCATCCCAGATTGTGGAACAGTAATCTAAGTGTGTTTGTATGTGTGATATGTAGTACATCTTTCTTGTGTCTTTGTCGATAAAATGTTTAATTTTGGCTAATTGGTAAACTTTCTGTGCAATCAAGTTTGTTAGGTTATCTATGTGAGAATTCCAAGTTAAATGCTGATCAATGATGAGTCCTAGGGTTTTATGTTCATGAACATTTTCTATTGCCTTAGTCCCAGCACAAAGCTGTAGTGAAGTTTTTGTTGCATTCTGCAGTTTCTGTCTTGTAGTGATGGGCATGGAATTTGTTTTGTTGGTGTTTATCAACATACCATTTTTATTACTCCATTTAATCAAACTGTTTATATCATTTTGGAGCGTTGTCTGTAGTTTATTGATGTCATAGTCACTATTGTAAACAGTACAGTCATCAGCGAAAAGATCACATGAAGAGTGCTTTAAATGTAGTGGTAGGTCGTTAATATAGGTAGCAAAAGAGAAGAGGACCAAGAATGGATCCTTGAGGAATACCGGTATCAACCACAGACGAGCCAGATATTTTGTTTCTAAAGCAAACTTCTTGTTTTCTACCTGAGAGAAAAGATGTAATACATTTTGTTAGGTCAGGGTGTAATCTATAGCCTTCCAGCTTTTTTTGCAAAAATTTCATGATCAATCATATCGAAGGCTTTCTTGAAATCAACAAAGACAGCACCACACAATGTATCATCATTTATATTAGACAGCCAGCTTTCTGTCATTTTAGTTAATGCTGTGTGGCAGGAGTAATTTGGTCTAAAACCTGACTGACTGTCTATTAGTAGATTGTTTTCTTGCATGTGGAGCAGTGTTAACTTTTGTATATGCTTTTCAAGAGGTTTAGATAGTGATGACAGAATGGATATGGGTCTATAATTTTAGAGGTCACTAGTCTGTCCAAATTTAAAAAGAGGAAAAACTTCAACGAGTTTAAAAGCGTCAGGGAAATATTATTTTTCAATGCACAAATTGTATAAGTATGTTAGTGTGTCTGTGATAACTGGTGCAGCGTAGCGTAGTATCTTGTTACTAATGTCATCACATCCTGCTGAGTTAGTGTTCTTTAAGGACCGGATGTAGTTATAAACCTCACCGACTGTGAGGAAAGGAATATTACTTTGTTTTAGCTTTACACATTTACTGTCGCTGAAAGTTTTCAACACGCTCAGGTCGCAATTAGGGGGTCGGTAATGAAGATTTTAATGAAGGGGCCGGCTAGCGTAGTGGTTAGAGCACTCGTCTAGCAACCAAATGGTCGAGGGTTCGAATCCCCAGCTGAGCGGGATTTTTTTTCCGACCAATACGGCCCTGAGGTCGACCCAGCCTCGTAAAATGGGTACCAGAGAAAATCTGGGAAGTAAAGGCAGCGAGGAAAGGAACTGGTCACCCTACCTCATACGCTGATGACCCAGCATAATGAGGTCTCTAACGCTTCACCCCCTACGGCATTTGAAATGCTATGGGACTATCTTTACTTTTAATGAAGATTTTAGAATACTGATTTCTTCCCTAAAATGTTCACTGACGTTAGTGCAAGTATGTTCACCATTAAGTGTTTGTGGGTCAGATTGCTTCCTTTTATTTACAAGAGTATTAATTGCTTTCCAGATTGATTTACTATCAGTTTTGTCTTTCACTAAATTTCTGAAGTAATTTTTCTTTTCCTGCCTAATTAAATACTGCACCTTATTTCTAAGTGAACGATGGCTACTGAAATTTCTACTTTTGTGAGCTTCATCCCGTTTCCTCATCAGTTGCAATATATCGGGAGTTATCCACGGGGATTTTGTTACGTGTTTTACTCTCATTTCTTTGATGGGGACATGCTTGTCAAAAATATTTCGGAATATCTTGATCCAGTATTCGATAGCCTCATCTGGATTTGTTAACTGGAAAACGTACGTAAGAGGTGAAACTTTTAGATCAGTTAAAAATAATTCCAAGTTAAAGTTTTTAAAGTTCCTATATTTGATGCTGGTATGTTTGTGTTTAGGCATTTTATACCCCTTATGTGACCACGTACAGCAGACTGGGTAGTGATCACTCAGCGACACATGAGGGACGGTACATTCAGTAATGTTTCCTGGATCAGCTACATAAATATGATCTATTAGTGTTGATGATGATTCAGTTACTCTAGTAGGTTTGTTAATAATTTGGGAGAAGTTGTAAGATGTTAAAATGTTCTTCCATGTAGGATTTGGCTGATTAAGATCTATATTGAAGTCGCCTAGAATGATTATGTCCTTGAATTTATAAGTTACAGCATCATCCATCATGGTCGCAAAGTGATCATACCACTCGGCTGAAGCATTTGGATTTCGGTTTATATAACTAATTAGAATTGGACTAAGATTTGATATTTTGATTCCTAGCATAATACATTCAATCACTGATGTTTCCAGGTCTTCTCTTCTACAAAAATTAATTGTGTTAGAAATGTAAACGACTAAACCTGTCTCTAGCTTCCTAGTTGGGTCTCGCCTGATCAAATTAAAACCATCTATTCTTATATCATTGTCTGTGATGTTTTTATGTAATCTGCTTTCAGAGAAACCAAAAATATGAAAATGTTGTTGAAGTATATGTGTAACCTCAGGGAGTTTTCCTAACAAATGATAAACATTTAAGTGACCAACACGTAGGCCATCGTGTCGCAGCCATTCCTCCATTTTCTGAGTCATTTTATAACAATGTTAGAAATATTATATTTCAGTAAAAATAAAATAACTGGTCAGACAGACTTATTCGTGCAACAGTCAGACTTCAAACATACAATTATAGGTATACGTTTAAGCTAGTAAAGATAATGAATCTAACTAAGTTTATAATATACTGACAAATAATGGAAAAAAGTACAAAAATCAACAATGCAATGAACGTTATGTAAGTGTAAATTGTAAAAGACTTGATGACAATATTAGCTGTAAGCTAACGCTAAGAAATGTTTGTTCTGCTGTAAGAACTTCTGTGGTTTTTTTTTTTTTGTTGAGTTAAATTTATCTACAGAAGTTAAAAAGTGCTGGAAGTTTCAAGCTATCTAGTGTCTGTATGTGGGTGTTGAGTGTTGACTGTGTAGTAGGCACATCATATACGCGTGGCTCAGAGCTGCAGGACTAAACTGCATTAGATATTGTAGCTGAAAGTTCTACGGATAATGAGAGAGGGGGAGAGAGAGACTGGCCCTATGACTTGGGAACCGAGAGTGGAAGGGGAGAGACAAAGAGGTTGTTGCAGAGCATGTTCTAACCTGTCACTCTAAGACAGTGCTCAACTCCATCGCTTTACTCGGCACCAGCGGGCGCGTGTTCAAATAGGAGATATATTCCTAAGCTCGGTCTGACAATGGTGCAGTCCAAGACTGAGCAGCGAGTTAACATCAAGTTAATGTGAAGCTAGAGAAATCCGATACAGAAACTTTTCAGCAAGAGGCTTACAGTGATGGGTGCTTGTCTCATGACAGAGGTTTACAGTGATGAGTGCTTGTCTCATGACAGAGGCTTACAGTGATGAGTGCTTGTCTCGTAGATAGAGGCTTCTGTGATGAGTGCTTGTCTCGTAGATAGAGGCTTCTGTGATGAGTGCTTGTTTCTAAATGGCCGAAGCGATTTTAGGAAGGCAGAGAAAGCATGAAAGATGATGACCTTCTCCTGAATTATTGCACCAGGAAAATACGTCAGCCATAGCGCTTTGTCTGTGAGGCAGCTTTTAGCAAATCACAACGTCTCAGCACCCACCATATTCTCCAGACCTGCTCCCTGTGACTTCTACTTTTTTCAAATCATCAAGTCGGTGATCAAAGAAACTCATTTTTTTATTGTCAGTAGCAAAAAAAACGACGAAGGTCCTCAAGAGCCTTTCAAGAAAATGATCTCCAGAACGGCTATGAATGTTAGCAGGATCGTGTGCAGCTTCGTGTCAAGTCAGATAGGAGCTGTTGTGAAGGAGATCGAATCCGATTTTTTCAAATTGGTCAGTAAAATGAGATACAGGTACAGTCTCGTTGTGTGTGTGTGTGTGTGTATGTGTGTGGGTATCTATCTATCTGTCTGTCTGTCCATCCGTCCGTCCGTCTGTCTGTCTGTCTGTCTGTCTATTGTGGAAGAATGAAAGTTGGAGTTATGAAGGGCAGAATATAATCAGTCAGTCAGTCAACCAATCTATGATAAAAGCGCAGATTATGCACAGTCTCACATAAAAAAGTAAAGACAGCTCCACACAGATAAGAACAGCGATTCTTAATCTGGGGTCCATGGGTCCCAATGGGGTTCGTGGACGTGTTGTTGTGTGTCCACGGACCTGAACAATGGATTTATTTCATTACAAACAGAAATGTCAGCTTCATGCGGGTTCTATTTATTGCTTTATATTTCATGAGCTGTCTTCAGCTGTTTTCAGAGAGGAAACTGGATCCGAGATTTTTTTTTTTAAAAATCAGTTTAAGAACGCCTGATCTCAGTATTTTCTGTTCCCTCCACACAATTTTTCACCAGTCAGAATGGCCTGCTTTTAAAACTGGAGCTTCCAGTTCCGGGTCCTTTATGATGTGTACTACAAAAATACCGGCCGCTGTGACCTGAACCAGGTATCACCGGGTTGGTAAACCAGTTCCTAACCACTCAGCCAAACAGTACATTTAAAAACCTTGTAAGAAAAAAGTGCAGGAAAGACACGACATAACAAAAATATTAAGAAGGAAGGTAACAGACAAAGACATTAAGAAGGAAGGTAACAGACAAAGACATTAAGAAGGAAGGTAACAGACAAAGATATTAAGAAGGAAGGTAACAGACAAAGACATTAAGAAAGAAGATAACAGACAAAGACATTAAGAAGGAAGGTAACAGACAAAGACATTAAGAAGGAAGGTAACAGACAAAGACATTAAGAAGGAAGGTAACAGACAAAGACATTAAGAAGGAAGGTAACAGACAAAGGCATCAAGAAGGAAGGTAACAGACAAAGACATTAAGAAGGAAAGTAAGAGACAAAGACATTAAGAAAGAAGGTAACAGACAAAGACATTAAGAAGGAAGGTAACAGACAAAGGCATTAAGAAGGAAGGTAAGAGACAAAGACATTAAGAAGGAATGTAACAGACAAAGACATTAAGAAGGAAGGTAACAGACAAAGACATTAAGAAGGAAAGTAACAGACAAAGACATTAAGAAGGAAGGTAACAGACAAAGACATTAAGAAGGAAGGTAACATTCAAAGGCATTAAGAAGGAAGGTAACAGACAAAGGCATCAAGAAGGAATGTAACAGACAAAGACATTAAGAAGGAAGGCAACAGACAAAGACATTAAGAAGGAAGGTAACGGGAGTTGACACTGATCTCAATGGCTAAATCAGTAGAAAATCTTGCTGACGGACATTTATGTGAAGTATATCATTTGAATCTGCAAATAATATATTTAAATATATCATAACATTTTAAAATATTATCAAAGATAACAGAAATGACGACTGCTATAATAATGGTACTAGTAATAAAAGCATACAGGGATGCGTGATTTAGTTCTACAAAGCGATAGACAGGATGAGAAAAGTGCGAAGAAACGAAAGTGTTGGAAAGGAAAATGAGCACATGTAGATGAAGAAAATACAACAATCCAATATTTCGGCAAATGTCTTTGTTAAGGACCTTTTACACAACTAATACATTAGATAAACACACACACACACACACAAAGAAAAATAGTTCTTAGGTATCTTCCTCGTGAGATAGTCGGCCACAAAATGTGCCCAGATAGATGTAGGTAAGCTCAAAGTAGAAGAAGGCAATTAGCAGTGAAATGAGAAAAAGACAAAATCCAAAATTAAAAAAATTTTTTTCCCACACTTTGGGAAACTTAACATTACAAGAAGTCACAGAATATCACTATGTGGTAACAGTATCATAACAATAAATCACAAAATATCACTATGTGGAAACAGTATCACAGAAATTGTATGCAGATAAAATATTAGTCAGCACAAAATTTTCCCACAGGCGGATACAGACTTTATAGAAGGATAATATTAAGATAAGTCGAGATTTATCACCTGAACTACTTATTTGTTTTCTACGGAAGTCAACAGGTGAAATGATTATCGCCTTTCTCTACCTGTCCAGGTGAAGTTATCAGAACTCTTTGGTTTTAAAACGTCGGATCAGTTGATAATTTCTCGCTCGCAATACTCTCACTCTTCCTGGTTTGCCGCAGGTGAATTTCTTTACGGCAGTGATTCTCAAAGCTGGAGGTAGGGCCCACTCACCACGACTAGGTTGGGGAGATCCGGGACGGGGAAGCGGGGGTAGCGGGGGTGTGGTGTGGTGTGAAGGCAGACCACGCGGTAGCGTGAGAACCAACTGGGTGGTGTTTGGGATTGATCTTGGAAGGCAAAGTGGCGATACCCCGAGAACGTTTGAGAACCGCCGATTCACCTCTTTTTTTTTTCACTGTCTAGCATCGTAAGTGCCGGTCTGGAACAGCTTTGAAATTGAATGAGAGAAACAAAACGATGCCTTTCTTAAGTCATTTGTTTAATTTAATGTAACAAAGATTAAGTAGGTTACTTTATTCAGTTAAGAGACCTGGACGATTAACAAAGCAGCTGAGAAACACATAAATGCCTTTGAATGTAAATGCTACAGAAGAGTTCTTCAAATAACATGGACACAAGAAAAAAGAAGAAATATATCCATACTACAAGAACGTAATATTGAGGAAGGTTGGCTAGTAAAGATGATTAAACTTAAATATTTTGGACAGATGGTAATCCAGAGAAGACAGTCTTGGAAGGGTAAATAATAAAAATGATCTGCAAATGGATGCATCAGCAGCAGACCATCTTGTTCACAACCGTGAGACCTACAGGAGAACTGTTAGGGAGGCAAAGTTCCGCACGGGACATGCAAATGACTGATTGATAGCAAGGCCGAGTTAATTGGTTGAGATAATGCTACTTTGCATTATAATGACTGATTCATTCATTCATTCATTTGCATGTCCCTTGCGGAATTTTGCCTCCCTAACAGCACTCCTGTAGGCCTCTAAGTTGAGAGCAAGATGGCCTGTTGCTGATGCATCCATTTGCAGATTATCAACGAGGTCTTCCGGCCTTGGTCTCTCCGCTCTTTCTTTTTTCCATTATGTACCCTTCCAAGACGGTCTTCTCTAGATTATCATGACGTTTAATGTGTCCAAAATATTGAAGTTTTCTCTCTTTAATCCTCTTTACTAGCCAGCCTTCTTCATTATTAAGTTCTTGTCGTATAGATATGTTTGTTCTTTTTTTTTGTGTCCATGATATTTGAAGAACTCTTCTGTAGCATTTACATTCAAAGGCATTTATGTGTTTCTCAGCTGTTTTGTTAAGTGTCCAGGTCTCAGGGCATATGTTGCGATGGGAAAGATGCATGCCCTTAAAAATCTTATTTTTGTAGTTATATGTGTTCTTCTACACAGATTCTTTAGTTGTTTTACTTTCTGAAGAGCGATAGATGTCCTCCTTTTAATTTCACTCATTGTATCTCCACTACTAGTTAGTATTTATCCAAGATATTCAAAACTCTCCACTTCTTCCAATTTTTTCCTCATTGATACATATTTCAGCTGCCTTTTTGTTTTGTCAATTGTCATCAATTTAGTTTTCTTTGCATTAAGATAGAGGTTTTGTTCTTCGCTGTTCTTACGGACTGACATAATTAGTTTTTCCATTCCTTTTTGTGTTGTGGACAGTAATACTGTGTCATCCGCATATTTAATCTCTAGTATTTCATAACCTCCAATTGTTATGGCATCGTAATATTCTTTGTCAACATCTTCTCTAACATCCCTCATTATATTTTTAGTATACACGTTAAATAAGTAGGGTGACAATATGCACCCCTGACGGACCCCTTGTTGTATGTCAAACCAAGTTGTTGTTTCACCATTTATTCTTACTGCTGCTTGTTGGTCTAGATATGGCAGTGATGTTAATTGTATCAAATGTGTTGGAAATCCCATTTTTTTCCATTATTTCCCAGAGTTTCTGGTGTTGTACACAATCAAATGCCTTTGTGGTAGTCTATAAATGTTAAATATTGATTGACATTAAACTCTCTGCTTTTCTCTATTATTAATCTTATATTGAATATATGATCTCTTGACCCTATTCTGTGCTAATGACTGATACATTGGTATATTAGTGTTACTCTGCTGCATCATAATGACTGATACACTGTTACATTAATGTTACTCCGCTGCATCATAATGACTGATACATTGTTACATTAATGTTACTCTCGCTGCATCTTAATGGATGATACATTGTTACATTAATGTTACTCCGCTGCATCTTAATGGATGATACATTGTTACATTAATGTTACTCCGCTGCATCATAATGACTGATAAATGTTACGTTACTTCATTAACTTTGGTTTCGCTTCTCGCATGTCAAAAAAAAACAACCCACAAAGAAAAATTTCCCGCCCAGAGTTAGATACAGCAGCGAGATAAAGTGAGTAGTTGTCCCGCTTTATACGGGACACTGTTGTAGACAATGGCGGGTTAGGCCAACTTTTTTTTTTACCGACACAATGCGTGTGGCGACGAATATTTTTGTTAAAAAAAAAGCGTCTGATATCTTATTAGTTTATGCTCCATGATAATGCCCCAGGTTCGTACTCACCCTTCCGCAAACACCTGCATCCACCCTTCCATCCTTGCTCACCCACAAAGACAGCGCAACTAACAAAAACTTTACACGCAAGGATGAAATGATTCATTCTTCTTCTCCTCCCAGCATCCATTTTCAATGTACAGCCAAATAACAAGCATGTATCAACAACCTGAACACGCTAAACGAAAACAAAAACACGCACGCACGGTTGTATCAGGACCCACCCACCCTACCCCCCGGGGCCGACACGTGATAGCAACATAACTTCAGCGTGAACGCGACATTGATCAACACACCAGCCCGGCCAGCCGTTCTGCTTGGCTGCACAAATTCGTACACAGCATTTCCAAACATGTAACAGTCAACATGCATAAGCACAACATAAACCACGACAATCAATATCCCGATGTTGAAACTATTTCCTCTTCGTATTTAAACATTATCATCTAAATATATGTCGTCGGACTTCCGCTCTGTAGAGGCAACAATCAAACTAGCATCATCTCGTCGCTATACCCACTACATAACATTGTATTCATGAATTAGATCCCGTTCCTCTAAGCAATACATCAGAAGAACGATCCTCAGTTACACATCAAATTTATTAAAATAATCAACTCCTTATGGTCATCATCAATCAATAAAACATATAACGAAAGGAAAATACATCAAAAGAGTCACAAAAAAGTAACCCTCATCACATCTGAGGCAAAAGTTGCCACAACACAAAACTGCTACAACCTAGGTTACCACAACACAAAACTACTTACAACCTAGGTAAACACAACATAAAACTACATACAAACTATGTTACCACAACACAAAACTACGTACAACTTAGGTTACCACAACACAAAACTACTTACAACCTAGGTAAACACAACATAAAACTACGTAAAAACTATGTTACCACAACATAAAACCATGCACAAATATAGCAGAATGGCCATTAGTGTAAGGGTCATAACTAGATAAAGTATGAATACCTGCAGTACTTCCCCCATGAGTGTATGTTTACAGCTCACATGAATTTGGGGGAAAAAAATCTCATGATAAATGATTTAGAAGTTTCCAGTTCTCAGTAATGTGGTTTATTAGAGAAACTTAGTGCTACACGAGATTCTGTACTGAAAATAGAGCAAGGTTAAGATGAGTAGCGGAATTCATGTGGTTGTTATAGCGCGGGAGAAAGTGAGAATGACGGGATAGTTGGGGCGCTAGCAGAGATTATAAACCTGATTTTTGCGAGTATGAGATATAGCCAGAGCACGAGTTAGAGATATAGCCAGAGCACGAGTTAGAGATATAGCCAGAGCACGAGTTAGAGAGAGTCAGAGTTTGAGTTAGGTCAGAGTCAAGTTAGTAGTCATGTGATAGAGTATGAGTTAGGTCAGAGTCAAGTTAGTAGTCATGTGATTGAGTATGAGTTAGGTCAGAGTCAAATTAGTAGTCATGTGATAGAGTATGAGTTAGGTGGGAGTCAAGTTAGTAGTCATGTGATACAGTATGAGTTAGGTCGGAGTCAAATTAGTAGTTATGTGATAGAGTATGAGTTAGGTCAGAGTCAAGTTAGTAGTTATGTGATAGAGTAAAGTCGAAGTCAAGTTAGTAGTCATGTGGTAGAGTATGAGTTAGGTCAGAGTCAAGTTAGTAGTCATGTGATAGAGTATGAGTTAGGTCAGAGTCAAATTAGTAGTCATGTGATAGAGTATGAGTTAGGTCGGAGTCAAATTAGTAGTTATGTGATAGAGTATGAGTTAGGTCAGAGTCAAGTTAATGGTCATGTGATAGAGTATGAGTTAGGTCAGAGTCAAGTTGGTAGTTATGTGATAGAATTTCAGTTAGGTCAGAGTCAAGTTAGTAGTTATGTGATAGAATTTGAGTTAGGTCAGAGTCAAGTTAGTAGTCATGTGATAGAGTATGAGTTAGGTCAGAGTCAAATTAGTAGTTATGTGATAGTCAGTGTTTTGAGTTACTCCAGTATTTGGGGGAGTTTCTCTGAGATGTAGTCAAGTTAAGTAAATGGTTGAAGTTATTCATTTTTGACCTTGTTATGATGTAGTTTTGGGGATTTTGTCCCTTTTAGGACAGACTTGAAAGTTGTTAAAAATTCTAGACAGAATGATGAAATAATTACAAGAATAGTGTTGACCACTGAAGGAACTGTGGTGTGATATTTTTTGGAAGTGAACTTGTATTCATTGTGAATTTGAATTGTAAATATGTGAGTTGGTATTTTCTTAATGGCATACATGGCTCTGTTCCCACATGGCGAAATAGTTCTCGCCGGGAAGTTTTTCTTGTCATTGTATTCTGTATTTCCTGCCTTGTGGCAGTGATATTTATTCATTCTCACAATTTCACCCTTCATTCTACCATTAATAAAATTCTGATGTCTGATGTAAAACCACACTACTGACTTTGTTGGAACCCTCAGTGTTGACAAGTTTGTTTATGTCGGAAGACTGCCAAGTTTAGTCAAGTTGTTGTATCTCTATATACTTTTGTTGAGTTGTGTGCCTGAGAGTTCTTGTTGAATTTACTTAGTGTTTAGCAGAGGAAATTAGGTTGTCTATTTAGATCATACATTCTGATCTATTAGCACCAACAGCAAGAAATAAATTCTATAATGAAAATTGTACTCCACAAGAAGACTAATCAACAGTGTCAGTAGTAATGTACACTAGTTCACTGACTATTCAGACGTTCAACATAATACTTTTTTACAACCTAGGTTAGGTGAGTGACCACAACACAAAACTATGTACAACCTAGGTTACCACAACACAAAACTACGTACAGTCTAGGTGAGGTGACCTCAACATAAAACTTCATACAGTCTAGGTTACGACAACACAAAACTACGTACAGTCTAGGTTACCACAACACAAAACTACGTATAGTCTAGGTTACCACAACACAAAACTACGTACACTCTAGGTTACCACAACACAAAACTACGTACAGTCTAGGTTACCACAACACAAAACTACGTACACTCTAGGTTACCACAACACAAAACTACGTACAGTCTAGGTTACCACAACACAAAACTACGTATAACCTAGGTTACCAGAACACAAAACTACATACAACGTAGGCATTTTCTCCTCAATGAATCTCTGGAATCTCCAACCTTATCAGCCAACAGCTGACTAGGAACAGACATGGCCACCTACAAACCCCACTCCCCATCCGTCCTGGACACTGGTCGTCTAAAGAACAAAACCAGTGATAGGCACAGGGCCATACTTGCCTTCATTTAATGGGATCTTCCCCTCTCAGGACCTCATAAAGAAGCCCATGAGCAGATGCCAGGACTTCCAGCAGGCTCAAGCAAGGGTCCCACAGTTGGACAGGACAGTCACAGATCTCCATCTCGGAAAATCTGTGACTGCCAAAGAATCCAGATTGTCCCTCCAAACTTCACACTCTTTCCCGTGCTCACCAATTCCAAGTGCAAGATTCGACTTTCTATTTGGCCACGTGGTATACAAGATTCGACTTTCTATTTGGCCACGTGGTATAAAAGATTCGACTTTCTATTTGGCCACGTGGTATAAAAGATTCGACTTTCTATTTGGCCACATGGTATACAAGATTCGACTTTCTATTTGGGCACATGGTATACAAGATTCGACTTTCTATTTGGCAACGTTGTATACACATCACACGCAACTCATTCTCTCACGCACACACAAACACATACACACACAGATGATTTTCCCAAAGCGACGTATTTTAAGGGTTTACCCCCCCGAATCAAATTATTTCAGTCTTGACGCATAAATATCTCCCTAATTTAAAACGCATGTCCCGTATTGTACCGTAGTGTCATATTTGATCGCTGCATGTTTGGAAATATCCGGAATTTAAAAAAAAATATTTTATTGGAAATGTTGCTATTTTAAAGAAAGTTCACTTTGTACAGAACTATAACAAATAGAACCTGGTTGTCACATTTGTAAAGTTATAAATGTAACTTACTGATTGAAATTTTAAGGTAAAATTTAAACTCGTATTACTCCCTTCCTTCTAGTAATATATTTCACTCTTTTATCTGACAACACAGAAAGGATGTGTAGGAAAATAGTGTCCAGACTGGAGAGAGGCAGATTAGAAATAGTGAGGATTGAAGGCGATCCTTGTCTGCAGTAGCGAGCCTTAATGGCCCTGAAGAAGAAGAAGAAGAAGAAGGAGGAGGAGGAGGAGGAGGAGCAGGAGCAGGAGAAGAAAAAGAAGAAGAAAAAAAGAAGAAAGAAGAATAAGAAAAAGGAAGAAGAAAGAAGAAAAAAGAAGAAAGAAGAAGAAGAAAAAAGAAGAAGAAAAGATAAGAAGGAAGAAGAAAGAAGAAGAAAGAAGAAAAACAAGAAGAAAGAAGAAGAAGAAAAAAGAAGAAAGAAGAAGAAAGAAGAAAGAAGAAGAAGAAAGAAGAAAAAAGAAGGAAGAAAGAAGAAGAAAGAAGAAAAAAGAAGAAGAAAAAAGAAGAAAGAAGAAAAAAGAAGAAAGAAGAAGAAAGAAGAAGAAAAAAAGAAAAAGAAGAAGAAGAAGAAAGATGGAGAAAGAAGAAAAGAAGAAGAAAGAAGAAGAAAGAAGAAGAAAAAAGGAGGAGGAGGAAGAGAATAAGAAAGAAGAAGATGAAGGAGGAGGAGGAGGAGGGAGGAGGAATTTCTAGCTGGTGTTCTTTACCCAGACGAAGTGAAGATGTGGATGCACAGCAGCATGTCGGATATGAAGCGGGTTATGTGGACTATATTTTCAGTGGAGCTAAAAATTTACATTCAAAGGCATTTATCTGTTTCTCTTTCTGTTAACTGTCCGGGTCTCACAGGCGTATGTTGCGATGGGAAAGACGCGTGCCTTTAAAATTCTTAGTTTTCTTGCTCTGTCTGTTCCTCTCCACAGCTTCTTTAGTTGTTTACCCAATATCCACACTTCCATATTTGTACTTCCATTCCTACAAAGCATTTAACCTGCAAAACACGAACGAACATACTTTATTTTCGAAGGGTTAAGAATGGGGCACGCAGGCCCGTCTGACATTCTGCCCTTCACGCGAGTTAATTTAACCTGCGAACCATGTCCGCAGACAGACCGCACGTGTCAGCCAGCGTTAATTTTTCTCTCTCGCCACTAACTGCGACCTCTTGGCCCGTTGGTGCCAGTTATGACCAAACAAAACTGTTCCATGTGTCCAGCGGTTCTGGGGAAGAAGCTTCTGGCTTGCCTGTCGCCAGAGGTGGCTTTGATGATGCATTGTCAGACACGATCTTAAAGTCACGGTCGCCGAGTTCGTGGAAGGTAAGCGAGGCTACGACTATGTTGTATTGTTACACTGAGTTGAAATAGTGCAGTAGAAGTGTGTAGTAATGCTAGTCAAACGTTTATGTTATCTATCTATCTATCTATCTATCTATCTATCTATCTATCTATCTATCTATCATGTCTGACTCTCTCCCTCCTTGCCTGCCTGTCTGTCTGTTTGTGCCTGAATGCCTGTCTGTGTATCTGCTTGCTTGACTCTCTGTCTGTCTGTCTGTCTTTGTTTGTCTGCTTGTCTGTCTTTCTGTCTGTCTTTGTCTGCCTGTATGTTCCTCTTTGTTTGTCTTTGTCTGTCTGCCTGACTGTCTGTGTTTGTCTGTCTGTCTGTCTGTCGTTCTGTCTGTGTCTGTGTCTTTGTCTGTCTGTCTGTTTTTCTGTCTCTCTGTCCGTTCGTCTATTTTTGTCTCTCTGTCTTTGTCTCTCTGTCTTTGTCTCTCTGTCTGTCTTTCTGTCTGTCTGTCCGTTCGTCTATCGTTGTCTGTCCGTCTTTGTGTGCCTGTCTTTGTCTTTCTTTGTCTGTCTGTTTGTCTTTATCTGTCTTTGTCTATATGCCAATCTGTCTGTCTTTTATGTCTGTCGGTCTGTCTGTCTATCGTTCTGTCTGTCTTTTTGTGTCTGTCTGCCTGCCTGTCTGTCTGTCTGTCTAAGTCACAAGCGATATCAGCACTTACAGTCTCAAACTTCACATGGTAAGAGTAAATGTTTAAAAGACTGATTAAGAGTCTGAAACCTTCGTCTCTGTAGACAAGGGACAAATGTCTTGTACTTGGAGTTTTACTATCAGTTTTCTCTGTAACACTGCAAATTTTTAATCCATAATGGGCATTTGAGTATGTTATTATACTTGTGTATACAGTTGTCAGTTCATATTGCTGAGAGTGTGTAGACAAGAATTGTGAGAAAAATTCCAGACGTTTAATATGTGATTAAGAGAGTAGAGTAAGAGTTTGTTTATTACATTTTTATGTAATCTCGTCAGCTGCATCTAGTATCAAACTGATGGTGGTTTGATGTCACAGTTTAATATTCAGTTATGAAGGGTGTGATGTCAAATGAGCATCCATCCATCCATTCATCCATCCATCCATCCATCCATCTATCCATCCACTCATCCATCCATCCATCCATCCATCCATCCATCCATCCAGCAGTCCGTCCGTCTGTCCATCCAACCATCCATTCAACCATCCATCAATCCATCCAACCATCCATCCATCCATCTGACCATCCATCCGTCCGTCCATCCATCCATCCACCCAGCAGTCCGTCCATCCAACCATCCATTCAACCATTCATCCATCAATCCATCCATCCATCCAACCATCCATCTGACCATCCATCCGTCCATCCAACCATCCATTCATCCATCCAACCATCCATCCGTCCATCCACCCATCCATCCATCCATCCATCTATCCATCCATCCATCTATCCATCCATCCATCAATCCATCCATCCATCCATTCATCCATCCACCCAGTGCTTTTTTTCAAAGCGTAAGGCGATTTCATTATAAGAATGAATGATAATGGGGTATTAAGTTATCCCGATGTATCAGTTACTCTACATTTATGAACATAATTGTTTTGCTGTTTTACATGTTATTCACGCTCTCTATATTTTTATGTACATGAATTAAACTGAACGAGTGAATGATGAGAAACAAGGGGTGGAATGTCAGACGGGCCTGCCTGCCCAATTCTTCGTCTTATCCTAATTTATTTGAATAGGTCAATCTATTTTTAAAAAAAAAAAAAGAAAAAACGTGCTGGTCACTTATCTTGCTGAGATTCTCCTCCTCCTCCTTCTCTGCTTCTACATATCTTCTTCTTCTTCTGTCTTGTAGTAGGTGTTTACTTTCTATATCTGCAGTTATGTCCCTTTGGTAAATCAGACTGTTCTTTACAGAACCTAAAGCTTATCTTCTTGGATGGTTTCATTTGGCCAGTAGATGCGTCTCAAGTGT
The DNA here is from genome assembly GCA_009760885.1 of Achatina immaculata. NCBI lineage: Eukaryota > Metazoa > Mollusca > Gastropoda > Stylommatophora > Achatinidae > Lissachatina > Lissachatina immaculata. The sequence continues at coordinate 14,130,692 of CM019715.1, forward strand.
TTTCACAGGTGAGGTAGTTCTGGAGGATCCTTTCTACAGTCTAAAGTGGCCATGTGCATACATAAAGAAAAGAATGACTTTTTTACACGTGATTTCATATTTAGATAAAAGACGAAGTGAAATGTGCTTCTTCTCACAATTCTAGGTATATCATATTACCATCGATGGCACAGAACTGAAACAAATTGATAGATTCAAGTACTTAGGAACAATTATAACATCTGATGGGAAATGTCGCAACGAAATAAAAAGCAGACGTGCTCAGAAAATGAGACACATCTTGTGCAACAGATCCATATCAATGGAAACAAGATTCCGAGTACTTAAATGTTACATCGAGCCAGTTTTGTTTTATAGATGTGAAGCATGGTCTATGACTAAGACAGTATAGCGAGAAATGGACGCCATGGAAATGTGGTTCATAAAAAGGATGTTGAGGGTATCGTGGACAGCTAAGAAAGCCAACGAAGAAGTCTTAAGGGACGCTGGAGTTCAAAGGCAAATTACAAATTGAGGGAAGAAGAGACAGAGGAAGACAGAGAGAGAGAGAGAGAGAGAAGTTACTGGATGGGCTGTCAGTGTGGCTAGGAAGAAAGTCACCGGCGGATGTCATAATCAAGTCTAAAGACAGGGAATTGTGGAGAGAAATGATCGCCTACGCCATATGGCACGGCACTTGATTGATTGATTGATTGCTATTGTTTTTCTGAACTTCTCTCGTGACTGTTTCTGCCAAACTTGGGAATTCACGAGCTGGAGCAGTAGTAGCAAGCATTCTTTGTGGTGCGAGTTCCAGTCCCCTTCGCGCCAGTGTTGTCTATTTGTAAGTACACCAACAACAGGACGTCTTACAGTTGTGATGGCAAGTTTGACGGGGTTATTTCCACTAGAGTTTAGTAAACGAAAACACAAAAGATGATGAATGAAAGCTCTCAGGCGATCTTGGATGAACTCTTCCTATATCGTTGTTTATGGAGGGGTGAGGGGAGAACCTCTAGCGAGTCAGAATGTATGTATTTATACAGGTATGATTACTGCCAAGAACAAATGTTATTATGATCAGAAACATTATACACGAATATATTGTTTGTGTAACATATCTCCAGTGTAATATTGTATGATAACTCGATATAAGCGTACTTCTTTGTGAAGACTAATTCAATATAATTATCAGTCATATCATCTCTCATCCACTCTCATCTCTTTCTCAATAGGTGATGTATAAAATTTGACAGACAACATATGTTGTAAGGCGCTGAAAGGGAAAAGTTAGATCAGTGTTTCCCACGAGGGGCGATAACGACCCTCGCCTCACGCAGACGGTGGAAACGGCCAGGGGGTGTTTGAAGAAAGGGGGCTTGGCAATAGGAAACGTTGATGGAAACAAAGCAGGAGAAGGGGGCAGTAATACCTTCCTTCTTAGATGGGGGCAGTAATACCTTCCTTCTTAGATGGGGGCAGTAATACCTCCCTTCTTAGATGGGGGCAGTAATACCTCCCTTCTTAGATGGGGGGCAGTAATATCTCCCTTCTTAGATGGGGGCAGTAATACCTTCTTTCTTAGATGGGGGCAGTAATACCTTCTTTCTTAGATGGGGGGCAGTAATACCTCCCTTCTTAGATGGGGGGCAGTAATACCTCCCTTCTTAGATGGGGGCAGTAATACCTCCCTTCTTAGATGGGGGGCAGTAATACCTTCTTTCTTAGATGGGGGCAGTAAAGCCTTCCTTCTTAGATGGGGGCAGTAATGCCTTCCTTCTTAGATGGGGGCAGTAATGCCTTCTTTCTTAGATGGGGGCAGCAATGCCTTCCTTCTTAGCACTTGTAAACCTGATAATGAGAAACTTCCCTACATGAAACTCATCCATCACATTAAAGGCTGAGAAAATAATGCAGTACGTGAATTATAAATGTGCACCTTCATATTGTTAAATAAACCGGTTTGCTAGCTGAAGTTTTTAGCTGTGTAATGCATATCCTAGTTTAACGGACCATTGTACGAGCAGTACATGACGAGGGGGTGGGGGTGTGGCGTTGAAGATATGAGCTGGAAGAAAAGGGGGCGGCACCCCGAATAGGCGTGGGATACACTGAGTTAGATAAATGTAGAGACAAAAAATGCAGATGTTTTTATGTATGTTCCCAATGCGCGCCGACAACTGGACACTAAATGTTATACAGAGTCTAGTTAATTGTTTCTGAGTGGTATCAAGGTACCAGGGAAAAAGTTGATTCCTATCTCGAACATGACATTTCATCATCCTCCGTCGCTTAAAACGAGGTCTGGCTGAAATGGATCTGCGGCTTGTTCTGTCCCTTGTTTTCACTGCACTGGCCAAGCTTAATCCAGTTCATCTCTTGATGTTGTCCACCAGTCTGTATCTTTGTCTATCCCTTGCTCTTTTTTCCGTCTACTTTTCCCTGCTTTTTTTATGATATTATGTTTCCAGATGTGACTGACATATTTGGTTCTAATGTTCATTCTCTCTCTCTCTCTCTCTCTCTCTCTCTCTCTTTTAGCTTAACTTCATTTAGTACCTTTTTGTCTGTCTTCTTTTTTTGTCCAACGGAATTGTGGCGAAGTGGTTAGTGCATTACTCTCTCATTGCGAAGATCGATGGTTCGAATCTGGGCAGTGGGGCCCAAGTCATCAGACTGTAGAGCTGGGGAAGAAGAACAGCCAGATGTCATGCTGACCACATCACCCTTTGGTGTGCCGACAAGTCAAAGAAAATATAAACACTAACACCATGTCCTCTAGTTGTCTGATTGACATAACAGGGTAAACTTACCTTATCGTTGACTTCTACATATTCTTTTTAATATCCACATTTCAAAGACCTCGCGCTTCTTGTCCATTTCCCTGTTTCCTTTTCAATATTTGTAATATCACAGTGTAGGACTGTGGCTTGGGGGTTATGCCTATTGCTTTTGTTCTACACTGTCCGCGTTTGTTCAGTGAACGCTTGCACGTGTTCTTGTGAAGGATGAACTGTAACAGCACGAGATAATACCGATGCTTAGCCCATGGAGGTCTGACGTTAGAACAAGATGGTTGCTTGAACTTGTTGGCTTGTACTCGACGTCTTCTACGCCGTGCATTTGTGTTCTTTGGAGGTTGACTGAATGAGAACTTGCTGTCGTCAAGTTCAACGGCTGTTCTGAGTATAACTTGCGCGTCAAGTTCAGTGGCTGTTCTGTTATGAGTATAACTTGCGCGTCAAGTTCAGTGGCTCTTCTGTTATAACTTGCGCGTCAAGTTCAGTGGCTGTTCTGTTATGAGTATAACTAGCGCGTCAAGTTCAGTGGCTGTTCTGTTCTGAGTATAACTAGCGCGTCAAGTTCAGTGACTTTTTGTTGTGAGTATAACTAGCGCGTCAAGTTCATTGACTTTTTGTTGTGAGTATAACTTGCGCGTCAAGTTCAGTGGCTGTTCTGTAATGAGTATAACTAGCGCGTCAAGTGCAGTGGCTGTTCTGTTATGAATATAACTAGCGCGTCAAGTTCAGTCTCTTTTCTGTAATGAGTATAAATAGCGGGTCAAGTTCAGTTGCTGTTCTGTTATGAGTACTGCATCAATCTCAGTGGCTGAAGAAAAACAGCCGAAATGATTTTGTTTGTATTTGAAGTAACAGGACCATACACTTCTACTACGTTACTATGACCTCTTCGTTCAGTTCCTTAATAAAGATCTTATGGGTGACTTTGGAAATTTCGAGTCGTCTGTTTATTGTTCAAGTAGTCTTCTTCTTCTTCTTCTGCGTTCGCATTGTTCAAGTAGTGATTGAACTGTATTTCGAACCAGGACGTTTGTCTGAACGATGCATAATCAACGTGTCTATGAAATAATTAGACAAGGTCTAAGTATACTTTCCACCAGATGCACCTCTTACTTGCCACTCTACAGTATCTGAATTTTAGCAGCATGTTCACAGAGAAGTGAATACAGGTATTGGACACAAATACAAGTACACGGCTGAACTACAGCACTGAGTAGTGTGGAGTATACACAGCTTCTGATGACTCTCAGCTTGAGTATACACAGCTTCTGATGACTCTCAGCTTGAGTATACATTGCTTCTGATAACTCTAACCTGAGTATACACAGCTTCTGATGACTCTCACCTTGAGTATACATAGTTTCTGGTGACGCTCAGCTTGAGTATACACTGCTTCTGATGACTCTAACCTGAGTATACGTAGCTTCTGATGACTCTCAGCTTGAGTATACGTACCTTCTGATGACTCTCAGCTTGAGTATACCTAGCTTCTGATGACTCTCAGCTTGAGTATACCTAGCTTCTGATGACTCTCAGCTTGAGTATATTTAGCTTCTGATGACTCTAACTTGAGTATACATAGCTTCTGATGACTCTCAGCCTAGGTTATTTTGCTATCTTTCTAGTTTTAAGAGTTTTTTTATTTCATTCCGTTGAAAGTGTGTTTGGCCAAACATTTTCTTCCGTTGATTTTCTTTTTACATTTCCCATCGTCTGGAATCAGGTTTCCTCAAAACAATTTCAGTTTTATCACTTGTTCGGGCTCAGCAGATCTCCACCTCTCAGGTTCCAGTCCTCCTTTATCAACCCAAGCTGTCCCAGAATCATGCTGAAAGGATTGTCGTATGCGTTCTGAAAAAAGTCTTCGCTAGGAAAAATGTCTCAAATGAAAACTTTAAAACTGAGATAGAAATTCTGAACATGCTCTATTGCAACGGTTCTCAGACCCTTTTGCTAGACGGCCCACATTTAAAAGTGAATCATTTTTGCGGCCCACTAATAAAGTGCTTTATATTTGCAAGATATAAATCTAATTTTATAAAGTATTATGTAATATTTTCTCTACATGTTTAACTGCATATTCATTGCTACACAAAAGTTATTTTCATTTATTTTAAAGATGGCACTGTTTCCGGTTGGATAGCATGTCTATTCTCGCTGAAATTTGTGACACATACACTCGAAGATCATTATCCACATTCATTCTTGAACGACATTATGTTTTCATGGCGGTCAATGCAGAAAATGAAACTTCGTATAAATAAGTTGTTGAAAAATGTAGAAGAACTTTCATCGCCAGGGCAGACAACAACGGATATTCCAGCAAAACAGTGCACCAAAAGGAAGAGATATCCACAGCGGGGTCGTTAAATTTGATTTGTAATGTGCGATCGCTAGACAGTTCCGCTAATTCTTCTTGTGCATGACCGGTTAATTCAGAGAATGCACACTGAAAAGGATTAGGAATCCAATCGTACGCTTTAATGTCTTCGAGCGTGAAGTATTTGTCAAAATATTCAGCAAGAAATGTCAGATCCCCTTTTATTACACCAGTGACCCCTTCCAGAATCTCGCTATTAAGTTCATTGCTCTCTATAAATTCACGGAACAAGTGAAACATGTCTTGTGATTTGTTGTCGAGGTGCTTGCGCCAAAGTCGAAGTTTCTTATTAAAGGCTGCAACTTTGTCGTATCTCTTGTTCAAAAAGCTAAAAATGTCAGCAAGGCATGCCAGCATGGCAAGCCATTCAATATCACGGACCTTACCTGCCAGGTCGAGATTGTGTTCTGTCAAAAACTGCAACAGTTCTAAACGAAGCTCATACAAGAACCTTTCCTCTGCACAGCCAACGCACAGCTGAGTGCAACAGGAGATGCTTGTGTTCTGCATCTAACTCAATACAAAGTCGAGCAAATAATCGATTGTTCATTGTTCTAGTTTTTATAAAGTTTGCGATCCGAACACAGTCTTCGAATACAGATCCCAGAGTTTCATTCAACTTCTCTGACGCGAGTGCCTCACGATGGATCATGCAATGGGTGCCTACAATCTCGGGTGACACTTGCTTTATGCGAGTTACAACACCACTTTTGCGGCCAGTCATTGTCGGTGCAAACACTGAAGCAATTCTTCCACCGCTGTCCAAAAGTTGTGAAAAAATGGTTTAAAACACGATATATTCATCGGATGTCATTCTCGCTGGCACTGACTTTCAAAAAACAAATTCCTCTTGCCTACTATTTTGCCAACAATAGCGAATATAAACATGCAGCTGTGACTCGCCGGCGATGTAAGCTGACTCATCTAACTGAATAGTAAACTTAGTAGACTGTAATCGTTCAGTTAGCTGCGCGACAATGTCCTGAACATTTCTGATATTCTTCTGAGGACAGTGTCGTTCGAGATGGGAATGCTTTTCAGTTTTATAGCGTATTCTGAGCCGAACAGTACGTCACAAATCTCAACAGCGGCTGGAATGATACGATCTTCTTCAATCGTGTGCGGTTTCTTTGATTTTGCGATTCTCTGGGCAATCTGGGCTCTTTAAGAGCATTTTCGTTGAGAGTGGCTCTTCTCCTGTTTTTAACACTGTCTTCTGTTTATTATATTCCTCGGCTTTACGTTCGGAAAATCCTTTGGTTGTGTTCTGTACATCTGGATGTCTTGTAGTTAAATGACGACGCAATTTCGTCGACTTCATTGCCTCATTAGAGAAGATTTGCAAACAAATAACACACTGTGGTAGATTTTGGTTGTTTGTTGATGGAACGAAACTGTACTTAATTGTAAAGTTTTAAGAATAAAAAAGACTATCCGAAATGTCTCCACGATCACTACGTGGGTTACTGGAATCTGTTGATTAATCCAATATGTATTACACACAGCACCAAGACCGAAAAAAAACACAATTGCTGAGAACTATATTTCACTTGTGCTCTCTCGCACACTCTAACCCGGCTGTTCTCTAAAATTACACTGTAAAACTGCACGTTTCAGCAACACGGTCAGAAAGTTGACGGTGTCGCACTACAAAAGCGATGCCGTCGTTTTATGTACGTTACATTTCTGTTTGATGCTAGAAGAAACGCTGTCTGGACCATCCTTTCTCCAATAACCGCACTGCGGATATACTAATAAAGCGACCTACAATTCAGCGACTTGCATCCGTGCAGTCTGCCCCTATGCATTGCGTAAAAAATGCGAAATAATTTTTTTTTATTGTATCTACTTTTTTGTGGGGGGGGGGGGGGGGGGGCTGCTTTGAGACTTCAGTGCGGCAGACAATACTGCATGTCACGGCCCACCTTTGGGCCGCGGCCCACGGGTTAAGAACCACTGCTTTATTTTCTTGTAAGCTGACAGCATCGTTACCGATGACATAATGAACATCTTGTAGGTGGCAGCACGGTAGTAACGAGCTACATGACGCCAGATAAGCGGTTAAAGATTTTCTGTCATTTATATACGTATACGAAAGTGGAATAATGGTTCTGTCAACCATTGCTTGGACAGGGAAAGTCATCCACGAATGAAGGTTTAGTACGGTGATGCGTACCGGCCATTGCTCTAAGTTTATGAGTGGAGTAGGAAGTTATGAAAAGGCCTGAGTTCTGTATCTTGACTCACCCAGCCCAGGTCAGATACAGCGAGTAGCAGACCCTGAATTGATTGCAGAAGTTGACCACACTGTGATAGAAAATCACCGAATGTGAAACAGCAGCAGCTCTGAATACAAATCTGGTTCAGCACACCACGTTGTTCACGATGTGCATGAGTTCAACAAATTGTCGGCAAAGTGAGTGTCACATCATCTGCCCCAGATTTCAGAGAACACCATACTTGCTGCTTGTACAAAACAAAAAACAAAAAACTTTAACAGCGCTTCAAGTTAAAAGGTGATGTCTGCCTGGTGAGAAATGTTACTAGAGATGAGTCTTAGACACTGCCGGTGGTGGATCACTCAAAGAAGCACAGGGCGGAAAGATTTTCAGGTCGGTAAAAGACGTCCAACAAGCGGTGGGTGAGTTGTGGCGTATTCTATTAAAAGATTGTTTTAATACAGAAACTCATGCAATTTGTAAACGTTGGAGGAATTCCATCGAACGTAATAGAGACCCAGATTTTAAGCGTTGAAGGAGTTACATCGAACGTAATAGAGACCCACATTTTAAGCGTTGAAGGACTTACATCGATCGTAATAGAGAACCGCTTTGTAAGCGTTGAAGGACTTCCATCGAACATAATAGAGACCCACTTTGTAAGCTGTGGAGAACTTTCCGAACGTAATAGAGATCCAGTTTGTAAGCGTTGAAGGACTTCAATCGAACGTAATGGAGACCCACTATGTAAGCTGTGAAGAACTTTCCGAACGTAATAGAGACCCACTTTGTAAGCGCTGAATGACTTCCATCGAACGTAATAGAGACCCACTTTGTAAGCTTTGGAGAACTTCCTGAACGTAATAGAGACCCACTTTGTAAGCTGTGGAGAACTTTCTGAATGTAATGGAAACTAACTTTGTAAATGTTAAAAGACTTGCATCGAACATAATGAAGACTGTATAGAAAAATGATGCAGTTATATGACATTTTTGCGTCAATAAAGTATAGGGAAACAAAAGGTAAAGATTTCATTTGGGCTTTACTCGTTTATGGCATGTGTATGTAATATTGTTGCGAAGTGTTAATGCCTTCCCATTCCTAAGTCTTAGAATTGTGAGATAGGAAGGACAGCAGCTGTCCTCAGTGTCTGCGGTTGTGTGACCTCATTAACCGGCAATTAAAAAACTTAGAAAAACCGAAACTTCTGGAGGTCAGCGGTTGCCGTAGCCGGTTTATATTATCAAACATCTAGTAAGCAAGAAGCACAATCGGTTGGAGGATAAGCGTGTCAGTTGACTGTTCACATAGAGGAGAGTCAGCCAGCGCTTACGCTGGTTCAGTATGTGAGCGTTTTGTGGAGATTAAACTTCCCTGCAGATAAGATGAGAAAGAAAACCGTATGGACCAACATTGACTTTCCGGTGATGGTTTTAAAAGGTGTTTAACTTTACCATTAAAAAAAACGATTTATAGTACCGAATGTTGTGCTGAGAAACCGGTAATTCGGAAGGTACTTCATGAAAGGAAAACACAGAAACTATACTATACACCTCTAACTATCTCTACTCTACTAGAACCAGTTTTGTGTGTGTGTAAAACTATACCATACACCTGTGACTATATCTATTAGAATTATTTTTGTAAAACTACACCATGCACCTCTGATTATCTCTACTCTACTAGAACCAGTTTTTTGTAAAACTATACCTTACACCTCTGACTATCTCTACTAGAACCATTTTTTGTAAAACTATACCATACACCTCTGATTATCTCTACTCTACTAGAACCAGTTTTTTGTAAAACTATACCATACACCTCTGATTATCTCTACTAGAACTAGTTTATGTAAATCTAAACCATTCACTCATTTGCATGTCCCTTGCGGAAATTTGCCTCCCTAATAGCTCTCCTGTAGGGCTCTAGATTGTGAGCAAGATGGCCTGCTACTGATGCATCCATTTGCAGATCATCAATGATGTCTTGAGCCATCTTCGACTTGGTCTTCCTCTTTTTCTTTTTCCCGTTATGTACCCTTCCAAGATGATCTTCTCTAGATTATCATGACGTTTAATGTGTCCAAAATATTGAAGTTTTCTCTCTTTAATCCTCTTTACTAGCCAGCATTCTTCAATATTAAGTTCTTGTAGTATGCATATATTTGTTCCTTTTTTGTGTCTATGATATTTGAAGAACTCTTCTGTAGCATTTACATTCAAAGGCATTTATGTGTTTCTCAGCTGTTTTGTTAAGTGTCCAGGTTTCACAGGCATATGTTGCGATGGGAAATATGCATGCCCTTAAACATCTTATTTTTCTAGTTCTGTCTGTTTCTCTCCACAGATTCTTTACTGTTTTACTTTCTGAAGAGCGACAGATGTCCTCCTTTTAATTTCCCTCATTGTAACTCCATTATTAGTTAGTAGTTATCCACGATATTCAAAACTCTCCACTTCTTCCAGTTTTTCCTCATTGATACATATTTCAGTTGCCCTGTTTGTTTACAAACTACACCATACACCTCTGATTATCTCTACTCCACTAGAGCAGTAAAACTATGTCTTAAAACTTTGATTATTAAAATAACAAGTTTTACCTCAGTTCTCAAATCATCTACCTTTAATACGTTCAATTTGACCACTAAATGGTTTGTCACTTTCGAGTCACATAACTTCTGGCTTTCCCTGGTCGTTGTAACATCTGAGCTTTAGAAAAGAATGAACTCAAGGGAATTAACCAACAAAAATAAAATATTCTGTAGCTTAATGCTCCTTTGTTTATTTTACCTGTCATGTGTCAAGAGTTTTAACGCCAGGTTTTTAAGTATTAACCTCGACATAGGATACCCAGCGAGTGTGTGACTCTGCAAATTATGTGCTGAGTTGGAAATGATTCCTGTATGACATGCGTCATTGGTTTGGGATTAGTCGGTGAAATCAATAAACTGTTGTTTCTATTGCTCTTCGTTTTTCTCTTATCATTGTGCTTTATTGTTTTTGTTTTTTTTTTACATGAGGAGAGGATTTACAAAATGTTTAATTGTATGTATGTATGTATGTATGTACGTATGTATGTACGTATGTATGTGTGTATGTATGTGTGTATGTATGTGTGTATGTACGTATGTATGTATGTATGTATGTGTGTATGTACGTATGTATGTGTGTATGTATGTGTGTATGTACGTATGTATGTGTGTATGTATGTATGTATGTATGTATGTATGTATGTATGTATGTATGTGTGTATGTATGTATGTATGTATGTATGTATGTATGTATGTATGTATGTATGTGTGTGTACGTATGTATGTACGTATGTATGTGTGTATGTATGTGTGTATGTATGTGTGTATGTACGTATGTATGTATGTATGTATGTGTATGTACGTACGTATGTATGTGTGTATGTATGTGTGTATGTATGTATGTGTTTATGTATGTACTTATGCGTGTATGTATGTATGTATGTAATGTATGTATACATGTATGTATGTGCGTGTGTATGTATGTATGTATATGTGTGTATATATGTATGTATGTGTGTATGTATGTATGCATGCATGCATGTATGTATGTATGTATGTATGTATATGTGTGTATGAATGTATGTATGTGTGTATGTATTATGTATGTATGTATGTCCTGTAGGGCTCTAGATTGTGAGCAAGATGGCCTGCTACTGATGCATCCATTTGCAGATCATCAATGATATCTTGAGCCATCTTCGACTTGGTCTTCCTCTTTTTCTTTTTCCCATTATGTACCCTTCCAAGATGATCTTCTCTAGATTATCATGACGTTTAATGTGTCCAAAATATTGAAGTTTTCTCTTTTTAATCCTCTTTACTAGCCAGCATTCTTCAATATTAAGTTCTTGTAGTATGCATATATTTGTTCCTTTTTTGTGTCTATGATATTTGAAGAACTCTTCTGTAGCATTTACATTCAAAGGCATTTATGTGTTTCTTAGCTGTTTTGTTAAGTGTCCAGGTCTCACAGGCATATGTTGCGATGGAAAAGGTGCATGCCATTAAACATCTTATTTTTCTAGTTCTGTCTGTTTCTCTCCACAGATTCTTTACTGTTTTACTTTCTGAAGAGCGATATATGTCCTCCTTTTAATTTCCCTCATTGTATCTCCATTATTAGTTAGTAGTTATCCACGATATTCAAAACTCTCCACTTCTTCCAGTTTTTCCTCATTGATACATATTTCAGTTGCCCTGTTTGTTTACAAACTACACCATACACCTCTGATTATCTCTACTCCACTAGAGCAGTAAAACTATGTCTTAAAACTTTGATTATTAAAATAACAAGTTTTACCTCAGTTCTCAAATCATCTACCTTTAATACGTTCAATTTGACCACTAAATGGTTTGTCACTTTCGAGTCACATAACTTCTGGCTTTCCCTGGTCGTTGTAACATCTGAGCTTTAGAAAAGAATGAACTCAAGGGAATTAACCAACAAAAATAAAATATTCTGTAGCTTAATGCTCCTTTGTTTATTTTACCTGTCATGTGTCAAGAGTTTTAACGCCAGGTTTTTAAGTATTAACCTCGACATAGGATACCCAGCGAGTGTGTGACTCTGCAAATTATGTGCTGAGTTGGAAATGATTCCTGTATGACATGCGTCATTGGTTTGGGATTAGTCGGTGAAATCAATAAACTGTTGTTTCTATTGCTCTTCGTTTTTCTCTTATCATTGTGCTTTATTGTTTTTGTTTTTTTTTTACATGAGGAGAGGATTTACAAAATGTTTAATTGTATGTATGTATGTATGTATGTATGTATGTATGTATGTATGTATGTATGTATGTATGTATGTATGTATGTGTGTGTACGTATGTATGTACGTATGTATGTGTGTATGTATGTGTGTATGTATGTGTGTATGTACGTATGTATGTATGTATGTATGTGTGTATGTACGTATGTATGTGTGTATGTATGTGTGTATGTACGTATGTATGTGTTTATGTATGTACTTATGCGTGTATGTATGTATGTATGTAATGTATGTATACATGTATGTATGTGCGTGTGTATGTATGTATGTATATGTGTGTATATATGTATGTATGTGTGTATGTATGTATGCATGCATGCATGTATGTATGTATGTATGTATGTATATGTGTGTATGAATGTATGTATGTGTGTATGTATTATGTATGTATGTATGTGTGTATGTATTATGTATATATGTATGTATGTATGTATGTATGTATGTATGTATGTATGTATGTATGTATATATGTATGTATGTATGTATGTATGTATGTATATGTAAAAACATACATAAATTTTCTGAATAAATTATGAAATGCTCTTCTACTATAATTTCCAGAATTTCAATCTAGACACGCTCTATAAACTCACTTTTTGAAGACAAAGAGTAATTTTTGAGACATATATATATATATACGAGAGGAAGTCACTAAGTAACTCTCAAATGCCTGTTACACAAACACTAAATGCGATAGTAATTTGAAAACTTTTAATTTTTGAACTTACATTATTCCCCTATTTCTCAACGTAATCGCCACCAACATTGATACATTTGTCCCATCATGTAATCAGTGATGCAATACCCATGATGTAAAAATCGGGAGTCCGATTTCTGAACCATTTTTTTTACTTCTATTTCCACCTCTTCGTCACTTGAGAATCTTCTCCCGTCAAGGTAGTTTTTCAATGGACTAAACAGGTGAAAATCACTTGGAACTACGTCAGGACTATAGGGTGGATGTTCAAGAACTTCCCAACCCAACTGGCTAATTTTCTCTTGGGTTAACCGAGCCGTATGTGGTCTGGCATTGTCATGAAGGAGAAGCTCACCTATAGTCAGCAGACCAGGACGTTTTCTTCGAATTGCATAGCTTAGCATCGACAGAACTTCACAGTACGATACAGAATTCACACTGTCACCATACTTCTGGAACTTGGTTAACAACACTCCTTGATAATCCCAGAACACTGTCAGCATAACCTTCCCCGGAGAAGGCGTAATCTTGAATTTTTTGCGCATGGCGATGACGGGTGTTTCCGTTGCACTGAGGCACGTTTTTATTAGGGTTGGTAGTGGTGCACCCAAGACTCGTCCCCAGTAATAATCCTTTGGAGCATGTGCTCACCTTCATATGTGTAATGACAGGGATGCTGCAATGACAAACCAAATCGGTTCATTTTGTGTTCATCATTCAGTTCTCTTGGCACCCAACGTGAGCAAACTTTCCGAAAATTCAAATGCTCATGCATTATTCTGTAGGCTAAGCCATGTGAACATCCAATTGCACTTGCTACACTGTCTATCAGCTCTGATAATCTCATTCACACGTTGCACAGTCGCTTCTGTTGCAATCTGAATATGACGGCCAAATAGGACTTTGTCAACAATTTCGATGCTTCCCTGAGAAAATTCTTTTACCCTTTTATAGCCCGCTTTACGTAATAAACACTTTTCAGCATAAACTGTAATCATTTCCCTGTGAATGTCCTTTAGCCCACAAAAATCGCATTACACTTCTCTATTCTTTTTTGTACACACTAACAGTTGGGTAGCCATTTTGTTACTGCTTTTGCGCATGCGGACGTAACTCCCAGCGCCCCCTACATACAACTATTATAATGTTGGATGATGATACTATGTAAGGATATATTTAAATACTACCTGATAGTTGCCACTGATAAAATATTTCAATTTTCGAGTTGCTTAGCGACTTCCCCTCGTGTATATATATATATCCACGTGAATGTCAGAATATTACGAAAGTATATTATTGATCTGAAACTCAATCCTGTATATACGCGAAAAAAGACTATAAAAGACCCGAAGGAGCAAAGAAGATTTTTTTGTGGGGTGACATTTCCTGAGTGTCACTGGAAAATTATCGGTTTTTGTTTCGTTTCCAGGAACATCCAGACACATTATCATGACATGGAAGTCACACCTTTAATGGATCTCTCCCACAAATTGAACAGAAAATCCAATCTCAGAACAATTGGTGCAAAAAACACATTCCTTCAAATACGTGTAATGATTTTTTCGGCTGCCAACTTCTACAACCTGCATGATGATGCACTTGAAGTTCGTGGAGTCCACGATCGCCATTGTGGTTCTCCTTGTTAAAGATCAGTGACGATCAACGGAGATAGGTTCGTTGATTTCTGCGTTTCTGTCGGGGAAGATTTAGTTGTATTGTTGTTTTAGCTCACTGGAACTACGGGCAAGAAGTCCTTCACAGCCGACGCGGTGAAGATGTTGAGGGCCAATGGTGTAGTAATGAAGCAGCACCGGCATTTGGTGCCCATCTTTGGTACTATGAGGAGAGGAAATAAACACCTCAGCCTATATTTTTCAACTATTCTTTTGTGCTTTTATCTGATGCGTTGTTTTTGTATGAGACCCTTGAAAAGAAGTTTTGCTGAAATATTGAATTTTTGTATGTTCTTAATTTATAAGTACCCATCTTGCTTTCTTCCCTCTTTCCTCATCTTTTCTATTTTTTAATCAAACCTGAACCACGCTCCTCCATCTACTTTCGTTAGGTACAAGGCTCGTGTCAGATGAGGACTGTGTGTTACGGCCGTTAATTTTGTAGACCTGAAGTGTAACTAAAATAAAAGGTAGGGGCAATGCTTCTTTAGCAGAGTCCACCCCCATGAGGACTGTGATGATCAGTACCACTATATCCAGGCTGAAGTGCCAACGGAGAGGTGGAACAGGGTCTTGATCGGCTATTGTTTGCTAACCGTGGCGATAGCATGCCAGCAGCTGAAGCAGTATGGTTGGTTATATGTTGAATTGGTTGGGTGCTTGTGTATGCCTAATTTGCTTGCCTTGTGCGGCACTAGCTTTGGGTGGACATTCGTGGGGCACGTGGTTTTGTACTCGTTGTGTACATTCTTGGACCGTGTCCTGAAAACTGAGAAGCTTCTGGACTAGCTGTCCACTGTCTCCAGACTCAGTTTCACTCCCGAGATTCTCACTAATCAATGTGTTGGCACAAACATTGATATAATGTTTATTTGATGTTAGGCAATGGAAAATGATGACGAAAATATCGACTGCCGGCAGGTTACCCTGCCACTAGGCAAGTCCGTTCGTTCTTTACAAATCATTCCAATCACAGTAACAGGACATCCATCTTCTCGATAGTACATCACACAAAGTCCATCCGCTCCGGTTCCCATTCAAACGTAGACTAACCACCCACTCACAATCTCTCCCACAATTCTCTGTCACGGTCAGCCCACGTGACGTTCTAAGAGGATCTCGACCGACCCCTACCCCGGAAACTCAAAAAGAGAATCATAACAACTGCCCTTTCTGTAAAAAAAAGAAACAACAGTTATCTCCCGGATACTGCTTACACAATGGGTGGACATTTTGTCTTACCATTTCAGTAAATGAACGAATTCTGATTATCTTACGTGAGAAACCAGACAAAGATAATAGCGTATCTTGTGCCTCCCTGGCTAAAGCTGTGAATGTTTAGCGCCTGAAGCTGTTGTGAAGGTTTAATCTGTGCATCGTTTACGGGGGAGGGGTGGGGGTGTGTGTGTGTGTGCGTGCGTGCGTGCGTGCGTGCGTGTGTGTGTGTGTGTGTGTGTGTGTGTGTGTGTGTGTGTGTGAAAGCTTTGAATAATGCAAGGAAGTCTTTCAACCGAATATGACGAACAACTGAACAACCGACATGAATAATGTGGATATTTCCGTTACAGGAATGTTGTCATCATTAATGTTGGGGGAAACGACGACAGAGAAATGATAAATAATGACTAATTACTTCAGAGAAAAAAAAATCCGCTTATTAAACCACAACACGTGTTAAAATTTAACGCCGTCTATACTTCAGAGAAGTACCATCTGTGATCAAGAAAAGTAGACTGGCATATGTGGGCCATATGATGAGAATCACAAAACAAGCCATCAGAATGGGAAGCATCTGGAAAAACAAAAGAAAAAGAGCCGCACCTCGATAGACCCTAAAGAGAACACTGACCAGAGATGCTAAGATGGCTGGCATCGGATACCTTGATGAGGTTGAGAAACTCGCCGAGATTACTCATGACAAGACACACTGTGAGCCCTGTGTGACGCCTGACGCAGCAGGAAGTATATAAAATGTTAGGCACTTCGGAGAATATGTTTTTTTTTAAAAACCAGTCTCATCGGTTAATCAGGAAAAGGAGATGGACATGTGTTGGCCAGGTCATGAGAAGAAACAGTCAGAGAATCCCAAAACAAGATATCAAGTGGAACACAATAGACCAAAGAAAAAGAGGCAGACCGCGTGAAACTCTAAAGAGGACATTGTTAAGAGAGGCCACATTAATAGACGTAAAATCCTTTGATGAGATTGAAAGACTCGTCGAAGACAGGAAAAATTGGCGAACTACCTTGCGAGCCCTATGTAACGTTTAACGGCATGGGGAGGATATAAGATATATATATATATATCTTATATCATCCCCATGCCGTTAATATATATATATATATATGGAGGCCGGCTAGCGTAGTGGTTAGAGCACTCGACTAGCAACCAAATGGTCGAGGGTTCGAATCCCCAGCTGAGCGGGATTTTTTTTTCCGATCACTACGGCCCCGAGGTCGACCCAGCCTCGTAAAATGGGTACCAGAGAAAATCTGCGAAGTAAAGGCAGCGAGGAAAGGAACTGATCACCCTACCTCATACGCTGATGACCCAGAATAATGAGGTCTCTAACGCTTCACCCCCTACGGCATTTGCTATGGGACTATCTTTACTTTTATATATATATATATATATATATATATATATATATATACACGAAATATTATCCACCGCGCAGAAATAATAAACATAATACATTTATTTTTCAATTTCCAGACATTGCTTCGAGCTATGGTAGCACTGAATAAAAAAATGTGATGGCGCCATATGAGTTTGTTTTTCTAATTTCATTTGATTTTGGTTAGTTTTTTCCTACAACTTTGGACACTTAACAAAACAGCTGAGAAACACATAAATGCCTTTGAATGTAAGTGCTACATAAATATCATGGACACAAACAAGAACAAATATATTCATACCACAAGAGCTTAATATTGAAGAAGGCCGGGTAGTAAAGAGGATTAAACAGAGAGAACTTAAATATTTTGAACATATTAAACGTCATGAGAATTTAGAAAAGTCAGTCTTGGAATGGTACATAATTGCAAAAAAGAGAGGAAGACCAAGGCGAAGATGGCTGCAGGACATCGTTAATGAACTGCGAATGGATGCATCAGCAGTAGGCCATCTTGCTTACAACCGAGAGACCCACAGGAGAACTGTTATGGAGGCACAATTTTTTTTATAAATAGGAAACTACGAGGTTTTGGTACGGTAAAATAAGAGAACACAGTTTTGTAAGATCAGACCAAAGCAAGATAACACAGTTTTGTAGGATTAGACATCGAAAAAATCTTAGACAAAGCTTTATCTACGATTTTTTCGATGTCTAATCCTACAAAACTGTGTTATGGAGGCAAAAGTTCGGCAAGGGACATGCAAATGAAATCATTCTTTGTAATTTGACATTATGACGCACGTGTGCGTGCAGAATGATTGCTGAGAATATATGTGTATCTGAGCATGGATCGCAAGACCTTAGAGAGCATTTGATCGGGACATACTTGAAAATTTAATGGAGGCCTAAAGTCGTAATTTGGTTTAGACCTTCAAGATTTGTTCCTGAATATTATATAAATAAAGATTCTGCCTTTCTTTTATATGTTGATCATCGATTTTCCGAAAACAGATGGTCCGGCACCTAATACTCCTGCGTCTTTTTTTCTCTTTTTCATTTGCCTCTCTTTTCCATAGTTACCGAACCTGGTTCAGCCTCTATCCTGTCTTCATTCAATCATTCATTCACTTGCATGTCCCTTGCTAAAATTTGCCTCCCTAAGAACTCTCCTGTAGGCATCTCGGTTCTGAGCAAGATGGGCTGCTGCTGATGCATCCATTTGCAGGTCATCAACGATGTCTTGCAACCATCTTCGCCTTGGTCTTCCTCTCTTTCTTTTTCCCATTATGTACCCTTCCAAGATGGTCTTCTCGAGATTCTCATGACGTTTAATGTGTCCAAAATGTTTAACTTCTCTTTGTTTTATCCTCTTTACTAGCCAGCCTTCTTCAGTATTAAGTTCTTATAGTATGGATATAGACCAAAGAAAAAGAGGCAGACCGCGTGAAACTCTAAAGAGGACATTGTTAAGAGAGGCCACATTAATAGACGTAAAATCCTTTGATGAGATTGAAAGACTCGTCGAAGACAGGAAAAATTGGCGAACTACCTTGCGAGCCCTATGTAACGTTTAACGGCATGGGGAGGATATAAGATATATATATATATCTTATATCATCCCCATGCCGTTAATATATATATATATATGGAGGCCGGCTAGCGTAGTGGTTAGAGCACTCGACTAGCAACCAAATGGTCGAGGGTTCGAATCCCCAGCTGAGCGGGATTTTTTTTTCCGATCACTACGGCCCCGAGGTCGACCCAGCCTCGTAAAATGGGTACCAGAGAAAATCTGCGAAGTAAAGGCAGCGAGGAAAGGAACTGATCACCCTACCTCATACGCTGATGACCCAGAATAATGAGGTCTCTAACGCTTCACCCCCTACGGCATTTGCTATGGGACTATCTTTACTTTTATATATATATATATATATATATATATATATATATGCACACGAAATTTTATCCACCGCGCAGAAATAATAAACATAATACATTTATTTTTCAATTTCCAGACATTGCTTCGAGCTATGGTAGCACTGAATAAAAAATGTGATGGCTCCATACGAGTTTGTTTATCTAATTTCATTTGATTTTGGTTAGTTTTTTCCTACAACTTTGGACACTTAACAAAACAGCTGAGAAACACATAAATGCCTTTGAATGTAAGTGCTACATAAATATCATGGACACAAACAAGAACAAATATATTCATACCACAAGAGCTTAATATTGAAGAAGGCCGGGTAGTAAAGAGGATTAAACAGAGAGAACTTAAATATTTTGAACATATTAAAACGTCATGAGAATTTAGAAAAGTCAGTCTTGGAATGGTACATAATTGCAAAAAAGAGAGGAAGACCAAGGCGAAGATGGCTGCAGGACATCGTTAATGAACTGCGAATGGATGCATCAGCAGTAGGCCATCTTGCTTACAACCGAGAGACCCACAGGAGAACTGTTATGGAGGCACAATTTTTTTTTATAAATAGGAAACTACGAGGTTTTGGTACGGTAAAATAAGAGAACACAGTTTTGTAGGATCAGACCAAAGCAAGATAACACAGTTTTGTAGGATTAGACATCGAAAAAATCTTAGACAAAGCTTTATCTACGATTTTTTCGATGTCTAATCCTACAAAACTGTGTTATGGAGGCAAAAGTTCGGCAAGGGACATGCAAATGAAATCATTCTTTGTAATTTGACATTATGACGCACGTGTGCGTGCAGAATGATTGCTGAGAATATATGTGTATCTGAGCATGGATCGCAAGACCTTAGAGAGCATTTGATCGGGACATACTTGAAAATTTAATGGAGGCCTAAAGTCGTAATTTGGTTTATACCTTCAAGATTTGTTCCTGAATATTATATAAATAAAGATTCTGCCTTTCTTTTATATGTTGATCATCGATTTTCCGAAAACAGATGGTCCGGCACCTAATACTCCTGCGTCTTTTTTTCTCTTTTTCATTTGCCTCTCTTTTCCATAGTTACCGAACCTGGTTCAGCCTCTATCCTGTCTTCATTCAATCATTCATTCACTTGCATGTCCCTTGCTAAAATTTGCCTCCCTAAGAACTCTCCTGTAGGCATCTCGGTTCTGAGCAAGATGGGCTGCTGCTGATGCATCCATTTGCAGGTCATCAACGATGTCTTGCAACCATCTTCGCCTTGGTCTTCCTCTCTTTCTTTTTCCCATTATGTACCCTTCCAAGATGGTCTTCTCGAGATTCTCATGACGTTTAATGTGTCCAAAATGTTTAACTTCTCTTTGTTTTATCCTCTTTACTAGCCAGCCTTCTTCAGTATTAAGTTCTTATAGTATGGATATATTTGTTCTTTTTTGTGTCTATGATATTTGAAGAACTCTTCTGTAGCATTTAAATTCAAAGGCATTTATGTGTTTCTCAGCTGTTTTGTTAAGTGTCCAGGTCTCACAGGCATATGTTGCAATGGAAAAGATGCATGCCTTTATAAATCTTATTTTTGTAGTTCTGTCTGTTCCTCTCCACAGATTCTTTATTTGTTTTACTTTCTGAAGAGCGATAGATGTCCTCCTTTTAATTTCCCTCATTGTATCTCCATTATTATTTATCCTGTCTACCGGGTAGGATTTAACTGTAAAATTCTCTGTGTTCGTGTAGTAGGCTCTGGCTACTAATCCGGTAGTACCAGGTTCAAGTAGTAGGCTCTGGCTACTAATCCGGTAGTACCAGGTTCAAGTAGTAGGCTCTGGTTACTAACCCGGTAGTACCAGGTTCAAGTAGTAGGCTCTGGTTACTAACCCGGTAGTACCAGGTTCAAGTAGTAGGCTCTGGTTACTAACCCGGTAGTACCAGGTTCAAGTAGTAGGCTCTGGTTACTAACCCGGTAGTACCAGGTTCAAGTAGTAGGCTCTGGCTACTAATCCGGTAGTACCAGGTTCAAGTAGTAGGCTCTGGTTACTAACCCGGTAGTACCAGGTTCAAGTAGTAGGCTCTGGTTACTAACCCGGTAGTACCAGGTTCAAGTAGTAGGCTCTGGTTACTAACCCGGTAGTACCAGGTTCAAGTAGTAGGCTCTGGCTACTAACCCGGTAGTACCAGGTTCAAGTAGTAGGCTCTGGCTACTAACCCGGTAGTACCAGGTTCAAGTCCCAGCAGCGGACACCAAAACAAAACACAAAGGTCCCGGGATCCAGACAGTCTCTTAAATTTGGTTCCAGAGAAATCCGGAAAATTAAATTACGGCCAGGCGAGATAAAGGCCACGTCACACTTTCTTGTGTGGAAAGGTTGTGGAAACACGGGCCTAACTATCCCCAGAGTGCCTTAACGGCTCGGAGCATGGGGATTATATCTTGTTTACATTTGTTTTAAAGTGGACGATTTCCTGGAAATATATATATATATATCTGAACCTTAAGTGCCCAGGGCACATGGGGCTTCCGCAAGGGTTTTCCACAAATGCCTGTCCTTCGCTTTTTTTTTTTTGCTCTTGCCCAGGTGAGCCCTCTATTGCTCAACATCCTTTCTGTTATTCTTCTCCATGTCTCTTTTGGTCTACCCTTACTTCTGTTCCCCTGTGGTGTCCATCTTAGTGCTATTTTCGGTAGTGAGTTGTCAGTCATTCGGAGCGAGCACATGTCCCAACCATCGCCAGCGTCTTTCCTCAATAATTGTTGTCAGTGGTTTCATCTGCATTTCTGCTAATAAGATGTTATTTCTTATGGTGTTTGGCCAAAATATTTTTCTAATTCTTCGTAAACATTTAGTCTGGAAAGAATATATATATATATCTGAACCTTAAGTGCCCAGGGCACATGGGGCTTCCGCAAGGGTTTTCCACAAATGCCTGTCCTTCGCTTTTTTTTTTGCTCTTGCCCAGGTGAGCCCTCTATTGCTCAACATCCTTTCTGTTATTCTTCTCCATGTCTCTTTTGGTCTACCCTTACTTCTGTTCCCCTGTGGTGTCCATCTTAGTGCTATTTTCGGTAGTGAGTTGTCAGTCATTCGGAGCGAGCACATGTCCCAACCATCGCCAGCGTCTTTCCTCAATAATTGTTGTCAGTGGTTTCATCTGCATTTCTGCTAATAAGATGTTATTTCTTATGGTGTTTGGCCAAAATATTTTTCTAATTCTTCGTAAACATTTAGTCTGGAAAGAATATATATATCTTCTTTCATACTCGTGAACTCTTGAGAGTAGCGCCGTTGTTAGTGAACTGATCTATCAGGAGAAGAGCAATGATGCAAATCCCGTTGGAGGCGCTCCAGTCATCCAGCTGTAGAAACACGCACCTGGCCCATTCTGGAGAACTTGGGATGAATGAATAATCTTTATTCTTAAAGGGTAAAGAACTGGGCTCGCAGGCCCGTCTTACATTCTGCCCTTCACATGGGATGAAGGTATGATGGCAGGAAAGCTGACTCCATCGCTGTCTATTGTGTCTTCAGGGCAAGGAAAATGAAGGCAGTAGCACTATGTCTCTGACTAGGTGTTCTTGTAATTAGTAAACTTTATGAAGAGTCGCATTTCGAGAGTTACCGAACCTGAGTGGAACTCCATATATTTACGCATTTCGAGAGTTACCGAACCTGAGTGGGACTCCATATATTTACGCATTTCGAGAGTTACCGAACCTGAGTGGGACTCCATATATTTACGCATTTCGAGAGTTACCGAACCTGAGTGGGACTCCATATATTTAAAGTCATTAAATGCCCTCACATATCCTACATTGTTGCCTTCTGATTCTTAGGATTTTGCTCCTTCTTTTCTTCTCTTGATCCGTTTATGTAGACAGGGCCTTCTTGATCTACATCAATCAATCAATCAAGTGTTGTGCCGCGTGACGTAGGTGATCATTTCTCTCCACAATTCCCTGTCTTTAGACTTGATTATGACATCCGCCGGTGACTTTCTTCCTAGCCACACTGACAGCCCATCCAGTAATTTCTCTCTCTCTGTCTTCCTCTGTCTCTTCTTCCCTCAATGTTTCTAGTTGCCATGTATGTTCCAGTTTTTCCTCTTCTTAGAAAATGTCCTATACATCTCGCTCTGATCTTTGCTGTAATTTGCTTTTTAACTCCAGCTTCTCTTAAGACTTCTTCGTTGGTTTTTTAGCTGTCCATGGTATCTTCAACATTCTTCTTATGAAACACATTTCTATGACCTCCATTTCTCGCTGTACTCTCTTATTCATGGACCATGCTTCACATCCATAAAACAGAATTGGCTCTGTGTAACATTTAAGTACTCGAAATCTTATTTCCATTGATGTGGATCTGTTACACAAGATGTTTCTCATTTTCTGGAATGCTGACTTGGCCTGAATACATCTGCTTTTTATTTCGTTGTGACATTTCCAATCAGCTGCTATAATTGTTCCTAAGTACTTGAATCTATCAATTTGTTTCAGTTCTGTGCCATCGATGGTAATGCTATATTTTGGTGGTATTCTTTTCCTTGAGATGACCATCACTTCAGTCTTCGTTTTATTCAGGCTAAGGCCTTTACTTTTACTTTCACAAACCACGAACCACGAACCACGATGTCCAGAAGAGTCTGTAGCTCTCCTTCACTTTTAGCAATCAGGACTGTGTCGTCTGCATATCTTAAGTTGTTGAGGTTGCACCGGCCAATTGATACTCCTGGCAAGCTCTCTATATTCCTCATTATGTTTTAGTTGTATAAGGAGAAGAGTTCAGGAGGTAGAACATATCCTTGTCTCACTCCCTGTTTTATGTCTTGGAATCTTGATCTACATGCCAGAATACTATGTACGAACAGCTGGTCACGATATATTCATCATCATCATCATGTGGCGTGCCTGGGGGCGTCAGCGATCTTGTCTCAACAGTTTCCCATCTTTCATGCTTTCCATCATTTCTCTTGCTGTGCTGGTTCTCCTGTACCACTGTGTCAAGCCATGTACGATCTTCTCTTTTGGTCTACCTCTTCCTTTCCTGGATCCTATTTTCCCTGTTGTCACGATATTTTCTATTCCTCCTCTTATTATTATATGGTCAATAAACCTTGATTGTCTCCCATGTGGTGTGTTTATTAAGATTCGTTCCTTAGGCATTCTTCATTTGTTATTTTGTCTATCCACTGTATTCTTAACACTCTTCGTAGGAACCGCATTTCAGTTGCCTCTAATGGCCTCGATGTTATTTTTATCAGTGACATTGATTCACTTCCATATATTAGTCCCAGATAGTCCCATAGCAAATGCCGTAGGGAATGAAACGTTAGAAACCTCATCATGCTGGGCCATCAGCGTATGAGGTAGGGTGGCCAGTTCCTTTCTTCGCTGCCCTTCCTTCCCAGATTTTCTCTGGTACCCATTTTATGAGGCTGGGTCGACCTCGGGACTGTATTGGTCGGAAAAAAAGTCCCGCTCAGCTGGGGATTCGAACCTTCGAAAATTCAGTTGCTAGACGAGTGCTCTAACCACTACGCTAGCCAGTCTCCCATATATTAGTACTGGCTCGATATAATATTTCAAGACTCTTTTTTTTCTGGTATCTATTGACAAAGATTGACTGCTGAAGATATGCCACATTTGATTTCTGTATGCTCTATCAACAGTCTCCTTTGGGCAACGAAAATTACGTTGACATCAAAGCTGTTCTGAGGTAAACTCAATTACGTGTCTCGAGCTAACAGTGAGATTTAATATGTTGACTGTGCTAAATGGACGGTGTCTCTTTTCATGTTAAACTAACTAAATCTGACAAAGACCCTCTCCCCGTCTGCCCAGTAGAGCTGGTAGTAAAATGGTTATTCTTTACTTGACCGTGTTCTTTATACATGTTTCGTGGACTCGTTGAAGTAACTTATAGAAGGCCATAGCAACCGACTCCCAATCTGTTTTTGATAATCTTTACCACTACATCTATTATAAAGAAATTGGCGAACTACTTTGCGAGCCCTATGTGACGTTTAACGGCACGGGAGGGATATAAGATATAAGATAAGAAGATCTATTATAAAGAACTAGAGTTTGTACCTGCAGGGAGACAATGAAATTATCAAGAAACTAACCAATCAACCAACCGACCAACCAGCCAAGCAAAACATTTAAAAAATCACCCTTCAACCCAAACAAAGAAACAACTATCCAGCTCATTAAACAGTAAATCAAGTAACCAACCCAACAATCTCTCAACAAATCAATCACAATCAATCAATCAACCAACTAATTCACTAATCACTTAACCAGCCAATCGTCTAACCAGTCAACCAACCAACCAATCAACCAATTAATTATTTAAACAGTCAGTCACCCACTCAGTCAATCAACCAACTAACCTATTAATCACTCAACAAATTAGTCAACCATCAAACGGACCAACCAATAAACCAATTAATCAACAAACCAATCAACCAATAAACCCACCAACAAATCAATCAACCACCAGTTAGTCCGTCAACCAGCCAACCTACCACTTAATCAACCAACCAGTCTTATCCATCAGCAAATAACTAACACTCCAAAAAATTAACCATCTAACCAGTCGACAAAATAACAAAGAAATCACGCAACCAACAAATCAACCAATCAATCAAGCAACAAAAAGACCAAACACCCAGCAATCCAGTCAATGATTATGATTATTTATAGCAGATGAATAAGTCACAAACATGCTTTAATGTTACGAAAGTAACAAACGAAACATTTTGCAGTGTTGTAATTACAGCTTACATAAAAAAAAATCAGCAAAGCTTACTTTTCACTGAATAAACTACTTCTCTTCAAAAGAGATTCATCATTCTAGCATAGTACTTGTTTCCTACCAGTACAAGTCTTACCTACACAATGTACTGTACTGTGCTAGTGTGTGTGTGTATACAAGTCTTACCCACACACTGCACTGTACTGTGCGAGTGTGAGTGTGTACAAGTCTTGCCCACACAGTGTACTGTACTATGCTAGTATGTATGTGTGCAAGTCTTACCCACACACTGTACTGTACTGTGCTAGTATGTATGTGTACAAGTCTTACCCACACAATGTACTGTACTGTGCTAGTATATATGTGTACAAGTCTTACCCATACACTGTACTGTACTGTGCTGTATGTATGTGTACAAGTCTTACCCATACACTGTACTGTACTGTGCGAGTATGTGTGTACAAGTCTTGCCCACACACTGGACTGTACTGTGCGAGTATGTATGTGTACAAGTCTTGCCCACACACTGGACTGTACTGTGCGAGTATGTATGTGTACAAGTCTTGCCCACACACTATATTATACTGTGCTAGTGCGTGCGTTGCAACTAACTGCCTTGAAGGAATGAATCTGTATAATTCATTCACTGTGTTACATTCGTCACTATTTACAGAGCAGATTTACTTGACTGCTACACAAATGACAGAACAGGCGATACAGTTGTAAGGAGTGGAAAAATAAGCAAGCAGTGACCCGGTTTTGAATGGAAAATCCCCAGGCCTTCGAGTCCGGCGCTGACCAGGTATATAAGTCGAGAATAGAAAAAAAGGGGGATAAGTTGAGCACGTGGAAGTGCAGGGCAGACGTGGACCAGGAGGGTCATTCGATAGATGGAGGCTGACGTGTATAGTTTAGTTGTGTGTATTTGTAATCAGGATTGAAATCATATTATTCAAGGAACATTTTTTTATGAATCAATAACGCGTGTGGAAATATATAAACATATGGACTTCGTGCGCATAGGTTTTATTTTGATTCCCATTGCCTTGTGGATCAGAACTTTGTAAATACATTGATCGTGATTTTAAGAAAAAGGATTGTTGTTTCGTGTTCCTGTTATTTACATGTAAGGTGTGAACGTTGGTGTAGTCAGTCTTCCACCACTCAGTACGACGGCGGCAAGACAGAATAAAAGATTGAATAATAATAATCATCAATCTAGTAAAGAAATATCTAAATACTACGCAGTGATATACACCAGCTAAGAAAACCTCAGACAAACAACCATTACACGCCCGTACACAAACATGACCAGTTTACATAAGTACAACTCAAACAAGCACAACAATTGGCTCACTCAACATAGATCCAAATAGCACAGGATTCCAGCAGTTACAAAATATAACAAACGTTTAATGATGAATCCGAATTTGTGATGAGTGTTGTAAATGAGCGTGGTGTGAACTGATGGAAACAATCAACAATGAAAATACACAGAA
Source organism: Achatina immaculata (assembly GCA_009760885.1). Taxonomy (NCBI): domain Eukaryota; kingdom Metazoa; phylum Mollusca; class Gastropoda; order Stylommatophora; family Achatinidae; genus Lissachatina; species Lissachatina immaculata. The sequence continues at coordinate 14,158,020 of CM019715.1, forward strand.
ACTGTCCGGGCGATTACCGTAGCCATGGAACAACCACACTCAGACAACACTGAAAACATTCTAAATTCATGTAGACAGAAAACTCCAAGCTAACCTCAACCTAGCATCTCAACCATTGTCCAGAAAATGGGAGAATCAACCTACAAGTACTACATGACAAAGTGCATGACAACCTTTGTCCTGAAAAAGGACAAATCTACTACAACAAACATTTTGCCTTAAAAAGGACAAATTGACCACAACTCTACAGCAGTGTTTGTCCTGAAAAGGACAAGCAAACACAAAAACTTACATTACGAAACAAGGAATCCCCAGCAGAACAAACCAACCCGTCCTCTCACTTCAACATCTAGAACAAAACTACAACTTTTCATGCATCCGGTCACTAAACCACGTGAATTAGCTCTGCAGTCGGAACACGGATAACTCCCCCTCTCCTTTCTTTCTCCCTTGCTCGCTTAAACAGGTGAGTTACGAAAACAGCTTTTTTTAACCACAGCAATAAGGTTTCCAACCCACATTCTGTAACAGAATAAACAATTAATCTTTCCCATCACTGGCTACTCAACCGGTAGTGAGCTACATAAGGGTTTGCCTTTTACTCTCAAATAATGCTTTCTTCACCTACGGGCAGTTGTGTGTACAATATGCTTTGATCCTTCCTCGCCCTGCAGACAAACAGACGTCCGTTTTTCCCCTTCCTTTTCAAAAATGTTCCAGTTCTGAAACATCAGCAAACAAATTTATTCAGCCAAACAGGTAGAAGTTCTTATGTTTCCGATTTTTTTTTCACCAACTGAACAAAGACTCGCTTCCATACACTGATAAATAGGAGGATTATGTCTACACTTGTTTATCATGATGACGTAGATTATTTTTATCTCAGTTTCTTGTGTTACATTATCTGTTTTCTTTCCTTCTGTTTGTTTTTGTGGAGGCCCTTGAATACACCTGGGAAATCTATCTATCTATCTATCTATCTATCTATCTATCTATCTATCTATCTATCTATCTATCTATCTATCTATCTATCTATCTATCTATCTATCTATCTGTCTGTCTGTCTGTCTGTCTGTTTGTCTATCTGTCTGTCTGTCTATCTATCTGTCTGTCCGTCCGTCCGTCTGTCTGTCTGTCTGTCTGTCTGTCTGTCTGTCTGTCTATCTATCTATCTGTCTGTCTGTCTATTTTCGTCTGTCTGCATGTGTATCTGTCTAATCTATCTGTTTAACTGTCTGTTTAACTGTCTGTTTGTCTACCTGTTTATCTGTATACCTATCTAATAACAGTCACAACGTTAATAACTACATTTTTTTCTTTACAGAAATGCCATATTAAAAGTACCACCTTAAATCCCAACCATAAAAACAACAACAATAGCATGACAAATAATGAGAAAAATACGGGAGAAAGATGTTTTACATGTGGGAGAAAGATGTTTTACATATGGGAGATGATGTACATGTGGGAGAAAGAATTTTTACGTATGGGAGAAATATGTTTTACTTGTGGGAGAATGATGTTTTACATGTGGGAGAATTATGTTTTATATGTGGGACAGTGTGTTTCACACGTGGGAGAATGATGTTTTAAATATGGGAGAATGATGTTTTACATAAGGTAGAAAGATGTTTTGCATATATGAGAATGATGTCTTACATGTGGGGGAATGATGTTTTACATACGAGAGAAAGATGTTTTACATGTGGGAAAATGATGTTTTACATGTGGGGGAATGATGTTTACATATGGAAGAATGCTGTTTTACATATGGAAGAATGATGTTTTACGTGTGGCACAAAGATGTTTTGCATGTGAGAGAATGATGTTTTACATGTGGGGGAATGACGTTTTACATATGAGATAAAGATGTTTTACATATGGGAGCATATTTTACATATGAAAGAAAGATGTTTTACATGTGGAGGAATGATGTTTTACATATGAGAGAAATATGTTTTACATGTGGGAGAATGATTTTTTACATGTGGCAGAAAGAAGTTTTACATATGCACAGAACCTAGATGTAGAAATGACCCGATAACATGATGTGAGAGCCGCTATAGGGAAGTAATCTTTATCAAAAAGTTTCTTTAATTAGCATTCACCTGTCGTCTTTCTGCGCTACAGGGACAGGTATCCTTTGTCACATTCCCCTAGGACTCCTTGGTCACAACATTCCCCTAGAACTCCTTGGTCACACACCCACAGGACTGCTTGGTCACAACATTCCCGTAAGACTCCTTGGTCATATTCCCCTAGGACTCCTTGGTCACAACATACCCCTAGGACTCCTTGGTCACAACATTCCCCTAGAACTCCTTGGTCATACACCCACAGGACTGCTTGGTCACAACATTCCCCTAGGACTCCTTGGTCACAGCATTCCCTTAGAACTCCTTGGTCACACACCCACAGGACTCCTTGGTCACATACCCCCTAGGACTCCTTGGTCACATACCCCCTAGGACTCCTTGGTCACCACATTCCCCTAGGACTCCTTGGTCACCACATTCCCCTAGGACTCCTTGGTCACATACCCCCTAGGACTCCTTGGTCACCACATTCCCCTAGAACTCCTTGGTCACACACCCACAGGACTCCTTGGTCACATACCCCCTAGGACTCCTTGGTCACATACCCCCTAGGACTCCTTGGTCACCACATTCCCCTAGGACTCCTTGGTCACATTCCCATAGGACTCCTTGGAGCCGATTGTATCTGCATTCTTATCCAGAAGTGGGGCTGAATCTTGGCCATTTCTGGTTTGCCGGCCCTAACAAATGAGGCTTAACTCTACATCAGTCATCAACGCTTTATAGTTAACGAGATGGAAACACGCGTCTCCTCCGTGGTGGAGACCATAAATAGACTTGAGCTGAATCAAAAGTCCTGATTTGTTTCTTAAGAGACTCCAGGACTTCTCGGAAGTCAAGACAGCCGACAATTACCATCATTTTTGGATAAGAGAGTCACTATCGCGAGTCGTACAGATTTCAGAAATACAACAACTGCAGCTTTCGGCTCTTCCTGTCTTTCGCATATCTGGATAAACGAAACAGAAATCAAGATGTTTCAGAAGAAATTTATCGGAAGAATCTGATACGTTCATTTGTCCTTGTCTGATCCTGTTAGTTTGAGGGTCGTGTATAATGTGGATGAGTTTATTGTTTCTACAAAGTAGAGCCGCGCTGGTGTAGCGGATTAGACACTTTCTTGCCGACCAGGCGGCCCGGTTTCGAGTTCAACCCACCACAGAGGGGGTCAGACCGTGGCTGGCAAAAAACTCCAGGAGTTCACCCCGCCTTAAGAAAAAAAAATATTGGATACTAGGGTTAACGCTCTGGGAATGAAGAGGAATGACGCCGCTAGCTACGGAGTTGGTGCTGATGGCGACACTAGTTGGTAGTTTCTAGTCAACTCTTGACCAGGTAGCAGAGCACTTATGGTGTGACCGTGTGCAATGACGCTGGTTCTCAATTCATACCTTTACCTTTACAAAATGAATGTCCTGGGGTTATTGTTGCTTGCTCTGATCTTGTAAACCGTTTATACCTTTGGGCAGAACGAGGCAAGAAGATTCAGAACAATGATTGTGGAACAGATAGTAAATTATTTTAAGAATGTGAATACGATGCCAGATTTGGTGGCCAGTGAGCCGTAGCAGACATGCTTAGCGTCACGCTTGGCGAATCACAGTCGATCCTGTTCCACTTCTTCGCTGGTACCCCCAGTAACAGACCTAGCTTGGCTACCGTGGCAGAGATCCTCTTTGTCCAAATGGCGGTGGAGTCTGTGAAAGAAGTACTCTCATCTTCTGATTTCAGATTCCACTCAGGGACTGAAAGAAAAGTCATCTAAACCCACTCCCTATCCGCATTGTGCTGCGCCTTAACATCTTCACTGCGTCGGCTGCATAATATCCGCTCATAGTTACAGCAAAGAAAGAAAGAAAGAGGAAAAGAAGGAAGTGAAAGAAGGACAGAAAGAAAGAAGGAAAGAAAGAAAGAAGGAAGGAAACGAATGAAGAAAGAAGGAAAGAAAGAAAAAAAGGAAAGATGGAAAGGAAGGAAGAAAGAAGGAAAGAAAGAAAGAAAGCAAGGAAGGAAGGAAGAAAGAAAAAAGAAAGAAAAAAAGTAGGAATGAAAGAAAGAAAGGAAGAAAGAAAGAAAGAAGAAAGGAAAAGAATGAAGAAAGAAGAAAAAAAAGAAAGAAGTAAAGAAAGAAAGAAAGAACGAAAATAGGAAAGGAAGGAAGGAAGAAAGAGAGAAAGAAAGAAAGAAAGAAGAATATAAAAAAGAAGGAATGAAAGAAAATAAGAAAAGAAAGCAGGAAGGAAAGAAAGAAAGAAGGAAAGAAAAGAGAAAAGGAAGAAAAGGAAGAAACAAGGAAAGGAAAGAGAGAAAGAAGGAAAGGAAGGAAATAAAGACGGAACGGTAGGAAAGGAAGGAAGAATTAAGTAAGTAATAACGAAGGAATGGAAGGAATAAAGAAAGAAAGAAAGAAGGAAAGGAAGAGAGAAAGAAGAAAATGAAAGAAGAAGGAAAGAAAGAAGGAAAGGAAGGAAGAGAGAAGGAAAGAAAGAAAGAACGAAAGAAAGAAAGAAAGAAAGAAAGAGGAAAAGAAGGAAGTGAAAGAAAGACAGAAAGAAGAAGGAAAAAAGAAGGGAAGGCCGAATGAGAAAGAAGGAAAGAAAGAAAAAAAGAAGATGGAAAGGACGGAAGAAAGAAGGAAAGAAAGAAAGAAAGCCAGTAAGGAAGGAAGAAAGAAAAAAAGAAAGAAAGAAAGTAGGAATGAAAGAAAGAAAGGAAGAAAGAAAGAAAGAAGAAAGGAAAAGAATGAAGAAAGAAGGAAAGATGGAAAGGAAGGAAGAAAGAAGGAAAGGACGGAAGGAAGGCAAGAATAAAGAAGGAAAGAAAGAATGGAATGAAGAAAGAAGAAAAGGAAGAAATAAGGAAAGGAAAGAAGAAAGAAGGAAAGAAAGAAAGAAAGAAAGGAAGAAGGAAAAGAAAGAAGGAAAGAAAGAAAGAAAGACAGACAGAAAGTAGGAAAGAAAGAAAGAAGGAAAGAAAGAAAGAAAAAAAGAAAAGGAAGAAAGAAGGAAAGATTTAAGATGTGATAAGAAAAGCCACAGCAGAGAACATCGTTGACAGGATATGAAAACATTGTTGGCAGGATATGAGAGCATCGTTGACAGGATAAGAGAACATCGTTGACAGGGTATGAGAGCATCGTTGACAGGATATGAGAACCGTTTAAAATAACTCGAAAAAGAAAATTGAATGTGACACAAAACAGGCACAGATAAAAATAGACGGGTCCATTTGTTGACAACCATATTTCATCAACTGATGATCTCAGGTTGCATGTACTTATCTCCACTGTCAGCATTCATTTATATTTATCTCTCTTTTTTACGTCGTGCAGTTCTTATCACTCTATTTCAAAGAGTTGATCACTGAAGCTAATGATGATTCACCAGCCTTCCTTCCCTTTCACCGACCCACCACAAAGCAAAAGGAAACCTCCATAAATTGCTAGTATTCTATATAATGTGTATACTATCTTTGCCCAAACCTCCATAAATTGCTAGTATTCTACATAATGTGTATACTATCTTTGCGCAAACCTCCATAAATTGCTAGTATTCTATATAATGTGTATACTATCTTTGCGCAAACCTCCATAAATTGCTAGTATTCTATATAATGTGTATACTATCTTTGCGCAAACCTCCATTTGATCCTTTCCGAACGCTGCGGCTGGGATTAGCTTCGCATGTTTCTCTTTCGGCGGGCAACAGACGTTCTAATCCTTCGCAGGTTTCTCTTTCGGCGGGCAACAGACGTTCTAATCCTTCGCAGGTTTCTCTTTCGGCGGGCAACAGACGTTCTAATCCTTCGCAGGTTTCTCTTTCGGCGGGCAACAGACGTTCTAATCCTTCGCAGGTTTCTCTTTCGGCGGGCCAAAGATAATCTAATCCTTCGCGGGTTTCTCTTTCGGCGGGCAACATACACTAATGCTTCGCGGGTTTCTCTTTCGGCGGGCAACATACACTAATGCTTCGCGGGTTTCTCTTTCGGCGGGCAACATACACTAATGCTTCGCGGGTTTATCTTTCGGCGGGCAACATACACTAATGCTTCGCTGGTTTCTCTTTCGGCGGGCAAAAGACAATCTAATGCTTCGCGGGTTTCTTTTTCGGCGGGCAACATACACTAATGCTTCGCGGGTTTCTCTTTCGGCGGGCAACAGACGTTCTAATCCTTCGCAGGTTTCTCTTTCGGCGGGCAACAGACACTAATGCTTCGCGGGTTTCTTTTTCGGCGGGTAACAGACGTTCTAATCCTTCGCAGGTTTCTCTTTCGGCGGGCAAAAGATAATCTAATCCTTCGCGGGTTTCTCTTTCAGCGGGCACCAGACAATCTAATGCTTCGTGGGTTTCTCTTTCGGCGGGCAACATACACTAATGCTTTGCGGGTTTCTCTTTCGGCGGGCAACAGACAATCTAATGCTTCGCGGGTTTCTCTTTCGGCGGGCAACAGACGTTCTAAAGCTTTACGGGGTTCTCTTTCTGTGAACAACCATTATACTCAACCCAACTGATGTGGTGACCAGCGATTCATGGCCAACTATTTACGTTAAGCTTTAGCGAGTCACTGCTGTCCAAGACCCTATATTCTACCTTCACGCCGTGCCTCTTATGAGGCTTCACATTGTCGCCTGGCGAATATATACCAAAATGAGAAGACAAAAACTGTCGTAAATATGAACCACGCCCAGTGTGGATTATGGGGACCGAAATACGCAGATATCACAATTTTGTTGCAAAACTGTACAGTCAAGGTCCTTTCAATAGAGCGCACAGACTTGCTGACTGATTGAATGCTGTTTGCAACGGGCGAGGAACTGGGTGCCAGGCCCGTCTGACATTCTGCCCTTTATCATACACCTTTCTCTCTGTTTCAGACATGCTACTGCAGGTAGTACAGATAAGTTACACGTTTAACGAACATGATAAGATTGAAACAACAAAACTGAAATTTCTCTCTCTCTCTCTCACACAGAGAGAGACAGAGAGAGAGAGTTGAAATGGCGAAACTGTTACGTTTCATTCTCAATACAGGGAAAAAAAAACTATTTACACGCTAAAAAAGTTACGCTACCTCTCTTGTATATTCATGAATATCTACCAAGCTGCCATATGGTAGGAGAATTCAGTGTATATACTGAACTGTTATATAGTAGATTTCAGTATATCTACTAAACTACTATATAGTAGGAGAATTCAGTATATCTACTAAACTACTATATAGTAGGAGAATTCAGTATATCTACTAAACTACTATATAGTAGGAGAATTCAGTATATCTACTAAACTACTATATAGTAGGAGAATTCAGTATATCTACTAAACTACTATATAGTAGGAGAATTCAGTATATCTACTAACTACTATAGTAGGAGAATTCAGTATATCTACTAAACTACTATATAGTAGGAGAATTCAGTATATCTACTAAACTACTATATAGTAGGAGAATTCAGTATATCTACTAAACTACTATATAGTTGGAGATTTCAGTATATCTACCAACTGCGATAAAGTAGGAGAATTCAGTATATCTACCAAACTCTTGAATGTAGCAGAATTCAGTGTAAAATCTTATCATTTACATATATTTTTTCAATAACAATATATAGTAATATAAAAGTTTAATAGACAGACGAACAGACAGACAGACGGACTGTATGTATGTATGTACGTATGTATGTATGTATGTATGTATGTATGTATGTATGTATGTATGTATGTATGTATGTATGTATTATTTATTTATTTATGCATGTATGTATACATGCATGCATGCATGTATGTATGTATGTATGTATGTATGTATGTGTGTATCAGTTGTTAAGTTTTTATTGTGCTATCGCCTTACACTGTCCATGATCTTTTTACTCCTGGTCTTGTCCTGCCTCTCTTTCCATTGATCTTTCCTGTTGTTATGTTTTTTCAAGCCTTCCACGTCTCATTTTATGCCCAATGAATCATGACTGCCCCTTTGTTATGCATTTAATTAAAGTCCTTTCTTTACCTACTTTTGTTAGACATTGCTTGTTTGTCACCTTAGCTGTCCATTGTACTCTCAACATTCTTCTAACACACCACATCTCTGTTGCCCCTAGTGATCACCAGTTCTTGCAGTTAAACATGTCATTAGATCGGATCGTGCGAACTTTGGGACTAAAACTTTTGGCCATTTTTTTTTTTTTGCATGTAACTTTTCTCTGCCTCTCTCGCCAAATAATGCACTGAAATGTACAAAATACACTCGTTGTTTCTGCTATTACAAACTATACCAGGCTGTAACTGACAGAAAGAGCAGATTATCTGCACTTGAGCCAGTGGTCGCCCCTGCTGTGAAAGTTATCGCTCCAGTTACGGAACAATGTTTATATTATGCTGTTGTTTCTCTCCCCCCACCCCTTTTTTGTTATTATTTTTCGCTTCTGTAACTAATTTGGCAGTTATTGTTATCCAAAGTCAGAACAGTCATTACCAGTGATGATGATTAGTAACTTTTTTTATATATAAAGTTGTTGTAATTTTATGATTATAAATGTGGTGATGTTATTGCTCATACTCAGTTTATGGCTGCAACCTTACGGCATCTCTGTCCTCTCCCTCTCTATTTCTTGTCTTTCTCTAGCTTTCTCTCTTTCTTGTCTTTCTCTCACTTTCTCTCTCTCTCTCTTTATCTTACTTTCTCTCTCTATTTCTTGTCTTTCTCTCTCTCTCCCTCTCTTGTCTTTCTCTCTCACTCTCTCTCTTTCTTGTATTTCTCTCACTTTCTCTCTCTCTCTATCCCTATTTCTCTATCTTTTTCTCACTTGTCTTTCTCTCTCTCTCTCTCTCTCTCTCTCTCTCTCTCTTGCTGTATCCCTACTTCTCTATATTTTTTTCACTTAACTGTCACTTTCTCTCTCTCTTTCTCACTCTCTCTCTATCCCTATGTCTCTATCTTTTTCTCACTAAACTGTCATTTTTTCTCTCCCCCTCTCTCTCCCTCCCTCCCTCCCCTCTCTCTCTCCCCCTCTCTCTCCCTCACTCCCTCTCTCTCTCTCTCTCTCTCTCTCTCTCACTCACTCACTCTTGTCCTCCAATTTTTCGAAACTCTAATGAGGCACCAGCATTGGCGATTGAGAAAAAAAAAATCCAACGATGTATACATCGATTCCTTTCACAGAAAATGGCGATCTAATCCGCTCTTTCGATCGCCGTGAAGTTTTTATCTGAAACTGAAGCCAGTCTTCCTACTGGGAGATGATGATGATGATGATGATGATGATGATGATGATGTTGATGATGATTGTGGCCGGAAACAATACTTGTAAAAGCTGCACGGCGTCTACAATCTGTACGTTATTTATAAATAATCAGCATTAAACGCCCGGATGACATTTTCATGAAAGCGTCGACAAGTTTCAGAGTGTCTTCCCGCAGGGAACATAATGGCGGCGAAAGAAGAGTGGGTCAGTTCTGAAGTGGGTTTTTCTCAAATTATTTTACTCATTGAAAGAATACTGAACTGGTTTAGCGTATCCTAAATTGATGTCACAAAAATTAGGGTCGTCCAGGAAATTAGGCCACAGTTCCTAGACCATAATACTAAATTACAGACAGACAGATAGATAGATAGATAGATAGATAGATAGATAGATAGATAGATAGATAGATAGATAGACACGCAGGCAGGCAGATAGATAGATAGATAGATAGATAGATAGATAGATAGATAGATAGATAGATAGATAGATAGATAGATGACCAAGACCCTGTTCCACCTCTCCCTTTGGTACTCCCAGTAACAAGCCTAACCTGGTTAAGGCAGGGATCGCCATAGTCCCCATGGTGGTGGAGTCTGCTAAAGAAGCATTGCACACCCCCCCCCCTGCTTTTTAGCTGTACTCTGGGACTGAAAAAAATAGCCGCCATAACCTACGCCCACACCGATACGATGCTGTGCCTCAACACCTCCACAGCATCGACTGCAAAGAACAACAGCTCGCAATTACAGGGAGATTGACTGAAGAAAGAAAGAAAGAAAGAAAGAAAGAAAGAAAGAAAGAAAGAAAGAAAGAAAGAAAGAAAGAATATACAAGTACGAGCATGTATATATATACGGACTTTTTGTCTGAAGAAGACGTTTTTAAATAGACACACAGCATCTACTGTGGGGTTTTTTTTGTGTGTGTCAATCATCATCGTGTTACTGATTACCTTCTCTCATGGTCGCTCCAACAGTTTTGGATTTCCTTAGCCCGCCACAGAAACAACTAGAAATACTTCTTAACAATAATGTTAAAAATGGTAAAATCCCTATTTCCATGCCATTAAGGCATTTTGGGGATACAGTGTTGGGCCTGTGTTTTCAGAACCATCGGCATATGAGAGTGTGACCTGGCCCACATTTATCCTCCCAGATTTCCCTGGTACAAATTTTTAGAGGCTTAGTGGGCCCCGGTGCCTTTTTGTGCGGTTGTACCAGAAAAAAAAATCCCCGGTGCTGGGGATTCAACCCGGTACCACCGGAGTAGCAGACCGAGCTCCTAACCACTCAGCCAACCAAACCGCCAATAATAATAATAATAATAATAATAATTTTCAATATCAGGATTTTAGGGAAGTCCCACTAATTTATGTTTTCAAACCTGAATAGTAAATTAACAACATCCTCAGTAGCTCACATTCTTCAGAATAGCTTCTGCTCAGTTTCATTAATCATGATTTTCATTTATCGAAAGAAATTATCACTGCTGGTTTAGGGTCATAAGACCTTACCGCTGGTGGTTTAGGGTCATAAGACCTTACCGCTGGTGGTTTAGGGTCATAAGACCTTACCGCTGGTGGTTTAGGGTCATAAGACCTTACCGCTGGTGCATAAGACCTTACCGCTGGTGGTTTAGGGTCATAAGACCTTACCGCTGGTGGTTTAGGGTCATAAGACCTTACCGCTGGTGGTTTAGGGTCATAAGACCTTACCGCTGGTGGTTTAGGGTCATAAGAGCGTTAAACTGCTGGTTTAGGGTCATAAGACCTTACCGCTGGTGCATAAGACCTTACCGCTGGTGGTTTAGGGTCATAAGACCTTACCGCTGGTGGTTTAGGGTCATAAGACCTTACCGCTGGTGGTTTAGGGTCATAAGACCTTACCGCTGGTGGTTTAGGGTCATAAGAGCGTTAAACTGCTGGTTTAGGGTCATAAGAGCGTTAAACTGCTGGTTTAGGGTCATAAGAACATACCACTGCTGTTGTGGGGTCATAAGAACGTACCACTGCTGTTTGGGGGTCATAAGTGGGTACTACTGCTGTTTTAGAGTCACAGGAGCATACCACTGCTGGTTTAGGGTCATACGAAGTACCACTGTTTGTTTAGGGCTATAAGAACATACCACTGCTAGTTTAGGGTCATAAGAATGTACCACTGCTAGTCTAGTTTAGGGTCATAAGAGCGAATCACTGCTAGTTTAAGATCATAAGAACGTACCACTGCTAGTTTAGGGTTATAAGAACGTACCAATTCTAGTTTAGGGTCATAAGAGCGTACCACTGCTAGGGTCGAAAAAATGTGCCACTGCTGGTCACAATAACGTACAACTGCTAGTTTATAGTAGCAAAAACGTACCACTGCTGATTTAGGGTAGCAAGAATGTATCACTGTTGGTATAAGTTTACAAGAAAGTACCACTGCTAGTTTATGGTAGCAACAATGTACCACTGCTAGTTTAAGGTTGCAGGAACGTACTACTGCTAGTTTAGGGTAGCAAGAACGTACCACTGCTAGTTTATGGTAGCAACAATGTAACACTGCTAGTTTAAGGTTACAAGAACGCACCACCGCTGGTTTATGGTAGCAAGAACGTATCACTTCTATTTTATGATAGCAAGAACATACCACTGCTTTTCTGTGGTAGCAAGAACGTAAAACTGCTAGTTTAAGGTTACAAGAACGCACCACCGCTGGTTTATGGTAGCAAGAACGTATCACTTCTATTTTATGGTAGCAAGAACATACCACTGCTTTTCTGTGGTAGCAAGGACGTACCACTGCTGGTTTAGGGTAGCAATAACGTACCACTGCTGGTTTAGGATCGTTAAGATCCTACCACTGCTGGCTTTTGAGTCACATGCAACAAAAGGCTGGGAACCGCTGCTCTAGTTTGCTGGCAGTTCAAGGAAACACCATTATTCCTGTGCACCGTTTGTGACATGATGGGTCTATCATTTTCTTTTTTTTTAACTTCCTGTTATACTGAACATTCCTTCTCAGTATTTCGAATGATGACAGGAGCATCCCGTATGGGAATATTGCTGGTTGTCTAGTTGCTTCTTTTATTTACTGACATCGCTGCGTTGACCTCTGACACAGCTAAAGACCTTGACCCTGCACATGAGGAACCTAAAAAGTTTTATTATAAATAATTCCATTTTCAGTTTGAAAGGGGAAAAAACATAACAAACTTACAGTCAAAGCTTAACAGTACGTATAAATCGTACTTATCAAGACATAAAGTACTCAGAGAGAAAGAGGTGGACTGAGGTGTGTAGGGTGGAAGAGAGTTTTGGCCTCTTATTTTGCTTTTGTTTCTATTTCTTTCCTCTTCCTTATCTTTCATCTTCTGAGAAAACTGAAGCGTTAATTTCTGCTTACCTCTGTTCTCTTAATACAAGTTTTATCTTCTTCTTCTTCTTCTTGCTACTGGAACTGCGATCTGGTGTTCCTTGCGAATGATGGAGTGATGACGTTGAGGCATAGCATCGTGTCGGATTGTAAGTAGGTTACAGCGGCTCTTTTTTTTCAGTCCCTCAGTGGCGTCAGAAAAGCCGGGGGGGGGGGGTGTAATACTTCCACAGCAGACTCCGCCCCCCAAGGGTATTATGGCGATCCCTGGCCCTTTATCCAGACTAGAACTGTTACCATGGATATGAACGGAGAGATGGGGGTCTTGGTCAGATATGATTCGCCAACCCTGGCGCTAGCATGTCGGCTATAGTTCAGTGACTGCCAAAGTGGACAACGTTTTCACTCCATTAAACGCAGCCATCGTCACAAGAATCGGAACTGTCCTGCAAGCTTAGAGGGCACGCCGTCTGATACTGTCCTGTCTCCCTGTATCTATTAGCGGGTTTTACAGTCAAACAGGTGGACGTGTTGTGGCACAAGAATGGGGACTTCGTTACTACAGCCTGCAAGGATGTTTAACTCTTGCACTCCAAAGCAACATTGGCAGTGTTGATAGATCGTACACGCCTATTTGAATCAAAGCTTACAGCGATATTTATGCAAAGTATAAATAAAATGGAAAGTAAAGTAGCACATTTTTAACCTAAGCCTTACTTTTAAATTATAGAATAAATCCCTTCTAGTTTCTTTCGGAGCATGGGAATTAATTTAAGAAATAAAGAGTTCGTAGGACAGGAATAGGTCATTGACCGCAAGTTTTTATGCCAAAACAACAACACAGGGTCAAAGCAAGTCCGGCCGATGGTTGCGCAACATCGGACGAACTAGCAGCTGACCTAATATAAAACAGAAAAGATGTATGTTATTCGTCGATGAATATATATATAAAGGTGTGTGTGTGTTTTTGGTTTAGTTATGGTTTATGTTCTGTGATGTGGATGTTGGCAAGCTATGTTGTCAATCCCTCCAATCCATCCATTCCCACCCAGGTATTATGGATAAATGAAAGATATATGAACAATCATAGATTTTAAAAAAATAATAATGTGTATGTTCTGAGTAAGATTTGAAATGTAGGTTAAATATGCACTGAGGATTTCATGTGCAAAAAATTGTATGCGTTATTGAATTGCATGTATATGTATCTGCTATATCTTCTTGCCAACTGTTCCTTCTTTTACAATTAGACAAATAATCATTAAGAACAATAGTTTGACATTTACATATCTGAAAACGTTGCTTAATTACATTAAACCTATTTTTGTGGCATACAAGATGTTTGATTGATTTCGCTCATTTCATTTTTGTACTAGTATTTTCAGAACGAAAAATCACCTGTTCCTAAAACATAAACCAATATAAATAATAGAAAATTATTTCTTTTACTATATTCCTACGTGTTAATGTTATATTGATAATACCAGTGGTAGTAGTAGTAGTGGTGGTTGTAGTAATAGTAGTAGTACTAGTAGTAGTAGTGGTGGTGGTGGTAGTAGTAGTAGTAGTTGTACTAGTATTCGTACTAGTAGTAGGAGTAGTAGTAGTAGTGGTGGTGGTGGTGGTAGTAATAGTAGTAGTACTAGTAGTAGTAGTGGTGGTGGTGGTAGTAGTAGTAGTAGTTGTACTAGTATTCGTACTAGTAGTAGGAGTAGTAGTAGTAGTGGTGGTGGTGGTGGTAGTAATAGTAGTAGTACTAGTAGTAGTAGTGGTGGTGGTGGTAGTAGTAGTAGTTTTACTAGTAGCAGTAGTAGTAGTAGTAGTAGTAGTAGTAGTAGTAGTAGTAGTAGTAGTAGTAGTAGTAGTAGTAGTAGTTTTTGTTGTTGTTGCACCGCTAGTAATACACTTGTAATAAATCATTTGTCAGTCGGGAAAGTGAAGGAAGTGATAAACCTTGGTAAGTACAATAACAGCAGAAAGAGACAGGAGTAAAGAAGTAGTAAAGAAGTAACAATAAGAACAATAACAGCAGATAGAGACAGAGGAGAGAAAAGAGAAGAGAAGAGAGAAGAGGAGAGGAGAGAAGAAGAGAAGATGAGAGAGAAGAGAAGAGGAGAGAAGAAGAAAAAAGAAGAGAAAAGAGAAGAAAAGAGAAGAGAAAAGAGAAGAAAAGAAAAGAGGAGAGAAGAAGAGAAAAGAAGAGAAGATGAGAGAAGAAGAGAAGAGAAGAGAATATATGCACTTGACGTACGACCAGGCTGGATGTAAATTGTTTCCACGAACAACAAACAGGAAACTGAAGGGCAGCCGAGGGGTCCTAACGTTACAAACAGCGGGCATTCTTTAACCCAAGGACGCACGGAATAACCCAAGTGCTTCATTATGTTAGCCAGAAAAAGCTGTCACAATGCGTCCACCCTGGAGAACAGTCAAGCAAGACAATGCGCATGTCTCATCATTACCGGATTCCTTAGCCCTTATAATGGTTACTGACATGCAATATCTTAATGGTTTTTTGTCACCATGTCCTTCTAAGACTTCCTGCGAATTTAAAAAAAAATATCTGAGAACGGGCTTTGGGAATTGCATCAGAAAACTTAGAGAAATCTGCCAGAAGCGTTGTATGGAAGATAACAGAAATAACAGTCCTCTAGAGAATCTCTGGTTCCCCACACTGGGAGACATTCTGAGACAAGAGTTCGTGATCAAGTTCTGTTGAAGCTTGGTCTTGTCATAGATTGCTTTAACGTTCCAGTCTTTCATAAATTGTTCCAACATTCCAATCTTTCAAACATTATTCTAACATTCCAGTCTTTCATAAATTGTTCCAACATTCCAGTCTTTCAAACATTATTCTAACATTTCAGTCTTTCATAAATTGTTCCAACATTCCAATCTTTCAAACATTATTCTAACATTTCAGTCTTTCATAAATTGTTATAACATTTCAATATGTCAGAGGTTGTTCTAACATTCCAATCTGTCATAAATTGTTCTAACATTCCAATCTGTCATAAATTGTTCTAACATTCCAGTCTGTCATAAATTGTTCTAACATTTCAGTTTGTCATAAATTGTTCTAACTAACATTCCAGTCTGTCATAAATTGTTCTAACTAGCATTCCAGTCTGTCATAAATTGTTCTAACATTCCAGTCTGTCATAAATTGTTCTAACTAACATTCCAGTCTGTCATAAATTGTTCTAACTAACATTCCAGTCTGTCATAAATTGTTCTAACTAACATTCCAGTCTGTCATAAATTGTTCTAACATTCCAGTCTGTCATAAATTGTTCTAACTAACATTCCAGTCTGTCATAAATTGTTCTAACTAACATTCCAGTCTGTCATAAATTGTTCTAACTAACATTCCAGTCTGTCATAAATTGTTCTAACATTCCAGTCTGTCATAAATTGTTCTAACTAACTTTCCAGTCTGTCATAAATTGTTCTAACTAACATTCCAGTCTGTTATAAATTGTTCTACTTAACATTCCAGTCTGTCATAAACTGTTCTAACATTCCAGTGTGACATCTTCTTCTTCTTCTTCGTTCGCTTCTGCCACCAAGACCGCCCTGTGATCCTACTGAATTGACGCCTGTGGTCCTCGTTAGGTCCTGTGGTCTCCTGTGTGGTCCCCGAAAGGACCACACGAGATCCCCGAGAGGACCACAAGAGGTTCAGAGTATCGCAGGGCTTGAGCCTGTATTCTTGGTGGGTCTCTGAAGCGGGATTGTGTGACATCGTGGTTTTCGTTGCACCAATTTAATCTACAGTTGGACTTTCTCACCGGAGGACCTCGACGTGTTTAGGATATCAGTGCATCCCCGCTGGGTGAGAGGTGGTAGTCCACCCAGGCCAGAGTTGGACATTCTCACCGGAAAACATCGACGTGTTTTGAGATACCTGTGTATCACCGCCGGGTGAGAGGTGGTTGCCCATCTAGATTGCCCTGGTCCAGTGTCTCCGACTTCAGCATTTTGTGGTCGTGGCCGCTACCCTTCCTATTTGTGACCAGGATGGAGCTTTTGTCTAGGAGGACGAATCCTCGCCACTAGTGACTTCCACCCCTGGGTTGAGCCGGTTTAGGCATATTATCCCAGTATGGGTGTGTTTGGGACGTGACCGACCTCTAGAGCAGAGGTACTGTGACATGCGTAGCCTTCTAGATTCACCCCTGGTGTGAGCCGGTTTAGGCATAATTCACCAGTATGGGTGTATATCAGGCGTGACCGACCTCTAGAGCGGAGGTGGCATGACATGTCTAGCCATCAAGTTCCACCCCTGGTGTGTGCCAGTTTAGGCATATTTCACCAGTGTAGGTGTATTTCGGACGTGGCCGGCCTCTAGAGCAGAGGCGCCGTGGTATGTGTAGCTCTCGCAGCGATACTACTGGACATACTCATCATCTTTTCACATCGGCGCCACACAGCAACCTTTATTTCTTTTCCGCATTTTCTTCCTTGACCAGGAGGAGCTTCACTCCACCCGCGGCATTCGAAGAGTCGCGCCAGCAGTGTCTTAACCCCTGTGATAAGCCGGTTCATGCATTTCACCCGATATGACTGCACTCAGGACGTGCCCTACCTCCAGACCAGAGGTGCTGTGATTTGACTGTTTGCTTCGCTTTATCCTTTCTACCACCTTTTCCGCAGTGGTGCTGCGCGGCAACCCCATTTGCACCTTTCTTCATTGGCCGGGAGAAGCCCGCTCCACGGACGGCAGCTGAAGAATCTCGCCAGCAGCGGTGGATGAGCTACCAAACGTGCCACTCATCTACCCTAAGTATCTGGTTTTCATTCGTCTATGACTTTCTGTAGGTTTCGCAGTTTCACTGCTCAAACAATGGATGACAGAAACGCTGCTCAGCTTTCGTGCATGTCTTTGTAGCAGCGACCATCGGGCATCAACAGTCCTTCTTTCATGATCAGTTCAAGAAAAGCCTTGCTTACTCTGCTGCTCATCTTTGGAATACTCTCTTATCTTACTAAGGATGTAATCTATATTCCTTCTTGCAAGGACAACCCTTTTCGGTATGTAATTGATGCCTCCATGATTCATAAACTTTCTGATTTATTTTAGAGTCTTAATGCAAGCACTGAAAGTAAATGATTATAAATAGTTACATTGCTACTATGACGTCATATAGCTAGTTGGTGCCGTGCTGACATCTGCAAGACCTTATGAACATTATTAGTTACAACGCTGTTATCTTACTTGACTGTGAGACCCTGGCTAGAATTTCTGTCGCA
Organism: Achatina immaculata; assembly: GCA_009760885.1. NCBI lineage: Eukaryota > Metazoa > Mollusca > Gastropoda > Stylommatophora > Achatinidae > Lissachatina > Lissachatina immaculata. Next base: position 14,175,959 of record CM019715.1, read on the forward strand.
GCGGAATATTTTTCACTTGGATTATCCTGGTATATACGTAGATTATGATCCCCGAACTGTGAAAAAGCTGTTTGCTAACTTTCAAAGTGGAGGTTTCGAGACCCAAGATACAGCAAGATCTGGAAGGCCTTCAGCAATGTCTTCTCCAAAAAAACTATTGGTCGTACACCTTTCAGTGTCAGCAGACTTGTTTACAGTGCTCGGCGATTTGCTTCATCAGACAATCATTTGCATGTCCCTTGCGGAACTTTGCCTCAATAACAGCTCTCATGTATGCCTCTCGGTTTGGAGCAAGATGACCTGCTGCTGATGCATGCATTTGCAGATTATCAACGATGTCTTACAGCCATCTTCGCCTTGGTCTTCTTCACTTTTTTTTCCTATTATGCACCATTCCAAGACGGTCTTCTCTAAATTCTCATGACATTTAATGTGTACAAAATATTTAAGTTTTCTCCGTTTAATCCTCTTTACTAGCCAACTTTCTTCAATATTACGTTCTTGTAGTATGGATATATATTTTTTTGTGTCCATGATACTTGAAAATCTCTTCTGTAGCATTTACATTTAAAGGCATTTA